>CANXME010000897.1:635000-1176653 GCA_948144175.1 Closterium sp. NIES-65
ACTGTAGGACAGGGGCAGTGCAGTGACAGAAGCGCTGCTCTCACCAGACAGGGCGGGTCGGGCAGCTCAGCAGTACAGCAGCACGGCAACACGGCTGCTCAGACGGCATAGCAGCAACTGCGGCTCCGTGGCACCAGCGGCTCGGCTCCTCAGGCGGCTCGCGCGGCTCAGGCGGCTCGGGTGGCTCGGACGGCTCAGGCGGCTCGGGTGGCTCGGGCTGGTCGGGCGGCTCGGGCGGCTCGGGCGGCTCGGGCGACTCGGGCAGGTCGGGCGGCTCGGGCGGCTCGGGCGGTTCGGGCGGCACGGGCGGCGCGGGCGGTGTAGGGCGGCAGGGCCGCTGGTGAAAGGGGCGGCGGGGCCGAAGTGAAGGGGCGGCAGGGCCGCTGGTAAAGGGCGGCGGGGCCGCTGAGAAGGGCGGCGGGGCCGCAGTAGAAGAGCGGCGGGGCCGCTGAGTAGGGCGACGGGGCCGTTGAGAAGGGCGGCGGGGCCGCAGTAGAAGGGCGGCGGGGCCGCTGAGTAGGGCGGCGGGGCCGCAGCGAGAGAGGCGGCGGGGCCGCAGTGAAGGGCGGCGGGGCCGCTGAGTAGGGCGGCGGGGCCGCAGCGAGAGAGGCGGCGGGGCCGCAGTGTAGGGCGGCGGGGCCGCTGAGTAGGGCGGCGGGGCCGCAGCAAGAGAGGCGGCGGGGCCGCAGTGAAGGGCGGCGGGGCCGCTGAGTAGGGCGGCGGGGCCGCAGCGAGAGAGGCGGCGGGGCCGCAGTGAAGGGCGGCGGGGCCGCTGAGACGGGCGGCGGGGCCGCTGAGACGGGCGGTGGGGCCGCAGCGAAGGGCGGCGGGGCCGCTGAGAAGGGCGGCGGGGCCGCTGAGAAGGGCGGCGGGGCCGAATCGACGGGCGGCGGGGCCACTAGGGCGTTGGGGGGGGTCGCTAGGGCGGCTCGAAGAGGTGAGAGCCCGGAGCACGACTCGGGCTGAGCGCGCTTCGGGCAGTAAAAAAGATCGATGTGGTGGGCCCTAGGCACAATTCCCACGGGGGAACCTGCTCGATACCATGAGGAAAGTAGAACGAGAATGAATCACTAAGGAATGGAAGTGATACAAATATGCAACCCTAGAAATGTGTACCCCATATGGGCTACCCCACTATAGCCTACACAATATTATAATTTGACAAGGGAGAGCACCTCTCAAAGATGGGGGTGTAAGGAGCTCTATGAGCAGCACCCATGGTGACTACGCTGGTCTCGGCGGCTAGAAGGTGCTCCTCTAGGAGGTCGAGAGTGAGATCGGTGGGACAGCGAGTGAGAAAGTGGTCCAAGATCGAGCGAAGAGAGTCACGGAGACGGGTCAGTATGAAGTGGAGGGTCCGGTACATCGGAAGCGGTTTCTTACCTGTGAGGATCTAGGATCGAGCTCAGAAAAGAGAAGTGTAATTGAATGATCACCTGGGTACAACGCGAGGCTATATATAGGCTCGACACAAGGCCCCGTAACCAGGTGTTACACGACGGTTCCGCGGGCCGCGTAGCGTCCCGAACAGATCCTTACCGAATTCGGTAGAAGGCAATTCGGTGGCAACCGAAAAGCCAGAATTCATTGCATTCAACCTAGCTCGGTGCTATAACTATAATAAAATATAGGAAAGCACCTAGCCTAGGAAATCAAGCAATTCATGCATGCATATAATTATCCTATGCTACAAATAGCATGATAAAGTAAAAGCAAGCAAGCATAGCTGGCATAAGCCGTCGTACTCTCATACGTCCCCCCCTCAAAGCTGGGTGGTGTGAGATACACCCTGCTTGACAAGATATTCCTTGAGAGCACGACGTGCATTGCCCATATCAGCTTCTGCAACCCAACTGTCCTCAGTGGGGTCGTATCCTTTCAAGCGTATCAGGAACTCGAGGGTCTTGCCGCCACGGCGCCGATGAGAGAGAACGCGCTCAATCTCGTACTCAGGTTCATCCTGCACAAGAACAGGTGGAGGTGGCGGTAGCTGCCGTCCCTGGAACTGGTGGTTGGGGTCCTTGTAGGGCTTCAGTAGCTGCACATGGAAAGCGTTGTGAAGCTTCCACGTATCTGGTAAGCGCAAGCGGAATGTAACTGGTGTCACCTGTGCCTCAACGAGAAAAGGACCACAGAAGCGAGGCCGGAGTTTGAATGGAAGGTGAGACAGGTTCAAGTTGCGCGTGTCAAGAAGCACCTGATCTCTGACTGCTACTGAGTGATCACGTCGCTGACGATCGGCATGCTGCTTCTGGGAGGTCTGCATCGTGGTGAGTCGTCGCTGAGTCTTCTCCTATAGCTGCTGCATGGTGGTGACAAAGTCATGTGCGGCTTGGACGTGTGCCGGTGTGGTTGGCTGCTGTGGTGTGAGTGGTTCCCGTCCGTAACACAGGAAGAAAGGAGTTTTCCCTGTGGCCGCATGTGATGCGTTGTTGTAAGCAAACTCTAGGGCCGGTAACTGTGTGTCCCAGTGGCTGACGACGTCCTTGCAAGCTGTGCGTAGTAACTGTTCAACCACTTGATTGAGTCGCTCTGTCTGTCCGTCAGTCTGGGGGTGGTATGCTGAAGACATTGCAAGCTTTGTCCCCAACAGTCCCATGAGCTCCTTCCAGAACTTACTGGTGAATTTTGGGTCTCTGTCTAAGATGAGTGTAGCGGGGATGCCGTGGATGGTGATTATGCGGTCGAAGAAGAGGCGAGCAGTTGCTTCAGCTGTAGATGTGGCGTTGGTTGGTATGAAGTGTCCCATTTTGGAGAACTTATCGATTACTACGAGGATGGAATCGTGTCCCCGTGTGGTCGAAGGAAGTCCTGTGATGAATTCGAGGCTAACGACCTGCCATGGCTGCTCCGGTACGGGTAGAGGCTGAAGTAACCCTGCTTTTTTCTGCTTGCTGCTCTTCATCCGCTGGCATGTGTCGCAAGAGGTGACGAACTGCTGCACTTCTGCTGCCATCCCGGGCCAGTAGTAATACTTCGGTATCCCTGCTAACGTCTTGTTGCTCCCAAAATGTCCCGCGTATGGTACGTCGTGAAATTCCTCCAATAGGATATGCCGTAGCGGGGCGTAATTCAGTACCCAAATCTTTCCTGAACCCTTTCTTACAGCTAAGTCTTTCTCCCACTGTAACAATTTCTTGGTCTGTGCTGTAGCGATTTTTGTGTCCACGGAGTACCCATGTTGGAATAGACCCTTGAGCAGAGGGTTCATCCCGGCGAGCTTGATGCCTGCTACATGTCCGAGGCGGCTCAAAGCGTCTGCCTTGTTGTGTAGCCCGGGCTTGTAGACGATTGTCAGTAGATCTGCACTGTGGATGCCCGATCCATCCTGGAGAGGGTTACAGGCGCGTTTGCTTGGGGGGTTATGGGCGCACTGACCCGCTACTGAAACAAGCCCTTTTATCCCAATGGTCTAGTGGTTGGGATTCTGACATGGTATCAGAGCGTTCTCGGGTTCGTTTCCCGATGTATGCACATGTAGGCCGTTGCCGCTGTGCTTAGTCCTGGGCCTCCCAGTGTGGGGGGGTGTCAGTAGATCTGCACTGTGGATGCCCGATCGATCCTGGAGAGGGTTACAGGCGCGTTTGCCTGGGGGGTTATGGGCGCACTGACCCGCTACTGAAACAAGCCCTTTTATCCCAATGGTCTAGTGGTTGGGATTCTGACAACGATGTCGTAGTGGAAGTGAGTTTCCAGGAAGTCCACCCACCGCACCTGACGTCGTGAGAGCGTCGGCTGTGACTTCAGATAATTGAGACTGCAGTGGTCAGTTTAGACTGTAGTCTTGGCTCCCTCTAGGTAACACCTCCACGCCTTAAAGGCTATGACTATTGCTAAGGCTTCCTTGTCATGGATGGGGTAGTTCAGTTCTGCTCCGTGTAGCTTCTTACTGAGGTAGGCGATGGGCTGCAAACCGCGTCCGTGATCCTGCATCAGTACTGCTCCGACTGCTTGGTCACTAGCGTCTGCTTCCACCACATATTCCTTGACTGGATCTGGTAGGATGAGTACTGGCGCTGTAGTTAGTGCTGTCTGTAGCTTCTCCATGGCTTGCTGATGAGGAGTATCCCATTTGTAGGGCGTATCCTTTTTCAGGAGGTCGGTTAGTGGCGCTGCTATCTTAGCATATTGCGGCACGAACCTGTTGTAGTAGTTGGCAAAGCCTAGGAACTGCTGCAACTCCTTCACGTTCTCCGGTACTTTCCACTTCTTAACGGCTTCGATTTTCCGCGGGTCCACGTGTACGCCCTCGGCACTCACCATGTGCCCAAGAAACTGCACCTTCTTCAGGGCAAAGTCGCTCTTTGACAGCTTCACATAGAACTTGTTCTTCCGCAGGATCTCGAAGACCTTCCGTAGATGCTCCACGTGCTCCTTCATATTCTTGGAGTAGATAAGAATGTCGTCCATGTACACCACTACGCACTCGTCCAGCAGGGGTCGTAAGATGTGATTCATCTCCGCCTGAAACGTTGCTGGTGCGTTGCAGAGTCCGAACGGCATCACCAAGTATTCGTAGGAGCCGTATCTGGTACGGAACGCCGTCTTGTGGACTGAGTTGTCTGCCATCTTGATCTGCCAGTAACCCGATCGTAGGTCCAACCCGGTCGCCAGTAACCCTAAGACTGTTGCACCACGCAGTTGGTCCAGTAGGTCGTCTATGCGCGGTATGGGGTATTTGTTTTTAAGTGTCTGTTTGTTCAGTGCACGGTAGTCGATGCACATCCGTAGACTGCCGTCTGGTTTTGGGGTGAAGAGGACTGGTGCACCGTAGGGAGAGGTGGATGGGCGGATCAGTTGTCGGTCCAGTAGATATTCTATCTGTTTCTTCATGTCTGTCAGTTCAGTCGGACTCAGTCGGTATGGTGCACGTGAGACGGGTTTCGCACCTGGTTCCTCCACGATCTCGTGCTCGTGGGTGCGTGCTGGAGGTACTCCTGCGGGTAGGCCGTCGGGCATTATATCTTTGTACTGCTCCAAGACCTCCTTCACTGCTGCAGGTAGCTCTGAACTCGGCTTCTCCTTCTCTGCTGCTGCCATAACCAGTGCTAAGTAACCCATGTTTCTCTCGTTCACCGTCCGTTCGAACCGTGCTAGTGTCGTTTCAGGAATGTTCCCTGTATCCGTCCAGCTTCGCAGCTCCACTCGTTTCTCGTTGTTGTAGATGCACACCTTCCTACTGACCCAGTCGATCTCGGGGTTGAACTACTTCAGGAAATCTCGCCCCAAGATGAAATCTAAACCCTTGATGTTTGTGATCGGCAACGTCGGCTTCCACCTCAACGCCCCTATGTGTAGCTGCAGTGATGCTTCGACGTGGATGGGAAGTTTCGTACTGTCCACCATTGTTGCCGAGAACTTGGTCTCCTCCGAAAATTTTCCAATTTTCTCCAACGTCCCGCGGTCGCACACCGAGTGGGACGCACCACTGTCCACCATTGCCTGGAGGCGTCGCCCATTGCAGATCACCTCGAGTAGTAGTGGTTTTTGCTGTTCCGAGTAACCGTAGATGGTATCGCTTATAGGATCGTAGGGTATGTCGAATAGATCATCCCTCGGTCCTGCGCTCGAAGCTGCTGACTCCATATCAGTTTCCAACTGAGCAGGGTTAGAAGGATTTATCCGAGGCCGATTCAGCTTCGTCTTGGCCTGGAACCTTCTCTTAAGCCTTTGCAGCTGTGTAGGCTTCTCCTGTGGGCAATGGGGAGCCTTAACACTATGCTGCGGGGAGAGAATATGAACTCCTTGGAATGCACGACCCTTTTCAACGCTCCGGAGTGGTTTGCCCAACTTCTCAGGTACCTGAATAATGTTTGAAGGCTTTTTCTTGGCCTTGAAATCTCCCCAGATTTTTTTAAAGGCTTGAAAACCTTGAGAGGAAATATTCTTACTCTCGGGGGTGTTCGGCTGGAGTTTCCCGGTTGGTGCAGAGTCTTGTTTCGCGGAGCCTCCATTTGTCTCGGCGATTTCTTCTGTTGCTGGCCGGTCGTGGCGTTTTAAATTCGCGCCATCGTGTCCTCCTTTTTTTGCCATCGTGGATGTCGCACTGTTGTTGCCCTGCAGCTCCGCTCGTGCCTTCTTCATTTTCCAACACGCCAAGAATCGATGTCCTGCTGCGCCGCAAAATTCGCACGTCTCATATTTTGTCGGCCGCTGCTTCGCGTCGATCTTGTCGATATCCCTTGGGTCGGGGGTCGTGGGTGGTGCCGATCGCTTCGTGCCAAATGATCGGTTCGGCACGTGGCGTCGTGTCTCGGGTTGATCTCGCGTCAGCGCATCGAATCTCTTTGCTGCACACACCATGTCGCGGTGGTTGTTGTAGTTCGCGGCAATCACCTGTCGGCGGACTTCCATCTTTAGCCCCTCAGTATACGCTTGGATTTTTTCTCCTTCGGTCAGGTCGATAATTCGGTTGAAGAGGCTCTCAATCTGCTGCGTGTACTGTGTTACACTGTCGAACTGTTTTGTTAGTAGATCTGCACTGTGGATGCCCGATTGATCCTGGAGAGGGTTACATGCGCGTTTGCTTGGGGGGTTATAGGCGCACTGACCCGCTACTGAAACAAGCCCTTTTATCCCAATGGTCTAGTGGTTGGGATTCTGACATGGTATCAGAGTGGTCTCGGGTTCGTATCCCGGTGTATGCACATGTAGGCCGGTGCCGCTGTGCTTAGTCCTGGGCCTCCCAGTGTGGGGGGGTGTCAGTAGATCTGCACTGTGGATGCCCGATTGATGCTGGAGAGGGTTACAGACGCGTTCGCCTGGGGGGTTATGGGCGCACTGACCCGCTACTGAAACAAGCCCTTTTATCCCAACGGTCTAGTGGTTGGGATTCTGACATGTTTATGCCGATGAATCTGCTGCCGCGCCATGTAGCTGGAGTTGATTGGTACGAAACGTTGAATTAAAGCTTCCCGAAACTGCGTCCATGACCCCTCGCCTCGGATCTTATTGCTGTTGTAAATCCACTCGAGCGCTGGGCCTCATAACACTGTCGCTGCGAGCTGAATCCACATTGCATCGTGTGTCGGGGTCGTACAACCAACAGCCTCGAAGTAAATTTCGAGAGTCGCAATGAATCGATGAACGTCAGTGTCTCTCGCATTCGGATTGAATGTCTCCGGTAGCCTCGGACATGCCGCCTCAAGATTCACTGTAGCCGCTGCCGCTGCTGCTGGGTTAAGTGTCGGTGTCGCCGCTGCTGCTGCTGACGTCGCTGCTGCATTCGCTGCTGCTATGGCGGCTGCCGACTGGTTCGCGAGAAGCTCCTCTATTCGCTGGAGTGCCGCTCGCGTCTGGTCCTGGCCGGTGTGTAACTCCGTAATTTTCCGTACGGAATTATCACTGTTTTTCTCCATTTTGCGATTTATAGGAAGATTTGCGACGAAAAAAAATGAATTTTAGGTGCTGGTCATCTTACTGTGAGTCGAGTTGACTGCAGAAATGACGAGGGCTGATTCTGTAGGTCGCGTTATTCTCCCTTAGTCGAAATTCGCGTCTGATCTCGGCCGTTGAGAAGAAAGTTGATCCGACGCTCCAAATTCCAACCGTTTTGGTCGAAATTCCCAGGGCCGTTGAGATTCGAATCGTTATGACGGTCGAAATTCCAAATTTTTTGCCATTGGACCTGAGGAGTGTTTGAAAACCGGTTCGAGGGGGACGTTAGAAAATAGCGCAGGGTTTAGGGTTTTAAAACACTCCTGGGTACGTACCCGAAATCGGCGCTTCCCGTCGTCGCCCCCGCGGTTTTAAAAGCTAGGTTTTAGTGGTCGAAAAGCTTCGCGTCTAAACAGGCTCCGATTACCAAGTGTGAGGATCTAGGATCGAGCTCAGAAAAGAGAATTGTAATTGAATGATCACTGTCAGTAGATCTGCACTATGGATGCCCGATTGATCCTGGAGAGGGTTACAGGCGCGTTTGCCTGGGGGGTTATGGGCGCACTGACCCGCTACTGAAACAAGCCCTTTTATCCCAATGGTCTAGTGATTGGGATTCTGACATGGTATCAGAGCGGTCTCGGGTTCGATTCCCGGTGTATGCACATGTAGGCCGTTGCCGCTGTGCTTAGTCCTGGGCCTCCCAGTGTGGGGGGGTGTCAGTAGATCTGCACTGTGGATGCCCGATTGATCCTGGAGAGGGTTACAGGCGCGTTTGCCTGGGGGGTTATGGGCGCACTGACCCGCTACTGAAACAAGCCCTTTTATCCCAATGGTCTAGTGATTGGGATTCTGACAATCACCTGGGTACAACGCGAGGCTATATATAGGCTCCACACAAGGCCCCGTAACCAGGTGTTACGCGAAGGTTCCGCGGGCCGCGTAGCGTCCCGAACAGATCCTTATCAAATTCGGTAGAAGGCACTTCGGTGGCAACGGAAAAGCCAGAATTCGGTGCACGCAACCTAGCTCGGTGCTATAACTATAATAAAATATAGGAAAGCACCTAGCCTAGGAAATCAAGCAATTCATGCATGCATATAATTATCCTATGCTAGAAATAGCATGATAAAGTAAAGGCAAGCAAGCATAGCTGGCATAAGCCATCGTACTCTCACATTAGCTAAGAACTCTTTGGGGAGGGCGGCGCGAACGCGAGTGTCACTAGTGCGAAGTTGGGTGATAAGATCGGCAACTGTGGTAAAGGTGGACAGCTCAGGAAACAGGCAGGGCAGCATGAGGCGGCTAAGTGCAGCAGTGGCAGGGAAGGAGTATCGAGCAACTACAGCATCGCACAGGGCCTTAGCGGTTTTGTGTTCGCTAAAACGCGTCAGTTCGGCTAACTGAAGGTGGTTGCAAACGGCTAGGCGAGCTGCAGCGTCACGAGTCTGCCACTGGGAACGGGCGCTAAGCTCAGCTGTGGCAGCAGGAGCGACGGAGGCACCAGATGTGTGGTCAAAGAGAGAGACATTATCCTTGCTATCGCTCATTAGGAACAGCTGCAGGTCCTCGAGCCAGGTCTCAAACTGAATCGGGCGGCCCTCGGTATCGAACAACAGAACGCGGAGGGTGGCCATAGCTGCTGACGCGGGAATGGCAGGGCAGAGCGATTGCAGGCAAGCTGTAGTAGCAGCAATAGTAGAAGCAGCAGTGCAGCAGTAGAAACCTATATGCCAGGCAACTAGGCAGCGCGGCGTGGCTCAGCAGGGCGGTGCGACTCGGGCGGTGCGGCGCGGCTCGGGCGGTGCAGCGCGGCTCGGGCGGTGCAGCGCGGCTCGGGCACGGCGGGGCAGTGCGGCGCTGGCAGCAGCAGCAGCGTAGCAGTGGCTGCAGTGCTGGCAGGGCGGGCTGGACGCAGCGCAGCGCGGGCAGGGCGCTTAGGGCCGCACGCTGGCTGTGCAGGCAGATCCCGGGCAGGGCGGGCCTTAGGGGCAGCGCGCAAGCGACGTCAGCGAGACGCGGGCAGCGCGCAAGCAGGGCGTGCAGCGCGTGGGCAGGGCGTCGGCCGTGCAGGCAGCGCGCGGGCAAGGCAGGCAGCGCGCGGGCAGGATCTGCAGCGCGCGGGCAGCAGCAACAGCGCGCGGGCAGCGCAGGCAGCTGGCGGGCAGGGCGCGGGGTGGCGCGACGGGGTGTAGCAGGCAGCCGAGCAGGGGCAGGCGGCGCGCGGGGCTACAGGCGGGGCATCGCGCTTGAGAAAACGCGCGCTGCAGAAGTGGCGCGCGGCCAGCAGGGGCAGCGCGCATGTGGCATGCGCGGGGCAACGCGACGTGGGGTAGGGCAGTGGGGTAACGCGGTAACTACAGTTGGAATGGTGGGCCCGAAAGAAAACAATCCTACGGACCTACTGCTCTGAAACCATGTTAGAATGAGAAGCAAGAATGACTACAGTGAAAGCATTGTGGGTACAAGTACTAACCTAACATTGGGTTGTACCCCATATGGGCTACCCCACTATAGCCTAGACAAAACTAGTATATATATAGTTTGACAGAACGGAGCAGAGAGAGGTGCCAGAAGAATTTGCAGAGAGACTGGAGAGACGGAGTGGTGGAGAGGGGTGCTGTGGATGTCGGTACGCCACAGAGCGATATGAGGGGGAAAGGTGATGAGGAAAGGAAATGGGAGACTGGCACGAGATGGCGAGCAGATCAGATGTGATGAAGCGAGGAGCATGGGATGATGCGAGCAGGAAGGGGACTGACTAGCATCAAACAACAGCAGTGCAATTCAAAACAAACTAATTCGACAGTGGCTGCCAAATAGCACCGGAAAACAACCGGATGAGGGAACAAGCTGTTTCGGGAGAAGCCGAAGCACAAAGCACCGAGAAAGAAACCCGATGGAGAGGGCAGGAGCTGCTGAGATGGGTGCTTACTTTCCTGTGAAGATGCGTTGCCCTGCTGCCTGCATGAGCTCTTGATACTCGTGACCCTGGGAGAAGCCCTAGAGAGAGCGAGCGTCCCCCTCCCCTTCCCCCTAGCTTGCTCCCCCTCGCCCCTCCCAAGCGGGCACCACTGTCTGCCAGAGGTACTCCTCGCGCACCCACGGCACGAAACGCTCCATCAACATCGGGTCAGAATACGCACACGCGGGTAGCGGAGCATGCCACGTGGCAGGTTGGTGCCGCCGATGCGGCTGCTGTGGACACATGACACGTGGCCAGGTGGAGGCGCGCCTTTCTCAGCAGCTCCCAAAGCGGAGGAGCGCTTTGCTCAGGTGCTCCCAGAGATTACCCATTGCGAGGTACCGCGCGGATGGCGCCGTGGCTGGGGGTCGGATGCGGGGGAAAGGGGGGAGGTGGGGGGAAGGGGAAGAGGGGGAGAGGGGGAAAAGGTGAGTAGGGGGAGAGGGGGAGTAGGGGGAGAAGGGGAAAGGGGGAAAGGGGGAGAGGGGGAACGGGGGAGTAGGGGGCCATTGGGGAATAGGAGTGGGGAAACCAGGTGCAAGCACGCGTGTGCTAGCGGAGGGAGCAGGCGATCATGGGGGGAGGGACGAGGGACGCGCGCTGGATTTGGGTGCTGGATAGCGTGTGAGGAGGTGCGAATCGGCACAAATACATGACGGAATCCCCACGAGGATCGTTCCAGTGAAGGGCGGAAAGGAGAGAGGGGGAGGGACAGGGATCGAACGATGCCTCGAACGCGCTGGGCTTGGGCATTTGACCCGAACGGGTAGGGTAACCCGACCCGACCCGACCTTTTTGGCGTGTCGGGTGTATAATTCTAATTGGACTACCCGGGCGGGTCAGGTATGTATACCCACGTCGGGTAACAGATACCCGATACCCGACCCGGGTGTTCAAACTCTTGTATTTGATACCCGATACCCGACTTGGTTAAACATGCTTGAGGCTTGCAAAATGCCATAAGAAGCGCCTAACTACTAAATTTTCAACTAGGAGTTTAGGTAATCAATGGGAGCGCACCGTCACATTGTGTGGAATGTAAGATAAATGAAAATTTAATCACATTGTCTTTACGGGTATACCCGGCCCGACCTCGGGTATACCCGACCCGATCTCGGGTTATAAATACCCGAGGTGTACAAAGCGGGTCGGGTAACTAACCTGACCATTAGTACCCGAGGTCGGGTATACCCGACCCGACCCCATCCTACCCTCGGGTAGCCCCGAACGGGTCGGGTCGGGCCAATGCCCAAGCCTAGAACGCGCTGCTTTGCGACGGCCGCCCCGCTGCGACGATGACTGCGACGCCAGCGAAGCCCATGTACGATCTCGGCAAAATCGTCCGCGTCCCTGCGACGGCCGTCAGAAGTATGTAGCGCAGTCCGGATGGTCCGGCTGGTCCGGGTCCCGACCCGGATGACCCGGATGATCCGATTTGGCGTCGCATTTCGGCTCCGCGACCCCTAGAATCCCTAGAATTTTGCTGAAAAAACGTTGGGGTTCCCCTGCCTTCTGTCCTTATGTCCTTAGTTCCGTCTTCGTCGAGTCAGTCGTCGTCCGTCTAGAGGGTTTTGATGGATATATAAAGAAGGTGTCCCCTTCTATATACATCCATCGGGGGGCCCGGGGCACGCCCATCGGAAGGGGGGACCTCTTCCGATCCTTAGCCCTTCCAGTGTGCGAGCCCCGCGGCCCACCAGAAGAGAGAGGGAGCGACCCTCACCCTTCAAACAGGCCGACCAACAACAACAATCCAGCCAGACCAACCAACCAACCCCCGAGAGGGCTCTGCCTACCCTCGATTTCCCATCCTCTCTCTCTCTCTCTCTCTCTCTCTCTCTCTCTCTCTCTCTCTCTCTCTCTCTCTCTCTCTCTCTCTCTCTCTCTCTCACGTATCCCTCCTTCCATTGCCAACGCAGGGATGCGGACCCTTGTTGTCCTCTAAAAAAAGGGGAAAGGGAAGACAACAAGGGCCCGCCCGATGCCCTTCTCCGCGGGCATCGGACGCCCCCCCATGCCCTACCCCGGCGTTTAGGGTGGGAGGGGGGAAGAGAGGGGGGGTGGGTCAAGAACAAGGGCTGAATCTCAGCGGATCGTAGTAGCAAGGCTACTCTGCCGCGTACAATACCCCGTTCGGTTTAAGTCGTCTGCAAATGATTAATTTCCCTGAAACGGTTGCCGCTCTTGTTCCACGAGCGTCTCGGCATATGCTCTTGGGGGCGCACAAAGCGTCCCCTATTCTTAGCCAGGGTGAGCCCAGAGAAGGTAATAACGCTTTCAGCTTGGATTCTGACTTAGAGGCGTTCAGTCATAATCCGGCGCATGGTAGGTTCGCGCCGCAGGCCGACCGGCCTGACGCTCGAGCCAATTATGCGAATCAACGGTTCCTCTCGTACTAAGTTGAATTGCTGCCGCGGAACCGGTGCATCAGTAGGGTAAAACTAACCTCTCTCACGACGATCTAAACCCAGCTCACGTTCCCTATTGGTGGGTGAACAATCCAACACTTGGTGAATTCTGCTTCACAATGATAGGAAGAGCCGACATCGAAGGATCAAAAAGCAACGTCGATATGAACGCTTGGCTCCCACAAGCTAGTTATCCCTATGGTAACTTTTCTGACACCTCTACCTTCAAGCTCCGAAGAGCTAAAGGATCGATAGGCCCCGCTTTCACGGCTTGTATTCGTACTGAAAATCAAAGTCAAGCGAGCTTTTGCCCTTTTGCTCCACACGAGATTTCTGTTCTCGTTGAGCTCGCCTTAGGACACCCGCGTTATGTCAGAACATTATAGCTTATACATCTGTGTAGGCTGTAGTGGGGTAGCCCATAAAGGGTACAACCCAATTAGGGTTAGCACTTGTACCCAACTGTTTCATAGTTCAATCATTCTCGTTCTAATTCTCACATGGTATAGAGCAGGTTCCTCCGTGGGAACTGTTCCTAGGGCCCACCGACCTTTTTTTTTTCCTGCCCGGAGCGCGCTTGGCCCCTGCCCGAGTCGCGCCCCGTGTGACTCCCCTTCGTGGCCTCTAGCGGCCTCCCTCACGGCCCCTAGTGGCCCCGTCGCGCCGTCCTCACGGCCCCGTCGTGCCGCCCTTGCGGCCCTCTTCGCACCGCCCTCGCGGCCCCTTTCCGCGGCCCCGTCGGCGCCCTTTCAGCGGCCCAGTTGCCGCCCTTTCCGCGGCCCCGTCGCCGCCCTTTCAGCGGCCCCATCGCTGCCCTTCCACGGCCTTGCCGCCTGCCCTTGCAGCGGACCCGTCGCCGCCCTTCTGCGGCACCGACGCCGCCCTTCCGCGGCCCCGTCGCCGCCCCTCCACGGCCCCGACGCCGCCCTTCCACGGCCCCGTCGCCGCCCTCCAGCGGGCCCGTCGCCCCTCGTCCGCGGCCTCGTCACCGCCCTTTCAGCGGCCCCGTCGCCACCCTTTCAGCGGCCCCGTCACCGCCCTATCACCGCCCCGTCGCCGCCCGCCCTTTCAGCGGCCCCGTCGCTGCCCTTCCGCGGCCCCGTCGCCGCCCTTCAGCGGCCCCGTCGCCACCCTTCCGTGACCCCGTCGCCGCCCTTTCAGCGGCCCGTCGCCGCCCTTTCAGCGGCCAGTCGCCGCCCTTTCAGCGGCCCGTCGCCCCCCTTTCAGCGGCCCCATCGCCGCCCTTCCGCGGCCCCGTCGCCACTCAGCCGCCCAGCGCCAGGGCCGCCGAGCCGCCCAGCCGCCGAGCAACCGAGCCGCCGAGCAGCCGAGCCGCCGAGCAGCCAAGCCGCCGAGCAACCGAGCCGCCGAGCAGCCGAGCCGCCCGACCGCCGAGCCGCCCTGCAGCCGAGCCGCCCAGCCGCCGAGCCGCACCGCAGCCAAGGCGCTGCCGCCTGTCGGCCTGCCCGGTACCGCCCCACTTGCCTGGTAAGAGCAGCGCCTCTACCACTGCACTGCCCTACCCCACTGTACTCACTGCCTGTCTACTGCTGTCATGGCCTCCCCTAGTGTTCTCACCTTTGACGCTGAGGGTCGGGCAGTTGACTTTGAGGTCTAGGTAGATGATCTGCAGCTTTTCCTACAGTGCGATAGGGCAGACGGTCTCTCCCTGTTTGACCTCACTTCTGGTGCCTCTCCTGCCCCTACTGCTGATGCTGTCGCCACTGTTCGCTCACAGTGGGCCACGCGTGATGCTTCTGCTCGCCTTGCTGTGCGCCGCCACTTACCGACCACTGAGCGTGCACACATTAGCCAGTACAAGAGTGCTCAGACCTTGTACGACGGTGTAGCTGCACGCTACTCTTCCCCTGCCACTGCTCCACTGAGCCGCCTCATGCTACCGTACCTCTTCCCTGACCTTGCTGCCTTTCCCACAGTCGCTGACCTCATTACGCACCTCCGCACTAGTGACACTCGCTACCGCGCTGCGCTTCCTGCTGATTTCTGCACCAAGAACCCCCCCCCCCCATGTACATCACCCTCTACTACATAGTCACCCGGCTCCCTGACTCTTTGTGCGTAGTCAGGGACCACTTCCTCTCAGTTTGCCCCACCACTCTCACCGTTGAATTCCTCGAGAAGGCCCTCCTAGCATCAGAGAAGAGTATAGTCGCTGTAGGAGCCTCTCGTGGTGACCCTCGCACCCCCGTCTTTGAGGGGTGTTCTCCCTCCCCCCTCTTGCCCTCTGTTGCCTCTAGTGCTGCGACCGACCTCGTTGGTTTCGATTCGGTCGGCGCTGCGTCTGCCCCGAGCGGGAGACACCGCACCGGCAAGGGCAAGGGGGGCAAGGGCGCTGGAGGGGATGGCGGGGGCGGTGGAGGTGGTGGTGGAGGCAGTGGTGGGAGTGGTGGCGGGGGTGGCGGCGGCGGCGACAGCAGTGGAGGCGGCGGAGGCGGCAGTGGTGGCGGAGGGAGCGGAGGCGGCGGAGGTGGCGGAGGAGGCGGAGGTGGAGGAGGCGGCGGAGGCGGCGGCGGCGGCGGTGGTGGAGCGGGTCGCGACTGTGCGCAAAGGAGTGGCTCAGGTGGTGGTCCGCGCCAGCAGCAGCGGAGTGGTGTGACCCTGTCCCCTCAGCAGCTTCGTAAGTGGTACACTGCGCGCCAGCGCGGTGGGGGTTTTGGTCCCTGCACTTACGTCCTCCGTACCGGTGACCGAGCTGGTGAGCAGTGCGGGGGCCTGCACTCCACCCAGCGCTGCTTCGGTCGCCTGACGGACGCGTGGCGTCGCCAGTTCCCTGAGGCGTCAGAGATCCCTCGCTGGGGAGATCTGTCTAGGGCGGGGGTTGCCGTCTTTGATATTGACTATGATGCTATCCTTGCTGCCATGTATTCTGTGACTACTAGTGTTGAGGGTGACTGTTACCTGTGTGTACCGCCTGACCCGGGCATTGAGGCCACTGCTCTAGGTGCTGGTGAGGCTGCTGCTCTAGGTGCTAGTGCGTCTGCTGCCCCAGGTGCCTGTGCGTCTGCTGCCCCAGGTGCCAGTGCGTCTGCTGCCCCAGGTGCTGGTGAGTCTGCTCTCTCAGGTACTACGTCGGCTCAGGCCTTCCACACCTTCACCTTTGACTCGGGTGCGTCCCGCTCCTTCTTTCGAGACCGCACCACTCTTACGCCGCTCAGTCGGCCGGTTGCAGTCTCCCTGGCAGACCCCTCTGGGGGTCCTGTCCTTGCTAGCTTCTCCACTGTCTTACCGTGCCCAGCAGCCCCCTCTGGCACCCTGTCAGGTCTCTACCTCCCCTCGTTCTCTACGAACTTGGTGAGTGGAGCTGACCTACAGGATAGGGGGGTTGACCAGTTCACTCCTGCGAGTCAGTGAGTGACCCACTGCACGTGTGCTCGGACAGGCTGACACTTGGCCACGTTCACTCGTCGGCCAGGGTCGAGCCTGTACACCCTTACTACTGAGTCTCCTCCGGCTGCTGAGTCTGGCCAGGTAGCTGCGTCGAGTCAGGTGCTTGCTGCAGCGTCCAGGTCTGGTCCTGAGTCTGCTCCCTGCTCGTGTCGTCTCCTGTTCCACCAGACTCTCCTCTGGCACCACCGCCTTGGTCACCCCTCCCTGCCTCGTATCCGAGGCATGGCCTCCTGTGTCCTTGTCTCTGGTCTCCCTCGGTCTCTCCCTCCCCTACCTCCGGGGCCTGGCCCTACCTGCGTCCCCTGCGTCGAGGGGCGACAGTGCGCCGCCCCTCACTCCTCCGAGTTTCCTCCGACAGAGGCTCCGCTGCAGACCCTCCACATGGACGTGTGGGGCCCCGCCCACGTCCGTGGACAGGGGCGCGAGCGTTACTTCCTGTTGGTGGTTGATGACTACTCGCGTTACACCACAGTCTTCCCCTTGCGCAGCAAGGGTGACGTCACTGAGGTGTTGATCGTCTGGATCCGCACAGCTCGTCTCCAGCTCAGAGAGAGTTTCGGCTCGGACTTTCCTGTTCTGCGTCTGCACTCGGACAGAGGCGGGGAGTTTTCCTCTGCCCTTTTGGGAGCCTTCTGTCGTGCACAGGGCATCCGCCAGACCTTCACGCTTCCGGCCTCTCCACAGCAAAATGGGATTGCTGAGCGCCGCATTGGCATGGTCATGGACGTCGCTCGTACGTCCATGATGCATGCGGGTGCCCCCCATTTTCTGTGGCCGTTTGCGGTTCAGTACGCCGCGCATCAGCTCAACCTTCAGCCCCGGGTCTCCATGCCAGAGACCTCCCCCGCCTTGCGGTGGACTGGGAAGGTTGGCGATGCGTCTGCGTTTCGGGTCTGGGGATCTCGGGCGTTTGTCCGTGACTTGTCTGCGGACAAGCTGTCCCCCCGTGCTGTTCCCTGCGTCTTCCTTGGCTTCCCGCCTGACGCGCCTGGGTGGCAGTTTTACCACCCCACCTCGCGCCGTCTTCTGTCCTCCCAGGACGTCACCTTTGACGAGTCGGTGCCTTACTACCGTCTCTTCCCCTACCGCACTGCGCCCCTTCCCCCGCCGCCGCTCTTCCTTGCACCAAGTCCTCCCCCGGTAGACCCTCTCCCCCCTCAGGGTCCTGCCCCTTCAGGTGTGTCCCAGGTAGACGCAGTCGAGCCTGTCGAGGTAGCTGTTGACTTTGGAGCTGCTAGAGGTGCTGAGCCTGCGGGTGCCGGGTCTGGGGGTGCTGAGACTGGGGGTGCTGAGCTTGGGGGTGCGGAGTCCGGGGGTGCTGAGACTGGGGGTGCTGAGTGTGGGGGTGCTGAGCCTGGGGGTGCTGGGTTTGGGGGTGCGGAGCCTGGGGGTGCGGAGCCTGGAGGTGCGGAGCCTGGGGGTGCCGAGCCTGGGGGCGTTGGGTATGCTCGTGTGGCCGCCGGCGGTGCTTTGTCGAGGAAGGAGCCACTCTCTTCACACAAGCTGCGCGAGTGGTTTGCCCGCCGCTGGAGACGTGCTGCTGAGACTGGGGGTGCTGCTGGGGCTACTGGAGCTGGTCCTGCTGGAGCTGCTGGCGGTACTAGTGCTGCTGGAGCTGGAGCTGCTGGGGGTGTTGGCGCTGGTGTTTCTACTGGCGCTGGTGCGTCTGAGGGTGCTGCTGAGGCTGCTGGAGCTGACGGTCCTATTGGAGCTGGTGCTTCTGGAGCTGGAGCTGCTGGGGGTGTTGGCGTTGGCGGTGCTGCTGGCGCTCGTGCTTCTGAGGGTGCTGGAGTTGGCGCTGTTGGAGCTGCAGGTGCTGCTAGCGCTGGTGCTGCCACTTGGGGTACTGGTGCAGTCCCTGCTGGTTCTGGAGGCGCTGAGCGGCTGAGGCCGTACTTCATTCCGCTCTTGGAGCAGGTTCTTGGTCTCCCGCTCTCTCCTGGTCTTGCTCCTTCCTTAGAGTGTCCACAGCCTGTCCAGTCGCAGTCACAGTTACAGCCCGCCTCCCCTCTACCTGCTCCTTCTCCCTACACAGGTCCTACTGGAGGTCTTGCTGAGCGTCGTGCGCCTGCGTCTCGTCCTGCGTCGCCTGTTCGTACTGCTCGCACTGGTGGTCGAACTGCGCGTCCGCCTCCTCCTGCGGTCCCCGGCACACACCAGATGGCGCTGCGTCCTTCCACTGCTCCTCTGCGTGTCCTGTTGCCGTCTCCTCCAGAGTCCTCTCTTCTTACTCTTGCTGACCCGGATTCTGACTCCCTTCGTGCTGCTGGTCCTTCGGTCACGCGTCTCCTTGCTACTGTTGTCACTAACCCTTCCTTTGAGTCCTCTGCTGCGTCTGCCCTACTTGCTGAGCTTGTCGACTTTGCTGCTCGCTGTCGTCTAGACTACGCTGCCAGTCTCGTTGCTGAGTCTAAGTCTGTCTATCCTCCGTCCGTCGGGGGTGAGTGTGCTCTTAGCACGGACGTCCTTGAGGACAGGTAGAAGGAGTTCCAGTGCTTTGCTGCTGCTTTGCCCCATCTTGTGTCCACGCTGATTGCCCCTGAGGGAGACCCGGATGCACCAGACATCCCGACTCCTCGATTGTACGCTGAGGCGATCGAGGGTCCCTACTCCTCTCAGTGGCAGTCAGCCATGGACGCAGAGATGGCTTCCTGGAAGTCCACAGGCACCTACGTCGACGAGATTCCCCCACTTGGGGCGAACATCGTCAGTGGCATGTGGATTTTCAGGGTGAAGCGGCCTCCGGGTTCTCCGCCTGTCTTCAAGGCGCGTTACGTGGCTCGAGGCTTCAGTCAGCGGCAGGGAGTTGACTACTTCCAGACCTTCTCTCCCACCCCGAAGATGACCACTCTTCGAGTGCTGCTGCACATAGCCGCTCAGCGCGACTACGAGCTTCACTCTCTTGACTTCAGCACAGCTTTCCTGCAGGGCAGCCTGCACGAGGAGATCTGGCTGCGCCGCCCACCTGGCTTCACTGGGTCGTTTCCCCCTGGTACAGAGTGGAGCCTCCGGCGGCCAGTCTACGGTCTCCGCCAGGCACCGCGTGAGTGGCACGACACACAGAGGACTACACTTGCGGCTCTTGGGTTTGCTCCTTCTACAGCCGACCTGTCGCTGTTTCTGCGCACCGACACCTCTTTGCCGCCGTTCTACATCCTCGTGTACGTCGATGACTTGGTCTTTGCCACTACTGGACTCGCCCACATGAAGTCCGAGCTGCAGAAGAGACACACGTGCACTGACCTGGGTGAACTGCGCAGCTACCTTGGCTTGCAGATCACCCGGGACAGAGCACAGCGCACCATTACCCTGGCTCAGTCACACATGGTGCAGCAGGTCCTTCAGCGCTTTGGCTTCACGTACTCCTCGCCTCAGGCCACTCCTCTGTGTACTCGCCACTCGCTCTCAGCTCTGCCTTCGGATGAGTCCGTAGAGTCGAGTGGCCCGTACCCAGAGCTTGTTGGCTGCCTCATGTACCTGATGACCTGCACACGACCTGACCTTGCATACCCTCTTAGCATCTTGGCACGCTATGTTGCTCCTGGGAGACACAGACCAGAGCACATGGCTGCAGCGAAGAGGGTGTTGCGCTACGTGTGCAGTACGTCGGGCATGGGGCTAGTGCTTGGAGGGCGACGTCGAGTGGTCCTCATAGGTCACGGTGACGCTTCTTGGGCTGACGACCAGGCTCTGCAGCGGTCGTCACACGGTTACACCTTCAGCCATGGCTCCGGCTCTGTTTCGTGGCGGTCTACTCGCTCGTCCTCTGTTCTCAGCTTCAGCTGTGAGGCTGAGATCTACGCAAGGGCCATGGCTGCACAGGAGCTACGCTGGCTCACCTACCTGCTCACTGACCTAGGAGAGCCGCCTCGTTCTCCTCCAGTTCTGTACGTAGACAACAAGGCCATGCTGGCCTTGTGTCGGGAGCACAGACTAGAGCACAGAACGAAGCACATTGCTTTCCGCTACTTCCTGGCTTGTGAGCTGCAGCAGCGTGGTCAGCTCCGCCTCACCTACGTGGCCTCTGAGGCCAACACTGCTGATATCTTCACCAAGGCCCTTCCGCCTTGTGATCATCAGCGCTTCTGTACTTTGCTAGGTCTTGTGCCTATTTGGCCTCACTTGCTCACTTCTTGATCTTGTTTGTACTGTACTCTTTCTTTACCTGCACTTGCTTGTTTACCTTTATATATATGATCTTGCATGTGAACTGGCCTTGTGGCCTTGCTCTTGTGCTCGGACTGTGTGGTGACTTTGTGATCCACCCTGAGCTTGCTTTGCTTCGCTTGACTGGTCTTGTGACCACTTGTTCTTCCCCACTTTGCCTATGGGGGTGTTTTAGAACATTATAGCTTATACATCTGTGTAGGCTGTAGTGGGGTAGCCCATAAGGGGTACAACCCAATTAGGGTTAGTACTTGTACCCAACTGTTTCATAGTTCAATCATTCTCGTTCTAATTCTCACACGTTATCGTTTAACGGATGTGCCGCCCCAGCCAAACTCCCCACCTGACAATGTCATCCGCCTGGATCGGCCGAAGCCTTTAGGCAAGAATCAGGGGCAATGCCCCGCCTCCACCTTACGGATTGAGTAAAATAACGTCAAGAGTAGTGGTATTTCACCAGCGGCTTCCCTCCCACTTATGCTACACCTCGTGAGTCATTTCACAATGTCAAACTAGAGTCAAGCTCAACAGGGTCTTCTTTCCCCGCTGATTTTTCCAAACCCGTTCCCTTGGCTGTGGTTTCGCTGGATAGTGGGTAGGGACAGTGGGAATCTCGTTAATCCATTCATGTGCGTCACTAATTAGATGACGAGGCATTTGGCTACCTTAAGAGAGTCATAGTTACTCCCGCCGTTTACCCACGCTTGGTTGAATCTCTTCACTTTGACATTCAGAGCACTAGGCAGAAATCACATTGCGTCAACATCCGTCGGGACCATCGCAATGCTTTGTTTTAAACAGTCGGATTCCCCTTGTCCGCGCCAGTTCCGAGACGACCGCTCTCCGCCCAGGGGAGGGTCCCCGTGAAGGGACCGCTTTGCGCCCGTCGGCCAGCAGGCACGCGGGGGCCCGCCCTTACCGGGGTGAACCGGCGTCGGGTAGACCTCCGACAGCCTGCGGCGTCGAGGCGCAGCCCCCCAGGCCCGGCCCTCGGAGCCAATCCTTTTTCCGAGGTTACTGATCCGTTTTGCTGACTTCCCTTACCCACATTAATCCATTGACCAGAGGCTGTTCACCTTGGATACCTGATGCGGTTATGAGTACGACCATGCGTGAGCAGTATTCGCTCCTCCGGCTTTTCAAGGGCCGTTGGGGGCGGTCCGGACACCGCGAGACGTGCGGTGCTTTACTAGCTGCGCAGGCCCTATCTCCGTGCAAGCCGATTTTAGGGCCATCGAGCTGTGAAAAAGAAAAGACATCTCTTCCCCGGAGCCCCCGCCGACGTAACCGGATTCGCTCGCGTTGCCGCTAGCTGCCACGTCCCGGGTTCGGGAATTTTGACCCGATTCCCTTTCGATGGGCGGCGCCTGGAGAACCGCGCCGTTCTCAAGGAGTTACCCCATCTCTTAGGATCGACTAACCCATGTGCAACTGCTGTTCACATGGAACCTTTCTCCACTTCAGTCTTCAAAGTTCTCATTTGAATATTTGCTACTACTACCAAGATCTGCAGCGATCGGGAGCTCCACGCGCGCTCACGCGCACGCTTCGATGCGTCCCACCGCGCCCTCCTATTCGCACCGGCTCACCAGTAGCCGGGTATAGGTCACGCGCTTGAGTGCCATCCATTTTCGGGGCTAATTGATTCGGCAGGTGAGTTGTTACACACTCCTTAGCGGATTTCGACTTCCATGACCACCGTCCTGCTGTCTTAATCAATCAACACCTTTTGTGGGATCTAGGTTAGCGCGTAGTTAGGCACCGTAACCCGGCTTTCGGTTTATCCCGCCTCGCCAGTTCTGCTTACCAAAAATGGCCCACTTGGCACTCATGTTGGTGGGGTCACACAGCACCCCTGAAAGCCAGCAACAATTAAGATGGCGGCCCTCCTCGCCCGTGAAATTCGAGTGTCGAATTTTACTCCTTCGAAATGTTACTCGAACATTCGCGAGTGTAGCGGTTCGAGGTTACTTGTGCGACTCGATCTTGTTTGCATGCTATAAATATGTTTTCTTTGTATTGCATGCTATCATATTGAAAACTTGAATCATCTTGTACATGGTCCATTCGAACTCAAAATTCCAGAGAGCTTCTATCCTACATTCTAAGAGCATAGCCTTCACGTGAACGCCTGTATCTCGGCGGATACTTAGGCGATTAACGTGCTTGACGGCTCGTTGGAAAGCCGAGAGTGCGCTCTATCGTTTAGAACAACTTAGAGTTCCTGCCAACAAGAGGACACGTCTTTACAACACTTCGGTCGTTGTAATTTCGGAAGAAGAGGTCGCTTCCAAGAACATGTTGTTTCCTACTACCGCGATGAGGGGAAGCGAGTGTTGAATAAGGAAGCGGGTGAGACGAGGGGCAGCGCGGGCCACATTGGGAAGGGCGGGCGACAAAGGGAAGCGCGGGTGACGAGTGGTAGATATTGTGACCCAAGAAAGTGCGGGCGACGAGAAGAAGCGCACGCTATGCTTGACCGCGAGTCGAACGAGGGTAACCCGCCATTGACATCCTATAACTAACCAGTGTTGCAACTCATGCCATGTACCTACATTAGCGTGTCGTGCGGTAGAACGGATGTTCCATGTACAGCATGCAAAAATGGTACGGGCAGCGCGCCTTTGGCATGAAGGAGCACTGCTCAGCAATTGGATTGACAGCGTGAGTGACTAGAGTTGGAAGCAAAAAAACGCCTCTACATGAACTAGCTTTTATCGCCCTGCCACGCGTTTCTTAGTACGTGCCTAGTCCTAGTGGATGAGTACTACTGGGTCTTCATGTCAGAATGTTATTATCTAGCCTGTAGTGGGGTGCTCTATAGCGAGTACAACCGTGTTAGGGTTTGCTATATGTATCCCAACTGCTGCTAGTGAAACCCCTCCTTTGTTCATTTCTCTCTTGCCTAGCTAGCTAAACCCTAGCTATGGCACCTCACTATACCTACGATTCTAACATGCTATCAGAGCATCTACGCTCCTGGCCTGTGGGCCCACCTAACTGCTTCCGCTGCTACTCTGTCTGTTGCACGCCCCGTGGCGTGCGACTCCTCCTTCCTTCCGGCGATTTTTTTTTTCGGTTTTTCTTTCCGCCGTGCGCTCGGGGCGCGCGGCGGTTTTCTGCCCGCCGTGCGCCCTGAGGCGCGCGGCGGTTTCCTTCCTTGAGGACCCGCACGCGGCCCCCGCCCTGCTCGTCGCGGCGCCCTGGGGAGCACGTGCGGCCCCCGCCCCGCTCGTCGTGGCGCCCTGGGGAGCACGCGCGGCGCCCTGGGGAGCACGCGCGGCCCCCGCCCCTCACGTCGCGGCGCCCTGGGGAGCGGCGCGCGGCCCCTCGCTGCCCCGTGGTGGCGCCCTGGGGACCGCGCGCCACCCCTGGAGCCGCGCGCGGCCCCTCGCTGCCCCGTGGTGGCACCCTGGGGGCCGCGCGCCGTCCCCCTCGCCGTCCCCCGCGCTCCTACCCCGTGCCACCCGTTTTAGGGTTTGGGGGTGGGGAGTGTGGGGGTGATGGTTGTGGGGGTGCTGGTTGTGTGCGCCGTCCCCTGCTCCTCCTCCTCCTCCGTCTCCCGCTGCTGCAGCTGCCGCTCAGGGGGGTGGGTGTGTGGGAGCCGAAGGAGTGGTGCTAGGGGGGTGACGTGGGAGTGGAGTTAGGGGTTCAGCAGGGGGTGTGTGTCAAGGGTGTGGGTCAGTTGGAGGAGGTTGTGTGGAGGTAGCTGTCGTGTCACTTGCAGCACTTGTAGTCCATCGCCCTTGCTTCGGTAGCCAGTGAGCCTGTTGCACCAGTCGCCAGTGGGTCCGTTGCTCCTGCCGCTCGTCTATAGCCGCGGAGCCAGTCACTCCAGTAGTCCGTCGCCCTTGCTTCGGTAGCCACTGAGTCAGCCGCTCCTGTGCCCGTGCCTCTGCAGCTTCAGACGTTGCCTCCCATCTTCTCTCCGTCCACAGTACTCTCCTCCTCACTTGCCCTCTGTGATAGCCTCTAGCTTTGCTTGCCATTGTGAACCTGCTCTATGAATGTGTGCTCTGCTGATTACACCCCACTTTGGCTATGGGGGTGTGTCAGAATGTTATTATCTAGCCTGTAGTGGGGTGCTCTATAGCGAGTACAACCCTGTTAGGGTTTGCTATATGTATCCCAACCGCTGCTAGTGAAACCCCTCCTTTGTTCATTTCTCTCTTGCCTAGCTAGCTAAACCCTAGCTATGGCACCTCACTATACCTACGATTCTAACACTTCATGTTTTGTGTGAGGTGACCACGGCCACCTCGCGGGCAATGGTCGGGTCTATTGAGCGTCTGGGGACACAAACCAATCAGGAGTGACCGCCGCAAAAAGTTTTCCCTGAGTCGCGAGAAGTGTTTCAAACAAAAGAGGGTAACCCTGTTTTTGGCGACTTCAAGTTCAAGAATCTTGAACTTGAAAAAACCATGCTGTACTCGGGCTTTAAGCCTTATAAGCTCCCCAAGCCTTCAGTGTGAGCAGAGCAAATCCACTTACGCGTCCACAGCAGCAGGTTCAAAGTCTTCTTGACCCTTCTTGGCCGTCAGAGGCAAATGCCCTGACGTTACACCCACGCACCACGATGAGGTGAGGGTCATTCGCGTGGGGCCCGCTTGGGAGGGGGGCAAACAGACAAAACTAGAAACACTGGCAGATGAATAAATTAACACATCGGTGAATAAATCAACACCTCGGATCGGACGGTCAGCCGTCACAAGGGAGGGGCATACCTGACCACCACCCATCCCATCGCCCACGTGATTGTGCCTAATCGAACGTGCGCTCCTAAACGTCTTGTTACAAACCTCGGATCAGACGATTCCAGATGGTTGTCAGGAGGAGCTGCAACGATGTCCCAAACCATCGCCCATGCACTCCCTTGTCGCCGCCGCTAGCGCCGTTTTCTCCCGCTCCCGCTCAGCCTGCACAAAGAACGGCAAGTAACGCGCATCAGCAGAATTCTTGTTTCTCTCAATTTCATCGACCGAAATTGTCATCACCTCGCCACGTCGGCGATTCTCTGAATTCGATGGATGGCCTTTCCGCTCGCCCTTTCCGCGCAATTTTCTCGCCCTCCCCTTGCAATTTCGAGCAACCCTTGGGAATTGGCGTGGAATCACAAACAGTGACAATACATTGTTTCGGCCATGGCCGTCATTTGGTTTTGGGGTACCCGGACAAATCAGGGGGCCCACCATGTACGACCCTGAATCTCGCAGGTCCAGGGCCAATTTAAGACTTCTGGGATTCAGGGTTAGGGTACAAATAACTGTAGCCTCGTTTCCACTACACAGATGACAACTACACCTACAAACACAACACTATATTTGAATTCTGTTTAGGAATACTAGACACCCTTAGTGGGCTTCCTAACCCTAGCAACATTAAATACCTTGTGCACTTCTACCCACTCTACAAGATACACTGGCATTTTCACAGACATCAGCCGATCGAGCTTAACATCACTAGGAGCAGTCCTGAGTTTTGGGTTCTATTATATACTGCCTAGTGAATTGCCCAAAGGTTTGAACACCATTCATCATATGCCGTCGCAAGGGACACAAGCACTGATTGGCACAAGCATAACTTTATGAGTTGATTTGAAGTTTTGGCCCAACCGCGAACTCCAAATTTGCCATGTTGGATGCAACGAGGATAGTAAACAGCGGGTGGTAGGCCGGGTGGGTAGGGAACAACGGGCAAATGGGGGAGAGGTGGGGATAGGGGGGATGGGGGTTCACAAGACCTAGCATAGAACAGAAGCGCTGATGATCACCAGGCGGAAGTGCCTTGGTAAAGATATCAGCAGTGTTGGCCTGAAGGCCACGTAAGCAAGGCGCAGCTGACCACGCTGCTGCAGCTCACGAGCAAGGAAGTAGCGGAGAGCAATGTGCTTCGTTCTGTGCTCCAGTCTGTGCTCCCGACACAAGGCCAGCATGGCCTTGTTGTTTACGTACAGAACTGGAGGAGAACGAGGCGGCTCTCCTAGGTCAGTCAGCAGGTAGGTGAGCCAGGGTAGCTCCTGTGCAGCCATGGCGCCCGCGTAGATCTCAGCCTCACAGCTGGAGCCGAGAACAGAAGACGAGTGGGTAGACCGCCATGAAACAGAGCCGGAGCCAAGGCTGAAGGTGTAACCCAGTGAAGACCGCTGCGTAGCCTGGTCGTCAGCCCAAGAAGCGTCTGCGTGACCTGTGAGGACCACTCGACGTCGCCCTCCAAGCACTAGCCCCATGCCCGACGTACTGCACAAGTAGCGCAATACCCTCTTCGCTGTAGCCATGTGCTCTGGTCGGTGTCTCCCAGGAGCAACATAGCGTGCCAAGATGCTAAGAGGGTATGCAAGGTCAGGTCGTGTGCAGGTCATCAGGTACATGAGGCAGCCAACAAGCTCTAGGTATGGGCCACTCGGCTCTACGGACTCATCCGAAGGCAGAGCTGAGAGCGAGTGGCGAGTAGACAGAGGAGTGGCCTGAGGCGAGGAGTACGTGAAGTCGAAGCGCTGAAGGACCTGCTGCACCATGTGTGACTGAGTCAGGGTAATGGTGCGCTGTGCTCTGTCCCGGGTGATCTGCAAGCCAAGGTAGCTGCGCAGTTCACCCAGGTCAGTGCACGTGTGTCTCTTCTGCAGCTCGGACTTCACGTGGGCGAGTCCAGCAGTGTCAGCAGTGGCAAAGACCAAGTCGTCGACGTACACGAGGATGTAGAACGGCGGCAAAGAGGTGTCGGTGCGCTGAAACAGCGACGGGTCGGCAGTAGAAGGAGCAAACCCAAGAGCCGCAAGCGTAGTCCTCAGTGTGTCGTGCCAGTCACGGGGCGCTTGGCGGAGACCGTAGACTGGCCGCCGGAGGCTCCACTCGGTACCAGGAGGAAACGACCCAGTGAAGCCAGGTGGGCGGCGCAGCCAGATCTCCACGTGCAGGCTGCCCTGCAGGAAAGCTGTGCTGAAGTCAAGAGAGTGAAGCTCGTAGTCGCGCCGAGCGGCTATGTGCAGCAGCACCCGAAGAGTGGTCATCTTCGGGGTGGGAGAGAAGGTCTGAAAGTGGTCAACTCCCTGCCGCTGACTGAAGCCTCGAGCCACGTAACGCGCCTTGAAGACAGGCGGAGAACCCGGCGGCCGCTTCACCCTGAAAATCCACATGCCACTGACGATGTTCGCCCCAAGTGGGGGAACCTCGTCGACGTAGGTGCCTGTGGACTTCCAGGAAGCCATCTCTGCATCCGTGGCTGACTGCCCCTGTGAGGAGTAGGGACCCTCGATCGCCTCAGCGTACGATCGAGGAGTCGGGATGTCTGGTGCATCCGGGTCTCCCTCAGGGGCAATCAGCGTGGACACGAGATGAGGAAAAGCAGCAGCAAAACACTGGAAGTCCTCCTGCCTGTCCTCAAGGACATCCGTGCTAAGAGCACACTCACCCCCAACGGACGGAGGACAGACAGACTCAGACTCAGCAACAAGACTAGCAGCGTAGTCTAGAACAGCGAGCAGCAAAGTCGACAAGCTCAGCAACTAGGGCAGACGCAGCAGTGGACTCAAAGGAAGGGTCAGTGACAACAGTAGCCATGAGACGCGTGACAGTAGGACTGGCAGCACGAAGAGAGTCAGACTCCGAGTCAGCAAGAACACGAAGAGAGGACTCTGGAGGAGACGGCAACAGGACACGCAGAGGAGCAGTGGAAGGATGCAGTGCCATCTGGTGTGTGCCTGGGACCGCAGGAGGACGCGGACGCGGAGCACGACCACTAGTGCGAGCAGCACGAACAGGCGACGCAGGACGAGACGCAGGCTGATGACGCTCAGCAAGACCTCCAGTAGGACCAGTGTAGGGAGAAGGAGTAGGTAGGGGGGAGGCGGGCTGTAACTGTGACTGCGACTGGACAGACTGAAGACACTCTAAGGGAGGAGCAGGACCAGTAGAGGGCGGGAGACCAAGAACCTGCTCAAGAAGCGGAACGAAGTACGGCCGCGGTCGCACAGCGCCTCCAGAACCAGCAGGGACAGCACCAGTACTCCCAGCGGCAGCACCAGCGCCAGTAGCACCTCCAGCTCCAACAGCGCCAACTCCAGCACCCTCAGACGCACCAGCGCCAGCAGAACCACCAGCGCCAACACCCCCAGCAGCTCCAGCTCCAGCAGCTCCAGTAGCACCAACTCCAGCAGGACCGGCAGCTCCAGTACCGCCAGCAGCTCCAGCAGTACCTCCAGCAGGAACAACTCCAGTAGCCCCAACAGCACCCCCAGTCCCAGGAGCTCCAGTACCGCCAGTACGAGTACCTCCGGGACCAGCAGCAACAGTAGTACCTCTAGCTCCAGCAGCACGGCTCCAGCGCCGGGCAAACCACTCGCGCAACTTCTGCGGAGAGAGTGGCTCCCGCCTTGACGAAGCACCGCGAGAGGCCACACGAGCACACCCATCACCCCCAGGCTCCGCACCCGCAGGCTCAGCACCCCCAGGCTCACCACCCCCAGACTCAGCACCCCCAGGCTCAGCACCCCCAGGCTCCGCACCCCTGGACTCAGCACCCCCAGGCTCCGCACCCTCAGGCTCAGCACCTCCAGACCCGGCACCCGCAGGCTCAGCACCTCTAGCAGCACCAGAGTCAACAGCTATCTTGACAGGCTCGACTGCGTCTACCTGGGACACACCTGACGGGGCAGGACCCTTAGGGGGGAGGGGGTCTACCGGGGGAGGACCTGGCGCAAGGAAGAGCGGCGGCTGTGGGAGGGGCGCAGTGCGGTAGGGGAAGAGATGGTAGTAAGGCACCGATTGTCAAAGGTGACGTCCTGGGAGGACAGAACACGGCGCGAGGTGGGGTGGTAAAACTGCCACCCAGGCGCGTCAGGGGGGAAGCCAAGGAAGACACAGGGAATAGCACGGGGGGACAGCTTGCCCGCAGACAAGTCGCGGACAAACGCCCGAGATCCCCAGACCCGAAACGCAGACGCATCGCCAACCTTCCTGGTCCACCGCAAGGTGGGGGAGGTCTCTGGCAAGGAGACCCGGGGCTGAAGGTTGAGCTGATGCGCTGCGATCTGAACCGCAAACGGCCACAGAAAATGGGGGGCAGCCGCATGGATCATGGACGTACGAGCGACGTCCATGACCATGCCAATGCGGCGCTCAGCAATCCCATTTTGCTGTGGAGAGGCCGGAAGCGTGAACGGCTGGCGGATGCCCTGTGCTCGACTGAAGGCTCCCAGACGGGCGGAGGAAAACTCCCCGCCTCTGTCGGAGTGCAGACGCAGAACAGGAAAGTCCGAGCCGGAACTCTCTCTGAGCTGGAGACGAGCTGCGCGGATCTAGTCGATCAACACCTCAGTGACGTCACCCTTGCTGCGCAAGGGGAAGACTGTGATGTAACGCGAGTAGTCGTCAACCACCAATAGGAAGTAACGCTCGTGACCCAGTCCACAGACGCGGGCGGGGCCCCACACGTCCATGTGAAGAGTCTGCAGCGGAGCCTCTGTCGGAGGAAACTCGAAGGAGTGAGGGGCAACGCGCTGTCGCCCCTCGACGCATGGGACGCAGGTAGGGGTAGGCTCCGGAGGTAGGGGAGGGAGAGACCGGGGGAGACCAGAGACAAGGACACGGGAGGCTATGCCTCGGAGACGAGGCAGGGAGGGGTGACCAAGGCGGTGGTGCCAGAGGAGAGTCTGGTGGGACAGGAGACGACACGAGCAGGGAGCAGACTCAGGACCAGACCTGGACGCTGCAGCAAACACCTGACTCGACTCAGCTACCTGACCAGACTCAGCAGCCGGAGGAGACTCAGTAGTAAGTGTGTACAGGCTCGACCCCGGCCGACGGGTGAACGTGGCCAAGTGTCGGCCTGTCCGAGCACACGTGCAGTGGGTCACCCGCTGACTCGCAGGAGTGAACTGGTCAACCCCCCTATCCTGTGGATCAGCTCCACTCACCAAGTTCGTAGAGAACTAGGGGAGGTAGAGACCTGACAGGGTGCCAGAGCGGGCTGCCGGGCACGGTAAGACAGTGGAGAAGCTAGCAAGGACAGGACCCCCAGAGGGGTCCACCAGGGAGACTGCAACCGGCCGACTAAGCGGCGTAAGCGTGGTGCGGTCTCGAAAGAAGGAGCGGGAAGCACCCGAGTCAAAGGTGAAGGTGTGTAAGGCCTGAGCCGACGTAGTACCTGAGAGAGCAAACTCACCAGCACCTGGGGCAGCAGACGCACTAGCACCTAGAGCAGCAGCCTCACCAGCACCTAGAGCAGCAGCCTCAATGCCCGGGTCAGGCGGAACACACAGGTAACAGTCACCCTCAACACTATCAGACACAGCATACATGGCAACAAGAATAGCATCATAAACAAGATCAAAGATAGCAACCCCTGCCTTAGACCGCTCTCCCCAGCGAGGGATCTCAGTGGCGTCAAGGAACTGGCGACGCCACGCGTCTGTCAGGCGGCCGAAGCAGCGCTGGGTGGAGTGCGGGCCCCCGCACTGCTCACCAGCGCGGTCGCCGGTACGGAGGACGTAGGTACAGGGACCAGTACCCCCAAAGCGCTGATGCGCAGCGTACCACTCACGAAGCTGCTGAGGGGACAGGGTCTCACGACTGCGTTGCTGCTGCTGGCGCGGACCACCACCGGACCCACTCCTCTGCGCAGAGCCGCGACCAGCTCCACCGCTGCCGCCGCCGCCTCCGCCACCTCCGCCGCCTCCGCCACCTCCGCCGCCTCCACCACCTCCGCCACCTCTGCTCCCTCCACTACCGCCGCCGCCTCCTCCGCCTCCACTGCTGCCACCGACACCTCCACCCCCGCCACCACTCCCACCACCACCCCCACCCCCTCCACTGCCTCCACCACCACCTTCACCGCCCCCGCGAGCCCCTCCAGCGCCCTTGCCCCCCTTGCCCTTGCCGGTGCGGCGTCTCCCGCTAGTGGTAGACGCAGCTTCGACCGACTCGAAACCAACGAGGTCGGCCGCAGCAGCAGAAGCAACAGAGGGCAAGAGGGGGGAAGGGGAACAGCCCTCAAAGACGGGGGTGCGAGGGTCACCACGAGAGGCTCCTACAGCGACTATGCTCTTCTCTGCTGCTAGGAGGCGCTCCTCGAGGAGGTCAACAGTGAGTGTGGTGGGGCAAACTGAGAGGAAGTGGTCCCTGACTAAGCAAAGGGAGTCAGGGAGCCGGGTGACTATGTAGTAGAGGGTGATGTACATGGGGGGGGGGGTTCTTGGCACAGAACTCAGCAGGAAGCGCAGCGCGGTAGCGAGTGTCACTAGTGCGAAGGTGCGTAATGAGGTCAGCGACTGTGGGAAAGGCAGCAAGGTCAGGGAAGAGGTACGGTAGCATGAGGCGGCTCTGCGCAGCAATGGCATGGGAAGAGTAGCGTGCAAGTACAGCATCGTACAAGGTCTTAGCACTCTTGTACTGGCTAAAGTGCACACACTCAGTGGTCGGTAAGTGGCGACGCACAGCAAGACGTGCAGCAGCATCGCGTGTGGCCCACTGTGAGCGAACAGTGCTGTCAGGAGTAGCAGGCGGGGCAGGAGAGGCACCAGAGGTGAGATCGAACAGGGAGAGTCCGTCTGCCCTATCGCACTGTAGGAACAGCTGGAGGTCTCCGACCCATACCTCAAAGTCAACAGCACGACCCTCAGCATCAAAGGTAAGGACACTGGGGGTAGCCATGATGGCAGTGGCCTGGCAGGGAGTGATCTCACCAGTCCGAGTAAGTAGGGCCGGGGCGCGCCGGTAGGAATAGTAACGGCTCGACGGCAGGGCGGCTCGGCGGCTCGGCTGCTGGGCGGCTCGGCGGTTGGGCGGCTCGTCTGCTGGGCGGCTTGGCGGCTCGGCTGTTGGACGGCTCGGCTGTCGCGCGGCTCGGCGGCTCGGTTGCTGGGCGGCTCGGCGACTCGGCTGCTGGGCGGCTCGGCGGCTCGGTTGTTGGGCGGCTCAGCTGCTGGGCGGCTCGGTAGAGGCGGCGACGGGGCCGGTAGAGGCGGCGACGGGGCCGGCAGAGGCGGCGATGGGGCCGCTAGGGGCAGCGACGGGGCCGCGTAGGGAGGGGAGTGGCGGCAGGGCCGCTAGGGGCGGCTACGGGGCCGCGTAGGGGCGGCGACGGGGCCGCGTAGGGGCGGCGACGAGGCCGCGTAGTGGCGGCGACGGGGCCGCATAGGGAGGGGAGCGGCGACGAGGCCGCTAGGGGCGGCGACGGGGCCACGTAGGGGCGGCGACGGGGCCGCGTAGGAGCGGCGACGAGGCCGCGTAGTGGCGGCGACGGGGCTGCGTAGGAAGGGGAGCGGCGACAGGGCCGCTAGGGGCGGCGACGGGGCCGCTAGGGGCGGCGACGGGGCCGCGTAGGGGCAGCGACGGGGCCGCGTAGGTAGAGAGGCGGCGACGGGGCCGTTAGGGGCGGCGACTGGGCCGCGTAGGGGCGGCGACGGGGCTGCTAGGGGCGGCGACGGGGCCGCGTAGGGGCGGCGACGGGGCCGCGTAGGGGCGGCGACGGGGCCGCGTAGGGAGAGAGGCGGCGACGGGGCCGGTAGGGGCGGCGATCAAGGCGCGCCTCGGGCAGAAGCGACTGACGCTCCGCTTAGAAAAAAAAAAATTCGGTGGTGGGCCCAAGGAAGCGTTCCCACTAGGGAACCTGCTCTATACCCTGTGAAGAAAAGAGGAATGAATGAACTAGCACAAGGTTGGGTACAAGTAGGAAACCCTAGGAAACTGTACCCCATAGTGTCTACCCCATGTCAGTAGATCTGCACTGTGGATGCCCGATTGATCCTGGAGAGGGTTACAGGCGCGTTCGCCTGGGGGGTTATGGGCGCACTGACCCGCTACTGAAACAAGCCCTTTTATCCCAGTGGTCTAGTGGTTGGGATTCTGACATGGTATCAGAGCGATCTCGGGTTCGATTCCTGGTGTATGCACATGTAGGTTGTTGCCGCTGTGCTTAGTCCTGGGCCTCCCAGTGTGGGGGGGTGTCAGTAGATCTGCACTGTGGATGCCCGATTGATCCTGGAGAGGGTTACAAGCGCGTTCGCTTGGGGGGTTATGGGCGCACTGACCCGCTACTGAAACAAGCCCTTTTATCCCAGTGGTCTAGTGGTTGGGATTCTGACACCCCACTATAGCCTAGACAAGCTATATGATATAAGTCTGACAAGCTACCCCACTGCGCTGCCGTACGCAGTGTGTTTCCGTGCTACTCTATTACTGCAAGACGAAAACGAGATCCGTCAAGAAACCTTCAGAAAAAAACCACGAATTAGTAATTGCTAAGCAAATTACCTCAGCACCAACAAGGCGCTGCTGGTAGCGACACATGCGTCCACATCATGCTGCCCGTGAGACGCGCACAAGGAAGCGTCGCCAGTGTGAAGAAGTGAACGAGAGAATGTGTGAACTATGAACGAAGTGAGTACAAATAGGAAACCCTAGCTGGGTTGTACCCCCTATGGGATACCCCACTATAGCCTACACAAATAAGTAAGCTATAATGTTCTGACACACCCCCATAGGCAAAGTGGGGGAGAACAAGGGGTCACAAGACCAGTCAAGCAAAGCAAAGCAAAGCTCAGGGTGGATCACAAAGTCACCACACATTCCGAGCACAAGTTCAAGGGCCACAAGGCCAGTTCACATGCAAGATCATATATATAGAGATATACAAGAGCAAGACTATATATATGTGACGGTACAAGGAAGGTCAAGAAGTGAGCAAGTGAGGCAAGACAGACACAAGACCCAGCTGCGTGCAGCAACGCTAATGATCACAAGGCGCAAGTGCCTTGGTGAACACATCAGCAGTGTTGGCCTCAGAGGCCACGTACGCAAGTCGCAACTGTCCACGCTGCTGTAGCTCACGAGCAAGAAAGTAGCGGAGAGCAATGTGCTTTGTCCTGTGCTCCAGTCTCTGCTCTCGACACAAGGCCAGCATGGCCTTGTTGTCTACGTACAGGACTGGAGGAGAACGAGGCTGCTCTCCAAGGTCGGTCAGCAGGTAGGTGAGCCAGCGTAGCTCCTGTGCAGCCATAGCCCCAGCGTAGATCTCAGCCTCACAACTGGAGCCGAGAACAGAAGACGAGCGGGTAGCCCGCCACGAAACAGAGCCGGAACCAAGGCTGAAGGTGTAACCCTGTGACGACCGCTGCGTAGCCTGGTCGTCAGCCCAAGAAGCGTCTGCGTGCCCAGTGAGGACCACTGGACTGCGCCCTCCAAGCATTAGCCCCATGCCTGACGTACTGCACAAGTAGCGCAACACCCTCTTCGCTGCAGCCATGTGCTCTGGTCGGTGTCTCCCAGGAGCAACATAGCGTGCGAGAATGCTAAGAGGGTATGCAAGGTCAGGTCGAGTGCAGGTCATCAGGTACATGAGGCAGCCAACAAGCTCTGCATACGGGCAACTCGACTCTACGGACTCATCCGAAGGCAGAGCTGAGAGCGAGTGGCGAGTAGGCAGAGGAGTGGCCTGAGGCGAGGAGTACGTGAAGCCGAAGCGCTGAAGGACCTGCTGCACCATGTGTGACTGAGTCAGGGTAATGGTGCGGCGTGCTCTGTCCCGGGTGATCTGCAAGCCAAGGTAGCTGCGCAGTTCACCCAGGTCAGTGCACGTGTGTCTCTTCTGCAGCTCGGACTTCACGTAGGCGAGTCCAGCAGTGTCAGCTGTGGCAAAGACCAAGTCGTCGACGTACACGAGGATGTAGAACGGCGGCAGAGAGGTGTCGGTGCGCAGAAACAGCGACGGGTCGGCAGTAGACGGAGCAAACCCAAGTGCCGCGAGCGTAGTCCTCAGTGTGTCGTGCCACTCACGTGGCGCCTGGCGGAGACCGTAGACTGGACGCCGGAGACTCCACTGGGTACCAGGAGGGAAAGACCTAGTGAAGCCAGGTGGGCGGCGCAGCCAGATCTCCTCGTGCAGACTCCCCTGCAAGAAAGCTGTGCTGAAGTCGAGAGAGTGCAGCTCGTAGTCACGGTGAGCAGCAACGTGCAGTAGAACCCGAAGAGTGGTCATCTTCGGGGTGGGGGAGAAGGTCTGAAAGTAGTCAGCCCCCTGTCGCTGACTGAAGCCACGAGCCACGTAACGCGCCTTGAAGACAGGCGGAGAACCCGGCGGCCGCTTCACCCTGAAAATCCACATGCCACTGACGATGTTCGCCCCAGGAGGGGGGACAGCGTCGACGTAGGTGCCTGTGGACTTCCAGGAAGCCATCTCTGCGTCCATAGCTGCCTGCCACTGTGAGGAGTAGGGACCCTCTATCGCCTCCGCGTAAGAGCGCGGAGTCGGGATGTCTGGTGCATCCGGGTCTCCCTCAGGGGCTAGCAGTACAGACGCGAGATGGGGTGAAGCGGCGGCCAGACACTGGAACTCCTCCTGCCTGTCCTCAAGGACGTCCGTGCCGAGGGCACACTCACCCCCGACGGACGGAGGACAGGCAGGCTCAGACTCAGCGACAAGACTGGCAGCGTAGTCTAGACGACAGCGCGCAGCAAAGTCGACAAGCTCAGTGACAAGGGCAGACGCAGCAGACGACTCGAAGGAAGGGTCAGTGACAGCAGTAGCAAGGAGACGCGTGACAGTAGGACTGGCAGCACGAAGAGAGTCCGACTCCGGGTCGGCAAGAGCAGGAAGAGAGGAAGCAGGAGGAGAAGGCAAAGGGGCACGCAGAGGAGCAGTGGACGGACGCAGTGCCATCCGGTGCGTGCCAGGGACAGGAGGAGGACGCTGACGCGACCCGCGACCATTAGCGCGCTCAGTACGAACAAGCGACGCAGGACGAGACGCAGGCTCACGACGCTCAGTAAGACCTCCAGTCGGACCAGCGTAGGGAGAAGGAGCAGGCAAAGGGGAGGCAGGCTGTAGCTGTGGCTGTGACTGGACACGCTGTGGACCCTCTAAGGGAGAAGGAGGAGTAAGACCAAGAACCTGCTGTAGAAGCGGAACGAAGTACGGTCGGGGCCGCGCGACGACGCCAGAAACAGCAGGAACAGCACCAGTACCCCCAGCAGGAGCACCCACTCCAGCAGCACCTCCAGCAGCACCACCAGAAGCTCCAGAACCTCTAGCAGCAGCACCAGGAGCACTGTCAGTCGGACCGCCAGCAGCAGGCTCAGCGCCAACACCCTCAGCAGCACCAGCTCCAGGAGAACTCGCAGACCCAACAGCTCCAGCACCCACAGGACGAGCACCGCCGGGACGCGCGGCAGCAGTGCCCTCTGCAGCCGAAGAACCACCAGCACTAGCAGCACGCCTCCAGCGCCTGGCAAACCACTCACGCAGCTCCTGTGGGGAGAGTGGCTCCCGGCGAGACGAAGCACCCCCAGGCTCAGCACCCCCAGGCACAGCAGTCCCAGGCACAGCACCCCCAGGCACAGCACCTCCAGGCTCAGCACCCCCAGGCTCAGCACCCCCAGACTCAGCACCCCCAGACTCCGCACCCCCAGGCTCAGCACCCCCAGACTCCGCACCCCCAGGCTCAGCACCCCCAGACTCTGCACCCCCAGGCTCAGCTCCCGCAGCAGCACCAGAGTTACCAGTGACCTCGACAGGCTCGACCGCGTCTACCTGGGACACACCTGACGGGGCAGGACCCTGAGGGGGGAGGGGGTCTACCGGGGGGGGACCTGGTACCAGGAAAAGCGGGGGCGGGGGGAGGGACGGAGTGCGGTAGGGGAAGAGGCGGTAGTAGGGTACCGACTCGTCGAACGTGACGTCCTGGGAGGACAGAACACGTCGAGAGGTGGGGTGGTAGAACTGCCACCCAGGGGCGTCGGGGGGGAACCCCAGGAAGACGCAGGGAGCAGCGCGAGGGGACAGCTTGTCCGCAGACAAGTCGCGGACAAACGCCCGAGATCCCCAGACCCGGAACGCCGACGCATCGCCTACCTTCCCCGTCCACAGCAGGGCTGGGGAGGTCTCCGGCCTGGAGACCCTGGGGTGGAGGTTGATCTGATGCGCTGCGTACCTGACCGCAAACGGCCACAGAAAATGGGGGGCAGCCGCATGCATCATGGACGTACGGGCGACGTCCATGACCATGCCATTGCGGCGCTCAGCAATCCCATTTTGCTGTGGGGAGTCCGGAAGCGTGAAGGACTGGCGGATGCCTCGCGCTCGACAGTAGGCACGAAGAAGGCCAGAGGAGAACTCTCCGCCTCTGTCAGAGTGCAGACGCAACACAGGAAAGTCGGAGCCAAAGCTCTGCCTGAGCTGAAGACGAGCTGCGCGGATCCAGTCGATCAGCACCTCAGTAACCTCACCCTTGCTGCGCAAGGGGAAGACTGTGGTGTAACGCGAGTAGTCGTCAACAACGAGCAGGAAGTAGCGCTCCTGACCCTGTCCAAGGACGCGGGCCGGGCCCCACACGTCCATGTGAAGTGTCTGCAGCGGGGCCTCTGTCGGAGGAAACTGGGAGGAGTGAGGGGCAGCACGCTGGCGCCCCTCGACACAGGGGACACAGGCAGGGCCAGGGCCCTGAGGAAGGGGAGGTAGGGACCGGGGGAGACCAGACACAAGAAGACGGGAGGCCATGCCTCTGAGCCGAAGCAGAGAGGGGTGGCCAAGGCGGTGGTGCCAGAGGAGGGTCTCGTGAGACAGACGACGACACGAACAAGGGGAAGACTCAGGACCAGACCTGGACGCTGCTGCAAACACCTGACCAGACGAAGGGACCGTACCAGACTCAGTACCTAAAGGAGAAGCAGTGGTCAGTGTGTACAGGCTCGACCCTGGCCGACGTGTAAACGTAGCCAGGTGGCGTCCCGTGCTAGCCTCCGTGCAGTGGGTCACCCGCTGACGAGCAGGAGTGAACTGGTGGACACCCGCATCCTGTAGGTTAGCACCACTCACCAGGTTCGTCGAGAACGAGGGGAGGTAGAGACCAGACAGGGTGCCAGAGGGGGCCGCCGGACACGGAAGTACCGTGGAGAAGCGAGACAGGACAGGCCCCCCAGAGGGGTCAGCCAGAGACACCGCAACCGGCCGACTCAGCGGCGTGAGAGTAGTGCGGTCCCGAAAGAAGGAGCGAGACGCTCCAGAGTCAAGTGTGAAGGTGTGAGAGGCCGAAGCCGACACAGTACCTGAGAGGGCAGACTCACCAGTACCTGAGAGCTCAGACGCACTGGCACCTAGACCAGCAGCCTCACTAGTACCTGACGCAGCAGTACCAATGCCCGGGTCGGGCGGGAAACACCGGTAACAGTCATCCTCATCACTACCAGTCACAACATACATAGCAGAAAGAATAGCATCAAAGTCAAGATCATAAATGGCTACACCAGCCCTAGACAGCTCCCCCCAGCGGGGGATCTCAGCGGCCTCCGGAAACTGCTGACGCCAGGCGTCGGTCAGGCGGCCAAAGCAGCGGCGGGCCGTGTGGGTGCCTCCACACCTCTCCCCCGCACGGTCGCCGGTGCGAAGAACGTAGGGGCAGGGACCAAACGCACCACCACGCTGACGCTGCAAGTACCACTCACGGAGCTGCTGAGGGGCGGGGACGGTGCGAGAGCGTTGCTGCTGCTGCTGCTGCTGCTGCTGCTGCTGCTGGCGCTGACCACCCCCAGAGCTGCTGCGCTGGGACGAGACACTCCGACCCCCGCCGCCACCGCCACTCCCGCCTCCACCACCGCCCCCGTCTCCACCGCCACCGCCCCCACTGGTACCCTCGCCCCCGCCTCCTCCGCTACCGCCCCCGCCGCCACCTCCGCCTCCACCGCCTCCACCAGTACCTCCACTCCCGCCACCACCTCCACCGCCACCCCCACTCCCCCCGCCACCCCCACCTCCTCCGCCACTGCCCCCTCTAGCTCCACCCGCTCCCTTGCCCCCCTTGCCCTTGCCAAAGCGGCGTCTACCGCTGGGGGCAGACGCCGCACCGACCGACTCAAAACCAGCGAGGTCGGCCGCAGCGGCAGAGGCGACAGAGGGCAGCAGGGGGGAAGGAGAACACCCCTCAAAGATGGGGGTGCGAGGGTCACCCCGAGAGGCCCCTACAGCGACTATGCTCTTCTCAGCCGCTAGCAGGGACTCCTCAAGGAGGTCGACAGTGAGGGTGGTGGGACAGACAGAGAGAAACTGGTCCCTAACGACACGGAGGGACTCAGGGAGACGGGTGACAAGAAAGTAGAGAGTGATGTACATGGGAGGAGGGTTGGCGGCGCGGAACTCAGCAGGAAGGGCAGCGCGGTAGCGAGCGTCACTAGCGCGGAGGTGGGTAATGAGGTCAGCGACAGTGGGAAAGGCAGCGAGATCAGGGAAGAGAAAAGGTAGCATGAGGCGGCTCAGCGTAGCGGAGGAAGGGGAGGAGTAGCGTGCAACTACAGCGTCGTACAAGGTCTGAGCGGTCTTGCACTGACTAAAGTGGGCACGCTCGGAGGAAGGGAGGTGGCGACGCACAGCAAGACGTGCAGCAGCATCGCGGGTCGCCCACTTGGAGCGAACGGCGGAATCAGCATCAGGAGGAGGGGCAGGGACAGCTCCAGAGACAAAGTCAAAGAGAGAGACCTCATCGACCGCATCACACAGTAAGTACAGCTGCAGGTCCTCAATCCAGACTGCAAAGTCAATGGCTCTACCCTCAGCGTCAAAAGCTAGGACATTGGGGGTGGCCATGACAGTAGCTGACAGTCTCACCGGGCAGGAAGAGTCGGGTAGGTCAGTGGCGCAGGTACACAGCCCAGGAGCAGCAGTAGCCCGACAGGAGCAGGAGAGCAGCTCCTCTGGCGGGTCGGGCAGCTCGGGCGGCTCGGGCGGCTCGGGCGGCTCGGGCGGCGCGGGCGGCTCGGGCGGGCTAGGGCGGCGCGGGCGGCCCGGGCGGCTCGGGCGGCTCAGGCGGCTCGGGCGGCTCAGGCGGCTCGGGCGGCGGCACGGGCGGCTGGGGCAGCTTGGTGGCGGCTCACGGGCGGCTGGGACGGCGCGCGGGGAGCTCACGGGCGGCTGGGCGGGCGGCCAGGGCGGCTCACGGGCGGCGGCGGCGGCGTCGGCGGCTCACGGGCGGCGGCGGCGGCGTCGGCGGCTCACGGGCGACGGCAGCGGCAGCGGCGTCGGCTGCTCACGGGCGGCGTCGGCGGCGTCGGCGGCTCACGGGTGGCGGCGGCGGCGTCGGCTGCTCATAGGCGGCGTCGGCAGCTCACGGGCGGGCTGAAGGCCCACGGGTGGGCGGTTCGCGGGCAGCGCCGGCTCACGGGCGGGCGGCGTGACGGGCGGGCGGCGGGACGGGCGGCGGCGTCACGGGGGGGGGGGGGGCGACGGGACGGGCGGCGGCGTCACGGGCGGCGGCGTCACGGGCGGCGGTTCACGGGCGGCTGCGTCACGGGCGGCGCTCACGGGCGGCGCTAAAGGGTGGCGGCGGGCGGCGGCTCACGGGCGGCGCTACGGGCGGCGGCTCACGGGCGGCGCTACGGGCGGCGGCTCACGGGCGGCGGCTCACGGGCGGCGGTTCACGGGCGGCGCTACGGGCGGCGGCTCACGGGCGGCGCTACGGGCGGCGGCTCACGGGGGGCGCTACGGGCGGCCGCACGGGCGGCGCTAACGGGCGGCCGCACGGGCGGCGCTACGGGCTGCGCAAAGGGCGGCGCGAACGGGCAGCCGCACGGGCGGCGCTAACGGACGGCGTGAACGGGCGGCTCGAAAGGGCGGGCGCTAGGGCGGGCGCTAGGGCGAGCACTAGGGCGGGCGCCAGGGCAGAAAAAAAAAGTTCTAGGTGGTGGGCCCGAAGCACAGTTCCCACAGGGGAACCTGCTCTGATTCCATGTGAAGAAGTGAACGAGAGAATGTGTGAACTATGAACGAAGTGAGTACAAATAGGAAACCCTAGCTGGGTTGTACCCCCTATGGGATACCCCACTATAGCCTACACAAATAAGTAAGCTATAATGTTCTGACAGCCAGGACGTCGCCATTCCTCGCCATTCGTCGTCATTCGCATGCATGCCTTTCAGCATCTCCGAGAGTCTCGAAGCGCGGCTGTGTAGCGCCTCCCCGTGCATAACCATCCTTCATTCCGTGTGTCGCCGTGCTTCCCCGTGCGTCGCCGTGCGACGCTGGCGGACGGTAAGGTTCTGCAGGAAGAAAACAGGAAGTCGTCAATAAACAAAAATGCTCAGAAGCTAAGAACGGAGGTGAAGGATTCAATGACTGGAATTCGAGGTGCTGAAGGTCACGTTTCCCCGAGCGAGGTGCTACTAAAGGCGCCTCCCAGTGCGAATTGAGAAGAAACGAGAATGAATGACTAAGAAATGAAAGTGATACAAGTATGCAACCCCAGAATTGTGTACCCCATATAGGCTACCCCACTACAGCCTACACAACATTATAATTTGACACACCCCCATGGGCAAAGTGGGGGAGAACAAGGGGTCACAAGACTAGTCAAGCAGAGCAAAGCAAGCTCAGGGTGGATCACATAGTCACCACACATTCCGAGCACAAGTTCAAGGCCACAAGGCCAGTTCACCTGCAGGAGTACATATATATAGAAGGCTAGACAAGCAAGAGCAGGGGTATATATATGTAACAGTACAAACAAGGTCAAGAGGTGAGCAAGTGAGGCAAGACTGGCACACGACCAAGCTGAGTGCAGAAGCGCTAATGATCACAAGGCGCAAGTGCCTTGGTGAAGATATCAGCAGTGTTGGTCTCAGAGGCCACGTAAGCAAGACGGAGCTGACCACGCTGCTGCAGCTCACAAGCAAGGAAGTAGCGAAGAGCAATGTGCTTCGTTGTGTGCTCCAGTCTCTGCTCTCGACACAAGGCCAGCATGGCCTTGTTGTCTATGTACAGCACTAGAGGAGAACGAGGCACTCGCCAAGGTAAGTCAACAGGTAGGTGAGCCAGCGAAGCTCCTGTGCAGCCATGGCCCCGGCGTAGATCTCAGCCTCACAGCTGGAGCCGAGAACAGAAGACGAGCGGGTAGCCCGCCACAAGACAGAGCCGGAACCAAGGCTGAAGGTGTAACCCTGTGACGACCGCTGCGTAGCCTAGTCGTCCGCCCAAGAAGCGTCTACGTGCCCAGTGAGGACCACTGGACTCTGCCCTCCAAGCACAAGCCCAATGCCCGACGTACTGCACAAGTAGCGCAACACCCTCTTCGCTGCAGCCATGTGCTCCGGTCTGTGTCTCCCAGGAGCAACATAGCGTGCGAGAATGCTAAGAGGGTATGCAAGGTCAGGTCGAGTGCAGGTCCTCAGCACCAGCAGCAGCTCCAACACCCGGGTCCGCAGTACCAGCAGCAGCTCCAACACCCGGGTCCTCCTCCCTCCTTAGCGTGTCCTCCGTCTGTCCAGCTGCAGTCGCAGTTACCGTCTGCCTCCTCTCTCCCTGGTCCTGCTCCTTACACTGGTCCGACTGGAGGTCTTACTGAGCGTCGTGAGCCTGAGTCTCGTCCTGCGTCGCCTGTCCGTACTGCTCTCACTGGTAGTCGTGTCCAGCGTCAGCGTTTTCCTGCTGTCCCAGGCACTCACTGGATGGCGCTTCGTCCGTCCACTGCTCCACAGCGTGTCCCACTGCCGTCTCCTCCTACTTCCTCTCTTTCTGCTCTTGCTGACCCTGGGTCAGACTCTCTTCATGCTGCTAGTCCTACTGTCACGCGTCTCCTGGCTACTGTTGTCACTGACCCTTCCTTTGAGTCTGCTGCTGCGTCTGTCTTAGTTGCTGAGCTTGTCGACTTTGCTACCACCTGTCGTCTAGACTACGCTGCTAGCCTGGTTGCTGAGTCTGAGTCTGTCTGTCCTCTGTCCGTCGGGGGTGAGTGTTCTCTTGGCACTGACGTCCTTGAGGACAGGAAGGAGGAGTTTGAGTGCTTTGCTGCCGCTTTGCCCCATCTCGTGTCCATGCTTGTTGCCCCTGAGGGAGACCCGGATGCACCAGACATCCCGACCCCACGCTCTTACGCAGAGGCGATGGCCGGTCCCTACTCCTCTCAGTGGCAGTCGGCCATAGACACAGAGATGGCTTCCTGGAAGTCCACAGGCACCTACGTCGACGAGGTTCCCCCACCTGGGGCGAACATCGTCAGTGGCATGTGGATTTTCAGGGTGAAGCGGCCGCCGGGCTCTCCGCCTGTCTTCAAGGCGCGTTACGTTGCACGAGGCTTCAGTCAGCGAAAGGGAGTTGACTTCTTCCAGACCCTCTCCCCGACCCCGAAGATGACCACTCTTCGGGTTCTGCTGCATGTCGCCGCTCAGCGTGACTACGAACTCCACTCGCTTGACTTCAGCACTGCTTTCCTACAGGGCAGCCTCCACGAGGAGATCTGGCTGCGCCGTCCACCTGGCTTCACTGGGTCGTTCCCTCCTGGTACCCAGTGGAGCCTCCGACGGCCAGTCTACGGTCTCCGCCAGGCGCCTCGTGAGTGGCACGACACACTGAGGACTACACTTGCGGCTCTTGGGTTCGCGCCTTCTACTGCTGACCCGTCGCTGTTTCTACGCACCGACTCCTCACTGCCGCCGTTCTACGTCCTTGTGTACGTCGACGACTTGGTCTTTGCTACTGCTGACCCTGTGGCACTCGCCCACGTGAAGTCGGAGCTGCTAAAGAGACACACGTGCACAGACCGGGGTGAACTGACAAGCTATCTTGGCTTGCGGATCACCCGGGACAGAGCACGCCGCGCCATCACCTTGACTCAGTCACACATGGTGCAGCAGGTCCTTCAGCGCTTCCGCTTCACGTACTCCTCGCCTCAGCCCACTCCTCTGCCTACCGGTCACTCGCTCTCAGCTCTGCCTTCGGATGAGTCCGTAGAGTCGAGTGGCCCGTATCCAGAGCTTGTGGGTTGCCTCATGTACCTGATGACCTGCACTCGACCTGACCTTGCATACCCTCTCAACATTCTTGCACGCTATGTCGCTCCCGGCCGTCACCGGAAGGAGCACATGGATGCAGCTAAGAGGGTGTTGCGCTACTTGTGCAGTACGTCGGGCATGGGGCTAGTGCTTGGAGGGCGAGTCCCAGTTGTTCTCACTGGGCACTCAGACGCTTCTTGGGCAGACGACCAGGCTACTCAGCGGTCGTCTCAGGGTTACTCCTTCAGTCTTGGCTCTGGTTCAGTTTCTTGGCGTTCTACTCGCTCTTCTTCTGTTCTCAGCTCTAGTTGTGAGGCTGAGATCTACGCCACAGCCATGGCAGCCCAGGAGCTATGCTGGCTCACCTACTTGCTGACCGACCTCGGAGAGCAGCCTCGTTCTCCTCCAGTGCTGTACGTCGACAACAAGGCAGCCATTGCCTTGTGTGAGGAGCACAGACTGGAGCACAGAAGGAAGCACATTGCTATGCGTTACTTCCTTGCTCGAGAGCTACAGCAGCGTGGTCAGCTTCGCCTGCGTTACATGGCCTCTGAGGCCAACACTGCTGATGTGTTCACCAAGGCGCTTCAGCCTTGTGACCATCAGCGCTTTTGCACTCTTCTAGGCCTTGTGCCTACTGGACCTCACTGGCTTACTACATGAGCCTGTTTGTACGGCAGTAACTGTAACTGCGACGGGACAGGCCGTGGACACTCTAAGTGAGGAGGAGGACGAGTAGAAGACGGGAGACCAAGAACCTTTTGAAGGAGCGGAAGGAAGTACGGTCGAGGCCGCGCGGCGACTCCAGACACCAGCACCCCCAGTGGTAGCACCAGCACCAGTAGCAGCTCCAACTTCAGTACCTCCAGCAGCACCAGTAGTACCCCCAGCACGACCGCCTCCAGGACCGACAGCAGTAGCCTCCGCGCCAACCCCCGCGGCAGCTCAGCTCCAGAAGTACCCACAGGTCCAGCAGCTCCAGTACTCCCAGTACGAGCACCTCCGGGACCCGTGGCACCAGCTCCCTCAGCAGCAACAGAACCTCCAGTACCCGCAGCACCTCCAGCTCCAGCAGCTCGCCTCCAGCGCCGGGCAAACCACTCACGCAGCTCCTGTGGAGAGAGTGGTTCCCGGTGAGAAGAAGCACACAGAGAACCGCCCGGCAAAGTACCAGCAGGCCCAGCTCCCTCAGGCTCCGCACCCCCAGGCTCAGCACCTCCAGGCGTAGCACCCCCAGGCTCAGCACCCCCAGGCTCAGCACTCCCACGCGTAGCACCCCCAGGCTCAGCACCCCCAGACTCAGCACCCCCAGGCTCAGCACCCCCAGACGTAGTACCCTCAGGCTCAGCACCCCCAGGCGTAGCACCCACACGCTCAGCACCCCCAGAGTCAGCACCCCCAGGCTCAGCACCCTCAGCAGCACCAGAGTCACCAGCGACCTCGACAGGCTCAAAAACGTCTACCTGGGACACACCTGAAGGGGCAGGACCCTGAGGGGGGAGGGGGTCTACCGGGGGGGGACCTTGTACAAGGAAGAGCGGTGGCGGGGGGAGGGACGGAGTGCGGTAGGGGAAGAGACGGTAGTAGGGGACCGACTCGTCGAACGTGACGTCCTGGGAGGACTAAACACGACGAGATGTGGGGTGGTAGAACTGCCACCCTGGCGCGTCAGAGGGGAAACCCATGAAGACGCAAGGAGCAGCACGAGGGGACAGCTTGTCCGCAGACAAGTCGCGGACAAACGCCCGAGATCCCCACACACGGAACGCAGACGCGTCGCCAACCTTCCCCGTCCACAGCAAAGCTGGGGAGGTCTCCGGCATGGAGACCCTGGGCTGAAGGTTGATCTGATGCGCCGCGTACCGAACCGCAAACGGCCACAGAAAATGGGGGGCAGCCGCATGCATCATGGACGTGCGGGCGACGTCTATGACCATGCCAATGCGGCGCTCAGCAATCCCATTTTGCTGTGGAGAGTCCGGAAGCGTGAAGGTCTGGCGGATGCCTCGTGCACGACAGTAGGCTCGCAGAAGGTCAGAGGAGAACTCTCCGCCTCTGTCAGAGTGCAGACGCAGAACAAGAAAGTCCGAGCCGAAGCTCCGCCTGAGCTGGAGACGAGCTGCGCGGATCCAGTTGATCAACACCTCAGCGACATCACCCTTGCTGCGCAAGGGGAAGACTGTGGTGTAACGCGAGTAGTCGTCAACCACCAGCAGGAAGTAGCGCTCGTGACCCTGTCCACGGACGCGGGCTGGGCCCCACACGTCCATGTGAAGCGTCTGCAGCGGGGCCTCTGTCAGAGGAAACTGGGAGGAGTGAGGGGTAGCCCGCTGCCGCCCCTCGACACAAGGGACACAGGTAGGGCCAGGCCCCGGAGGAAGGGGAGGGAGGGACCGGGGAAGACCAGAGACAAGGACACGGGAGGCCATGCTTCGGAGGCGAAGCAGGGAGGGGTGACCAAGGCGGTGGTGCCAGAGGAGAGTCTCGTGAGACAGGAGGCGACACGAGCAGGGGGCAGACTCAGGACCAGACCTGGATGCTGCAGCTAACACCTGACCTGACGCAGCTACCTGACCAGACGCAGGGACTGAAAGAGACGCATTGGTTAGTGTGTACAGGCTCGACCCCGGTGTCGGCCTGTCCAAGCGTCCGTGCTGTGGGTCACCCGCTCACTCGCAAGAGTGATCTGGTGAACCCCCGCATCCTGTAGGTCAGCACCACTCACCAAGTTCGTAGAGAACGAGGGGAGGTAAAGACCAGACAGGGTGCCAGAGGGGGCCGCCGGACACGGGAGGACAGTGGAGAAGTGAGCAAGGACAGGACCCCCAGAGGGGTCTGCCACGGAGACTGCAACTGGCCCACCAAGCGGCGTGAGTGTGGTGCGGTCTCGAAAGAAGGAGCGAGAAGCCCCCGAGTCAAGTGTGAAGGTGTGGGAGGCCGAAGCCGACGCAGTTCCTGAGAGCGCAGACTCACCAGTACCGGAGGAAGCGGACGCACTAGCACCTAGAGCAGCAGCCTCGCTAGCACCAAGAGCAGCAACCTCACCAGCACCTAGAGCAGCAGTCGCAATGCCCGGGTTGGGCGGGAAACACCGGTAACAGTCACCCTCCTCACTAATGGACACAGTATACATAGCAGCAAGAATAAGATCAAAGTCAAGGTCAAAGATAGCTACCCCTGCCCTAGACAGCTCGCCCCAGCGAGGGATCTCATTGGCCTCAGGGAACTGGTGACGCCAAGCGTCCGTTAGGCAGCCAAAGCAGCGCTGGGTGGGGTGCGCACCCCCACACTGCTCACCCGCACGGTCGCCGGTGCGCAGGACGTAGGTGCACGGACCAGTACCCCCACCCCGCTGGCATGCAGAGTACCACTCACGGAGCTGCTGAGGGGACAGGGTCTCCCGACTGCGCTGCTGCTGCTAGCGCTGACCACCACCAGAGCCACTCCTCTGCGAAGAGCTACGACCTCCTCCTCCTCCTCCTCCTCCGCCGCCACCGCCTCCTCCACCTCCGCCACCTCCACCACCTCTGCTCCCACCGCCACCGCCGCCGCCGCCTCCGCCTCCACTGCCGCCGCCGACACCCCCTCCCCCCCCCGCCACCACTCCCACCACCACCCCCACCCCCTCCACTACCTCCACCGCCGCCTCCACCGCCCCCGCTTGCTCCTCCAGCGCCCCTGCCCCCCTTGCCCTTGCCAGAGCGACGCTTCCCACTAGGGGTAGACGCCGCACCGACCGACTCCAGACCAACGAGGTCGGCCGCAGCAGCAGAGGCAACAGAGGGCAAGAGAGGGGAGGGGGAACACCCCTCAAAGATGGGGGTGCGCGGGTCACCACAAGAGGCCCCTACAGCGACTATGCTCTTCTTCGCTGCTAGGAGGGCCTTCTCGAGGAGGTCAACAGTGAGAGTGGTGGGACAGACTGAAAGAAAGTGGTCCCTGACTACGCGAAGGGAGTCAGGGAGGCGGGTGACTATGTAGTAGAGAGTGATGTACATGGGGGGGGGGGGGGGGGTTTCTTGGCGCAGAACTCAGCAGGAAGCGCAGCGCGGTAGCGAGTGTCACTAGTGCGAAGGTGCGTAATGAGGTCAGCGACTGTGGGAAAGGCAGCAAGGTCAGGGAAGAGGTACGGTAGCATGAGGCGGCTCAGTGCAGCAGTGGCAGGGGAGGAGTAGCGTGCAACTACAGCGTCGTACAAGGTCTGAGCACTCTTGTACTGGCTAAAGTGCGCACGCTCAGAGATAGGAAGGTGGCGACGCACAGCAAGACGTGCAGCAGCATCGCGCGTGGCCCACTGTGAGCGAACAGTGGCGTCAGCATCAGCAGCAGGGGCAGGAGAGGCACCAGAGGTGAGGTCAAAGAGAGAGAGTCCGTCTGCCCTATCGCACTGTAAGAAATGCTGCAGGTCATCTATCCAGACGTCAAAGTCAATGGGCTACCCCACTAAAGCCTAGACAACATTATAATTTGACACACCCCCATAGGCAAAGTGGGGGAGAACAAGGGGTCACAAGACCAGTCAAGCAAATCAAAGCAAAGCTCAGGGTGGATCAGTCACCACACATTCTGAGCACAAGTTCAAGGCCAGAAGGCCAGTTCACATGCAGGAGCACATATATATATATATAAGAGGCTAAGCAAGCCAGAGCAGGAGTATATATATGTGACAGTACAAGCAAGGTCAAGAAGTGAGCAAGTGAGGCAAGACAGGCACAAGACCAAGCTGAGTACAGAAGCGCTGATGATCACAAGGCGCAAGTGCCTTGGTGAAAACATCAGCAGTGTTGGCCTCAGAGGTCACGTACGCAAGCCGCAACTGACCACGCTGCTGTAGCTCACGAGCAAGGAAGTAGCGAAGAGCAATGTGCTTTGTTTTGTGCTCCAGTCTCTGCTCTCGACACAAGGCCAGCATGGCCTTGTTGTCTACGTACAGAATTGGAGGAGAACGAGGCGGCTCTCCAAGGTCGGTCAACAGGTAGGTGAGCTAGCGAAGCTCCTGTGCAGCCATGGCCCCGGCGTAGATCTCGGCCTCACAACTGGAGCCGAGAACAGAAGACGAGCGGGTAGCCCGCCACGAAACAGAGCCGGAACCAAGGCTGAAGGTGTAACCCTGTGGCGACCACTGCGTAGCCTGGTCGTCAGCCCAAGAAGCGTCCGCGTGCCCAGTGAGGACCACTGGACTCTGCCCTCCAAGCACTAGCCCCATGCCCGACGTACTGCACAAGTAGCGCAACACCCTCTTCGCTGCAGCCATGTGCTCTGGTCTGTGTCTCCCAGGAGCAACATAGCGTGCAAGAATGCTAAGAGGGTATGCAAGGTCAGGTCGTGTGCAGGTCATCAAGTACATGAGGCAGCCAACAAGCTCTGGGTACGGGCCACTCGACTCTACGGACTCATCCGAAGGCAGAGCTGAGAGCGAGTGGCGAGTAGACAGAGGAGTGGCCTGAGGCGAGGAGTACATGAAGCCGAAGCGCTGAAGGACCTGCTGCACCATGTGTGACTGAGTCAGGGTAATGGTGCGGCGTGCTCTGTCCCGGGTGATCTGCAAGCCAAGGTAGCTGCGCAGTTCACCCAGGTCTGTGCATGTGTGTCTCTTCTGCAGCTCAGACTTCACGTGGGCGAGTCCAGCAGTGTCAGCAGTGGCAAAGACCAAGTCGTCGACGTACACGAGGATGTAGAACGGCTGCAAAGAGGTGTCAATGCGTAGAAACAGCGACGGGTCAGCAGTAGAGGGAGCAAACCCAAGAGCCGCAAGCGTAGTCCTCAGTGTGTCGTGCCACTCGTGCGGTGCCTGGCGGAGACCGTAGACTGGCCGTCGGAGGCTCCACTGGGTGCCAGGAGGGAAAGTCCCAGTGAAGCCAGGTGGACGGCGCAGCCAGATCTCCTCGTGCAGGCTACCCTACAGGAAAGCAGTGCTGAAGTCAAGGGAGTGAAGCTCGTAGTCACGCTGAGCGGCTATGTGTAGCAGCACCCGAAGAGTGGTCATCTTCGGGGTGGGAGAGAAGGTCTGAAAGTAGTCAACTCCCTGCCGCTGACTGAAGCCACGAGCCACGTACCGCGCCTTGAAGACGGGCAGAGAGCCCGGCGGCCGCTTCACCCTGAAGATCCACATGCCACTGATGATGTTTGCCCCAGGTGGGGAAACCGCGTCAACATAGGTGCCTGTGGACTTCCAGGAAGCCATCTCTGCGTCCATAGCTGCCTGCCACTGAGAGGAGTAGGGACCCTCTACGGCCTCCGCGTAAGAGCGCGGAGTCGGGATGTCAAGTGCATCCGGGTCTCCCTCAGGGGTAAGCAGTACGGACACGAGATGAGGTGAAGCAGCAGCCAGACATTGGAACTCCTCCTGCCTGTCCTCAAGGACGTCCGTGCCAAGAGCACACTCACCCCCGACGGACGGAGGACAGAGAGACGCAGACTCAGCAACGAGACTAGCAGCGTAGTCTAGACGACAGCGAGCAGCAAAGTCGACGAGCTCAGCAACAAGAGCAGACGCAGCAGTGGACTCAAAAGAGGGGTCAGTGACGACAATAGCAAGGAGACGCGTGACAGTAGGACTGCCAGCACGAAGAGAGTCCGACTCCGGGTCGGCGAGGTAGGAAGAGAGGACTCAGGAGGAGAAGGCAAAGGGGCACGCAGATGAGCAGTGGACGGACGCAGAGACATCCGGTGCGTGCTAGGGACAGGAGGAGGACGCTGACGCGAACCGCGATCACTAGCGCGAGCAGCACGAACAGGCGACGCAGGACGAGACACAGGCTCACGACGCTCAGCAAGACCTCCAGTAGGACCAGTGTAGGGAGAAGGAGCAGGCAGTGGGGAGGCCGGCGGTAACTGTGACTGTGACTGGACAGGCGGTGGACACTCTGAGGGAGGAGGAAGACCAAGAACCTGCTGAAGGAGCGGAACAAAGTACGGCCGAGGCCGCGCGGCGACTCCAGACACAGCAGGGACAGCACCAGCACCCCCAGTGGCAGCACCAGCGCTAACAGCACCTCCAGCTTCAGTACCTCCAGCAGCACCAGCAGCACCTGCAGCAGGACCGCCGCTAGGACTGACAGCAGTAGCCTCAGCGCCAACACCCTCAGCAGCTCGGACTCCAGTCGCACTCGCTGGCCCAGCAGCTCCAACACTCCCAGGGCTAGCACCTCCGAGACCGGCGGCACAAGCACCCTCAGCAGCCGAAGAAGCACCAGCTCCAGCAGTACCCCTCCAGCGCCGGGCAAACCCTTCGCGCAGCTCCTGTGGAGAGAGTGGCTCCCGCCGAGACGAAGCACCCGGAGAACCACCAGGCCCAGCACCGCCAGACGCCACACGAGCAGGTCCAGCGGCCGCGGGCTCCGCACCCCCAGGCTTAGCAGCTCCAGACTCAGTACCCCCAGGCTCAGCAGCTCCAGACGCAGCACCCCCAGGCTCAGCAGCTCCAGACGCAGCACTTCCAGGCAAAGGACCCCCAGGCTCAGCACCCCCAGTCGTAGCACCCCCAGGCTCAGTACCCCCAGGCTTAGCACCCACTCGCGCAGCACCCCCAGAGTCAGCACCCCCAGGCTCAGCACCCGCAGCAGTACCAGAGTCACCAGCAACCTCGACCGGCTCGACTGCGTCTACCTGGGACACACCTGAAGGGGCAGGACCCTGAGGGGGGAGGGGGTCTACCTGGGGGGGACCTGGCACAAGGAAGTGCGGCGGCGGGGGGAGGGAAGGAGTGCGGTAGGGGAAGAGACGGTAGTAGGGGACCGACTCGTCAAACGTGACGTCTTGGGAGGACAGAACACGACGAGAGGAGGGGTGGTAGAACTGCCACCCTGGTGCGTCAGGGGGGAAGCCAAGGAAGACACAAGGAGCAGCACGAGGGGACAGTTTGTCCGCAGACAAGTCGCGGACAAACGCCCGAGATCCCCAGACACGGAACGTAGACGCATCGCCTACCTTCCCCGTCCACAGCAGAGCTGGGGAGGTCTCTGGCATGGAGACCCTGGGGTGAAGATTGATCTGATGCGCCGCGTACCGAACCGCAAACGGCCACAGAAAATGGGGGGCAGCCGCATGCATCATGGACGTACGAGCGACGTCCATGACCATGCCAATGCGGCGCTCAGCAATCCCATTTTGTTGTGGAGAGTCAGGAAGCGTAAAGGTCTGGTGGATGCCTCGCGCACGGCACTAGGCTCGCAGAAGGCCAGAGGAGAACTCTCCGCCTCGGTCAGAGTGCAGACGCAGAACAGGAAAGTCCGAGCCGAAGCTCCTCCTGAGCTGGAGACGAGCTGCGCGGATCCAGTCGATCAAGACCTCAGTGACATCACCCTTGCTGCGCAAGGGGAAGACTGAGGTGTAACGCGAGTAGTCGTCAACCACCAGCAGGAAGTAGCGCTCGTGACCCTGTCCACAGACGCGGGCCGGGCCCCACACGTCCATGTGAAGCGTCTGCAGCGGGGCCTCTGTCAGGGGAAACTGAGAGGAGTGAGGGGCAGCCCGGAGCCGCCCCTCGACACAGGGAACACAGGAAGGAGCAGGCCCTGGAGGAAGGGGAGGGAGGGACCGGGGGAGACCAGAGACAAGGACACGGGAAGCCATGCCTCGGAGACGAGGCAGGGAGGGGTGACCAAGACGGTGGTGCCACAGGAGAGTCTCGTGAGACAGGAGGCGACACGAGCAGGGGGCAGACTCAGGACCAGACCTGGACGCTGCAGGAAACACCTGACCCGACGCAGCTACCTGGCTAGACGCAGGGACAGGAGGAGACCCAGTGGTCAGGGTGTAGAGGCTCGACCCCGGCCGACGCGTAAACGTGGCCAGGTGCCGGCCTGTGCGAGCGTCCGAGCAGTGGGTCACCCGCTGACTCGCAGGAGTAAACTGGTGAACCCCCACATCCTGCAGGTCAGCACCACTCACCAAGTTCGTAGAGAACGAGGGGAGGTAAAGACCAGACAAGGTGCCAGAGGGGGCAGCCGGACACGGGAGGACAGTGGAGAAGTGAGAGAGGACAGGACCCCCAGAGGGGTCAGCCAGGGAGACTGCAACCGGCCGACCAAGCGGCGTGAGTGTGGTGCGGTCTCGAAAGAAGGAGCGAGAAGCCCCTGAGTCAAGTGTGAAGGTGAGGGAGGCCGAAGCCGACGTGGTACCTGAGAGCGCAGACTCACCAGCACCTGAGGGCGCAGACGCACTGGCACCTAGAGCAGCAGCCTCACCAGCACCTAGAGCAGCAGTACCAATGCCCGGGTCGGGCGGGAAACACCGGTAACAGTCACCCTCATCACTAATAGTCACAGCATACATGGCAGCAAGGATAGCATCAAAGTCAAGATCATAGATAGCTACGCCTGCCCTAGAAAGCTCTTCCCAGCGGGGGATCTCACTGGCCTCCGGGAACTGCTGACGCCAAGCGTCCGTCAGGCGGCCAAAGCAGCGCTGGGTGGGGTGGGCGCCCCCACACTGCTCACCCGCGCGGTCGCCGGAGCGAAGGACGTAGGTGCACGGACCAAAACCCCCACCACGCTGACGCTGCGCGTACCACTCACGGAGCTGCTGAGGGGGGGGAATGTCCCGAGAACGCTGCTGCTGCTGCTGCTGCTGGCGCTGACCACCACCAGGGCTGCTCCGCTGCGAAGTGCCACCCCGACCACCTCCACCTCCTCCACCACCGCCTCCTCCACCTCCGCCACCACCGCCGCCTCCGCTAGCACCGCCGCCGCCTCCGCCGCCTCCGCCTCCACTACTGCCACCGACACCTCCACCCCCGCCACCACTCCCACCGCCACCCCCACTCCCTCCGCTGCCTCCACCGCCACCTCTACCGCCCCCGCTAGCTCCACCCGCGCCCTTGCCCCCCTTGCCCTTGCCAGAGCGGCGTCTCCCGCTAGGGGCAGACGCCGCACCGACCGACTCAAGACCAACGAGGTCGGCCGCAGCGGCAGAGGCGACAGAGGGCAAAAGGGGGGAAGGAGAACACCCCTCAAAGATGGGGGTGCGAGGGTCACCACGAGAGGCTCCTACAGCGACTATGCTCTTCTTCGCTGCTAGGAGGGCCTTCTCTAAGAGGTCAACAGTAAGAGTGGTGGGACAGACTGAGAGGAAGTGGTCCCTGACTTCACGAAGGGAGTCAGGGAGGCGGGTGACTATATAATAGAGAGTGATGTACATGGGGGGGGGGTTCTTGGCGCAGAACTCAGCAGGAAGCGCGGCGCGGTAGCGAGTGTCACTAGTGCGGAGGTGCGTATTGAGGTCAGCGACTGTGGGAAAGGTAGCAAGGTCAGGGAAGAGGTACGGTAGCATGAGGCGGCTCAGTGCAGCAGTGGCAGGGGAAGAGTAGCGCGCAACTACAGCGTCGTACAAGGTCTGAGCACTCTTGTACTGACTAAAGTGCGCGCGCTCAATGGTATGCAGGTGGCGACCCACAGCAAGACGTGCAGCAGCATCGCGCGTGGCCCACTGGGAGCAAACAATGGGGTCAGCATCAGCAGCAGGGGCAGGTTAGGCGCGAGATGTGAGGTCAAAGCGAGAGAGAGACCGTCTGCCCTATCGCACTGTAAGAACAGCTGCAGGTCGTCGACCCAGACCTCAAAGTCAATGGCTCGACCCTCAGCGTCATACGCGAGGACACTAGGGGTAGCCATGACAACAGTAGACTAGCAGTACCAACTGTAGGACAGGGGCAGTGCAGTGACAGAAGCGCTGCTCTCACCAGACAAGGCGGTTCGGGCAGCTCAGTAGCACAGCAACACGGCAACACGGCTGCTCGGACGGCTCAGCACCAACTGCGGCTCCGCGGCACCAGCGGCTCGGCTCCTCAGGCGGCTCGGGCGGGTCGGGCGGCTCGGGCGGGTCGGGCGGCTCGGGCGGCTCGGCTCCTCACCGGCTCAGGCGGCTCGGGCGGCTCGGGCAGGTCGGGCGGCTCGGGCGGCTCGGGCGGCTCGACTTCTCAGCGGCTCAGGCGGCTTGGGCGGCTCGGGCGGCTCGGGCGGCTCGGGTGGCTCGGGCGGCGCGGGCGATGGGGCCGCTGGTAGGGTGGTGGGGCCGCAAGGTAGGTGGCGGGGCCGCAGTGGGAGGGGCGGCGGGGCCGGAGTGAAGGGCGGCGGGGCCGCCGTGAAGGGCGGCGGGGCCGCTGAGAAGGGCGGCGGGTGTCAGAATGACTATCAAGAACAACAGTACAAATATGAAACCCTAAACTGGTGTACCCCCTATGGTGTGACCCACTACAGCCTAGAACCACACAAACATTATAATGTTTGACACACCCCCATAGGCAAAGTGGGGGAGACCTAGGGGTCACAAGACCAGTCAAGGCAAAGCAAGGCAAACAAGCTTAGGGTGGATCTCGAGGATTCCACACAAATTCCGAGCACAAGTAAGCGGTCACAAGACCAGTTCACATGCAGTTTTATAACAGAGCAAGAGGTACAATGATCACAACCTAGCAAGGGCAAACATGCAGGTATATATATAATGATCACAGTACAGGCAAGGTCAAGAAGTAAGCAAGTGAGGAACAGTCGACACAAGGCCTAGAAGAGTGCAAAACGCTGATGGTCAACAGGCGGAAGCGCCTTGGTGAACACATCAGCAGTGTTGGCCTCAGTGGCCACGTAACGCAGAAGAAGCTGACCACGCTGCTGTAGCTCTCGAGCTAGAAAGTAACGCAGAGCAATGTGCTTCGTCCTGTGCTCCAGTCTGTGCTCCTGACACAAGGCTATGGTTGCCTTGTTGTCGACGTACAGCACTGGAGGAGAACGAGGCTGCTCTCCAAGGTCAGTCAGCAGGTAGGTGAGCCAGCGAAGCTCCTGGGCAGCCATGGACGTGGCGTAGATCTCAGCCTCACAGGTGGAGCCGAGAACAGAAGAGGAACGAGTAGAACGCCAAGAGACAGAGCCAGAGCCAAGACTGAAGGTGTAACCCTGAGACGACCGTTGAGTAGTCTGGTCGTCTGCCCAAGAAGCGTCTGAGTGCCCAGTGAGAACAGGCCGGTCTCGCCCTCCAAGCACTAGCCCCATGCCCGACGTACTGCACAAGTAGCGCAACACCCTCTTAGCTGCATCCATGTGCTCCTTCCGATGACGGCCGGGAGCGACATAGCGTGCTAAGATGCTGAGAGGGTATGCAAGGTCAGGTCGAGTGCAGGTCATCAGGTACATGAGGCAGCCCACAAGCTCTGGATACAGACCACTCGGCTCTACGGACTCATCTGAAGGCAGAGCTGAGAGCGAGTGTCCCGTAGGCAGAGGAGTGGACTGAGGCGAGGAGTACGTGAAGCGGAAGCGCTGAAGGACCTGCTGCACCATGTGTGACTGAGTCAAGGTGATGGTGCGCCGTGCTCTGTCCCGGGTGATCCGCAAGCCAAGATAGCTTGTCAGTTCACTTAGGTCTGTGCACGTGTGTCTCTTCTGCAGCTCCGACTTCACGTGAGCGAGACCAGCTGTGTCAGAAGTGGCAAAGACCAAGTCGTCGACGTACACGAGGATGTAGAACGGCGGCAGTGAGGTGTCGGTGCGTAGAAACAGCGACGGGTCAGCAGTAGAAGGAGCGAACCCAAGAGCCGCAAGTGTAGTCCTCAGTGTGTCGTGCCACTCACGTGGCGCCTGGCGGAGACCGTAGACTGGTCGCCTGAGGCTCCACTGGGTACCAGGAGGAAACGACCCAGTGAAGCCAGGTGGGCGGCGCAGCCAGATCTCCTCGTGCAGGCTGCCCTGCAAGAAAGCTGTGCTGAAGTCAAGAGAGTGGAGCTCGTAGTCACGCTGAGCGGCAACGTGTAGCAGAACCCGAAGAGTGGTCATCTTCGGGGTCGGGGAGAAGGTCTGGAAGAAGTCAACTCCCTCTCGCTGACTGAAGCCTCGTGCAACGTAACGCGCCTTGAAGACAGGCGGAGAGCCCGGCGGCCGCTTCACCCTGAAAATCCACATGCCACTGACGATGTTCGCCCCAGGTGGGGGAACCTCGTGGACGTAGGTGCCAGTGGACTTCCAGGAAGCCATCTCTGTGTCCATGGCTGGCTGTCCAGTAGGGACCGGCCATCGCCTCTGCGTAAGAGCGTGGGGTCGGGATGTCTGGTGCATCCGGGTCTCCCTCAGGGGCAACAAGCATGGACACGAGATGGGGCAAAGCAGCGGCAAGGCAACTAAACTCCTCCTGTCTGTCCTCAAGAACGTCCGTGCCAAGAGCACACTCACCCCCGACGGACGGAGGACAGACAGACTCAGACTCAACAACAAGACTCGCAGCGTAGTCTAGACGACACGCAGCTGCAAAGTCGACAAGCTCAGTGACTAAGGCAGACGCAGCAGCGGACTCAAAGGAAGGGTCAGTGACAACTGTAGCCAGGAGACGTGTGACAGTAGGACTGGCAGCGCGAAGGGTGTCTGACTCCGGGTCAGCAAGAGCAGGAAGAGAGGACGCAGGAGGCGACGGGAGAGCGACACGCTGTGGAGCAGTGGACTGACGGACAGCAGGAGGACGCTGACGCTGGACACGACTACCAGTGGTAGTAGCACGACCAGGCGACGCTCGACGAGACGCAGGTGACACAGGACGTGACGTAGGCTCACGTCTCTCAGCAAGACCTCCAGTCGGACCAGTGTAAGGAGTAGGCACAGGGAGTGGGGAGGCAGGCGGTAACTGTGGCTGTGACTGGACAGACGGCGGACACTCTAAGGCGAGAGGAGGACAAGGAGGAGGAGTCTGACCAAGAACCTGCTGAAGGAGCGGAACGAAGTACGGCCGTGGCCGTGCAGCAACTCCCGAACCAGTAGAGACACCAGCGGCAGGGTCCTCAGCACCAGCAGAAGCTCCACCCTCCGGGTCCCCCACTCCAGCGGCAGCAGCAGCACCTCCAGCAGCACCAGTAGCACCTCCAGCAGCAGCAGCACCTCCAGCAGCAGGGTCCGCAGCACCCACAGCAGCTCCAACGCCCGGGTCCTCAGTACGAGCAGCACCTCTAGCAGCACCGCCAGCAGCAGCAGCACCTCCAGACCAGGGTCCGCAGCACCCGCAGCAGCGTCAACTCCGGGGACCCCAGCACCAGCAGCTCCACTCCGGAGACGGATGTGCCGAGCGTACAACTCTCGAAGCTGTGGGGAAGAGGGCGGCTCCCGCCGTGGTGGGGAAACACGAGTACCAACTCCAGTAGCACCACGAGCCCGAGACGTACCCTGCCGGAGGCTGCAGTACCGTGAGTACCACTCACGTAGCTGTTGTGAAGAGGGAGGTCCTCCAGGCGCCTCACAGTCAACTGCAACACCACCAGGCTCAGCACCCCCAGACTCAGCAACGCCAGGCTCAGTACCCCCAGACCCAGCACCCCCAGGCTCAGCACCCCCAGTCTCAGCACCCCCAGACTCAGCACCCCCAGGCTCCACCCGCTCAGGCTCCGCACGCTCAGGCTCCGCACGCTCAGGCTCAGCACCTCTAGCAGGACGCGAGTCGACAGCTACCTCGGCAGGCTCAACCGGGTCTACCTGAGAGACACCTGAGGGAGCGGCACCCTGAGTGGGAAGGGGGTCTACCACAACAGCACCTGGCGCGAGGAAGAGAGGCGGGGGAGGGAGCGGGGCAGTGCGGTAGGGGAAGAGGCGGTAGAAGGGCACGGACTCGTCAAAAGTAACGTCCTGAGAGGGGAAGACGCGGTGCGAGGCGGGGTGGTAAAACTGCCAGCCAGACGCATCCGGGACAAAGCCAAGAAAGACACAGGGAGCAGTGCGGGAGGAGAGCTTGTCCGCAGACGTGTTGCGAACAAAAGCTCGGGATCCCCAGACACGGAAGCGTGACGCATCGCCAACCTCCCCCGTCCACAGCAGTGTGGGCGAGGTCTCCGGCAAGGAGACACGGGGCCAGAGGTTGAGCTGATGCGCAGCGTACCGGACCGCAAACGGCCACAGAAAGTGGGGGGCAGCCGCGTGGACTAAGGAGGTACGAGCGACCTCCATGACCAAGCCAATGCGGCGCTCAGCAACCCCATTCTGCTGTGGAGAGGCCGGAAGCGTGAACGACTGGCGAATGCCGTGCTCGGCACAGTAGGCTGCCAAGAGGTCGGAGGAGAACTCGCCACCTCTGTCAGAGTGCAAGCGCAGGACAGGAAACTCCGAGCGAAAACGCTCTCGCAGCTGAAGACGTGCTCTGCTGATCCAAGGGATCAGGACATCAGGGACTTCACCCTTGGTGCGCAAGGGGAAGACCGTGGTGTAGCACGAGTAGTCGTCAACGACGATCAAGAAGTACCTCTCCTGGCCCTGACCACGAACGCGGGCTGGGCCCCACACGTCCATGTGGAGCGTCTGCAAAGGAGCTGTCGTCGGGGGGAACGAGGAGGAGTGAGGGGCAGCGCGCTGCCGCCCCTCGACACAGGGAAGACAAGCAGGAGCAAGGGAGGGTGGGAGGGGAGGGAGTACCCGAGGAAGACCAGAGACAAGGTGCCGGGAGTGCATGCCCCGAAGGCGCTGCACTGACGGGTGACCAAGTCGGTGGTGCCAGAGGACAGTCTTGTGCGCTAGAGAGCGACACGAGCAGGGGGCAGACAGCTGACCTGACGCAGACGCAGACGCAGACGCCGCTACCTGAGGGGACTCAGTGGTCAGTGTGTACAGGTCCGACCCCGGCTGCCGAGTGAAGGTAGCCAGGTGTCGGCCCGTCCGAGCACACGTGCAGTGTGTCACACGCTCGTAGGCAGGGGTGAACTGGTGAACACCCCCATCCTGAAGCGCACAACCCGCCACCAAGTTCGTAGAGAACGAGGGGAGGTGGAGACCTGACAGTGTGCCCGACGGGACAGCAGGACAAGGAAGGACAGTGGAGGAGGTCGCAATGACCGGACCCCCAGAGGGGTCAGCGAGCGAGACAGCGACTGGTCGAGCAAGGGGCTCAAGAGCAGTGCGGTCACGAAAGAAACAGCGCGAAGCGCCTGAGTCTAGAGTGAAGGTGTGCAGTGCCTCAGTGGACTCAGTAGTACCTGGGGTGGCGGACACACAAGCACCTAGAGCAGTAGCCTCACTAGCACCTGGGGCAGCAGACACGCAAGCACCTAGGGCTGCAGCCTCACTCGTGCGGATGCCTGGGTCAGGCGGAACACACAGGTACTGGTCCTCCTCTCCACTAATAGTCAATGCATACATGGCTTTGAGAATAACATCAAAATCAAGAGCATAGATATCGATATCCTTCTTGAGGAGATCAGCCCACTGAGGGAGCTCAGGAGCGTCAGGAAACTGAGTACGCCACGCGTCATCTAGGCGAGAGAAGCAGCGCTGCGCAGTGTGCGCCCTCCCGCACGTCTGTCCCTTGCGGCGACCAGTGCGGATGACGTACGTGCAGCTAAGGCTACCCCCCCCACCCCCGTGCTGTAAGTACCACTCACGAAGCTCCTGGGAGGACTGAGGGTGCTGCGCGCTCTGGCCAGTGCCAGAGCCTCCACGACCACCACCGCCGCCTCCACCACGACCACCACCGCCCCTGCCGCCTCCACGTCCACTGCCGCCACCACCACCGCCCCCACCCCGGCCACCGCCGCCGCCGCTGCCTCCACCACTCCCACCGCTGCCACTAGCCCCTCCAGCCCCGCCACCACCCCCACCGCCGCCACCACCCCCACCACCGCCTCCCCCGCCGTCACCCCCACCGCCCTTGCCTCCCCTGCCCTTGCCGCTGCGACGCCCGCTGGGAGCGGACGCAGAGCCGACCTGCTCAGCACCAAGGAGGTCGACAGCAGCAGCAGAGGCGACAGAGGGGAGCAGGGGGGAGGGGGAACACCCCTCGAAGAAAGGGGTGCGGGGGTCGCCACGAGAGGTACCTACAGCTACAATACTCTTCTCAGCTGCAAGTAGTTCCTTCTCTAGGGCGGTAATGGTGAGCTCAGTGGGGCAGCGAGCTAGGAAGTGGTCCCTGACTGTACGCAGAGTGTCAGGGAGGCGGGTGACTAGGTGGTAGAGAGTGAGCCAGAGCGGGGGAGGGTTGGAGGCAAGAAACTCAGCGGGCATGGCGGCACGGAAGCGGGCATCACTAGTGCGGAGGTGAGTGATGAGGTCAGCGACTGTCTGGAAGGCGGACAGGTCGGGGAACAGGTAGGGAAGCGAGAGGCGGCCTAGTGCAGCTGAGGCCGGGGAGGAGTAGCGCGCAACTACAGTAGTGTACAGGGCCTGCGCAGTCTGATGCTGGCCAAAGTGCTCGCGCTCGTCGACTGGCAGGGAGTTGCGAATAGCAAAGCGGGCATGGGCATCGCGAGTCTGCCACTGTGAGCGAGCAGTAGCAGCAGCAGTAGTAGCAGGAGGAGGGACTGTGCCTAGTGCGTGATCGTACAGCGAGATATCCTCTCTGGCAGTGAGCTGGAGGAACAGGTGCAGATCATCGAGCCAGGTCTCAAACTTAATCGGGCGGCCCTCAGCATCGAACGAGAGAACTGGAGGGCTAGCCATAGCTGAAGTAGCAGTAGCAGAAGTAGCAGTAGAAGTAGCAGTAGCAGCAGCAGCAGCGGTAGTAGTAGCAGTAGCAGTAGCAGTAGTGGTGCTGCTGCTCAGGTAAGGAGGGCGCGGCCCGGCTAGGACGGCGCGGCTCGGCTAGGGCGGCGCGGCTCGGCTAGGGCGGCGCGGCTCGGCTGGGGCGGCGCGGCTCGGCTGGGTCGCGCGGTTCGGCTCGGGTCGCGCGGTGCAGCTGGGGTCGCGCTGTGCGGCTCGGCCGTAGAGGGGCGAGCGCGGGAGGGGCCGTTCGGGGGCCGGTCGGGGCTAGCGCGGGGCCATTTGGGGGCCGTAGGAGGCTAGCGCGGGGCCTTAAGGGGCCGTGGGAGGCTAGCGCGGGGCCTGAAGGGGCCGTGGGAGGCTAGCGCGGGGCCTTACGGGGCCGTGGGAGGTTAGCGCGGGGGCCGCACGGGGCCGTTCGAGGCTAGCGCGGGGCCAATCGGGGCCGTAGGAGGCTAGCGCGGGGCCGTAGGTGGGCCGTGGGAGGCTAACGCGGGGCTACACGGGGCCGTTCGGGGCTAGCGCGGGGCCATAGGGGGGCGTGAGAGGCTAGCGCGGGGCCGACGCGGGGCCTTAAGGGGCTAGCGCGGGGTCTTAAGACGGGGCCGTGAGAGGCCGTAAGGGGCGACGCGAGGGGCCGTGAGGGGCCTGAAGGGGCGACGCTAGGAACGAGGCGCACGAGGGCGCGAGGAAAAGGCGGCGCACGAGGGCGCGGCTAGCGGAAACGGTGGGCCCTAACGTTCCGGTCCTAGGTGGAACCTAGGCTCGTAATACCATGTCAGAATGAGAAACAGGAATGTGTGTGACTAGCAAGAACAACAGTACAAATATGAAACCCTAAACTGGTGTACCCCCTATGGTGTGACCCACTACAGCCTAGAACCACACAAACATTATAATGTTTGACAGCGGGGCCGCAGTGAGAGAGGCGGCGGGGCCGCAGAGAAGGGCGGCGGGGCCGCTGAGAAGGGCGGCGGGGCCGCAGCGAGAGAGGTGGCGGGGCCGCAGTGAAGGGCGGCGGGGCCGCTGAGACGGGCGGCGGGGCTGCAGCGAAGGGCGGCGGGGCCTCAGTGTGAGGCGGCGGGGCCGGAGGGAAGGGCGGCGGGGCTGCAATGTGAGGCGGCGGGGCCGCAGCGAAGGGCGGCGGGGCCGCAGCGAAGGGCGGCGGGGCCGCTGAGAAGGGCGGCGGGGCCACAGCGAGAGAGGCGGCGGGGCCGCAGCAAAGGGCGGCGGGGCCGGTGAGACGGGCGGCGGGGCCGCAGTGAAGGGCGGCGGGGCCACAGTGAAGGGCTGCGGGGCCGCAGCGAAGGGCGGCGGGGCCGAATCGACGGGCTGCGGGGCCGCTAGGGCGTTGGGGCCGCTAGGGCGGCTCGACGAAGTGAGAGCCCGGAGCGCGACTCGGGCTGAGCGCGCTTCGGGCAGGAAAAAACTCGATGTGGTGGGCCCTAGGCACAGTTCCCACGGGGGAACCTGCTCGATACCATGAGGAAATTAGAACGAGAATGAAAATGACTATGGAATGAAAGTGATACAAATATGCAACCCTAGAAATGTGTACCCCATATGGGCTACCCCACTAAAGCCTAGACAACATTATAATTTGACACCGCAACGAGGCGGCCAAGGCGGCTCGCCGTGGAAGAATCTCGGCGGCTCGCGAAGAGAAGCGGTTGTCTAGCGCCTCCCGCGAGAGAAGATGCTCCCATAAATGGCAAATCGCTCGTCTGCAGGAAAAAAACGTGAAATCTGTTAAAAACCCGTTCAAAAACAGATCCAAACGAAAAAAAAAAAAAAAAAAACGGTTGCATGAAGAAGTTGATAAACACATATCGGGGATTAAGCGCATGTCCGCGAATGTCGCCGCACCACCAGCAAGCACATATCGGGGACAACTGCGATGACAAGCTGCGAGTGCGACTGCGTCGTCGCTTTCATATGGCCAAGGCGTCTCGCCATAGAAGAAACTTGGCGGCTCGCCAAGGGACGTGTTCGGTGAAGATTTGTATTGGCGAAGCGACGTGGAAGGTGAGGCGCCGCGACGAGCTCGAAGCCATGTTCATTGATGGCGGCGAGAAGGAGAAGGACCTCACGGGATCTTCATTGATGGCATTTCTTCTTGCTTGTAACGACCAAGGCGGTGGTCAGTCGTAGTTAAAAGGCCTGCAAGAGACGACAACAGGTTAGTCAGCTTCCCAAAAAGCGATTGCAGAAAGAGTTTTGTTAGAAAAACGCGTGGTTGTTAAAACGATGCGCTTACCTCCACTGCGTCGGTAAAGTCTTGTACTGGCAGCGCGACGGATAGGGGAGGCGCCGCGTGTGAAGAAATGAGGAATGAAGAAGAGAGGGGTTGCACTAGCAGCAGTTGGCATACATATAGGAAACCCTAATTGGGTTGTACTCGCTATAGAGTACCCCATTGCAGGCGAGACAAATATAACATTCTAACACACCCTCATAGCCAAAGTGGGGTGTAATCAGCACAATGAGCAAGCAGGCATAGAGCAGGAGTTCACAATAGCAAGCAAAGTTAGAGTTAATCACAGCTTTCAAGTGAGGAGGAGGAGGAACTGTGGAGGGAGAGAAGATGGGAGGCAACGACTGAAGCTGCAGAGGCACGGGCACAAGAGCGGCTGACTCAGTGGCTACCAAAGCAAGGGCGACGGACTACTGGAGTAACTGGCTCCGCGGCTATAGACGAACGGTAGGAGCAACGGACCCACTTGCGACTGGTGCAACAGGCTCACTGGCTACCGAAGCAAGGGCGACGGACTACAGGCGCTGCAGGCGACACGACAGCTACCTTCATACAACCTCCTCCAGCTGCCCCACACCCCTCGACACACACCCCCTGCTCAAACCCTAGCTCCACTCCCACAGCACCCCCCTTTCACACACCCCTTGCTGCACCCTAGGTTCACTCACACCCCACCCCCTAGCACCACTCCGTCGACTCCCACACACCCACCCCCCTCAGCGGCAGCTGCAGCAGTGGGAGACAGAGGAGGAGGAGGAGGAGCAGGGGAGACCACACACCCGCCACCCCCTACTCGCCACCCCCAGACCCTAACACAGGGCAGGGCGGGACGGCGGGTAGGGAGGTTACGGGGGGGGGGGGGGGGAGGGGGGGCCGACGCGCGGCCTCCCAGGGCGCCAAAACAGGCGGCAGAAGGGGCGACGCTCGCCCCCCTCCCAAGATCGCCGCGGCCCCCTCAGGTCGCCTCGACAGGCGACGGGAAAAGAGGGGGGGGGGCGGTGCACGGGCCTCCGGTGCGCCGCGACAGGCGACGGAGCATGGCCGGGGCGGGGTCGAGGCAGGGCCAAAAGGGGCGGCGACGAGGCCGCAAGTGGCGGCGACGAGGCCGCTGGAGGCGGCGACGGGGCCGATAGGGGCGGCGACGGGGCCGCTAGGGGCGGCGACGGGGCCGCTGGTGGCGGCGACAGGGCCGATAGGGGCGGCGACGGGGCCGCGAAGGGGCCGCGAGGGGCCTGGAAGGGCGGCGACGGGCCGCTAGGGGCGGCGACGGGGCCGCTGGTGGCGGCGATGGGGCCGATAGGGGCGGCGACAGTGCCGCGAAGGGGCCGCAATAGGCCTGGAAGGGCGGTGACGGGCCGCTAGGGGCCGCTAGAGGCCGCGAAGGGGCCACGAGGGGCCAGGAAGGGCGGCAACGGGGCCGCTAGGGGCGGCGACGGGGCCGCGAAGGGGCCTGGAGGGGCCGAGAAGGGCGGCGACGGGGCCGCTAAGGGCGGCGCGAGGGGCCGTGAGAGGGGCCTCTAGGAGGGGAAGAAGAAAAGTCCGTCGCACGCCACGGGGCGTGCAACACACAGAGTAGCAGTGGAAGTAGTTAGGTGGGCCTACAGGCCAGGAGCGTAGATGCTCTGATAGCATGTGAAGAAATGAGGAATGAAGAAGAGAGGGGTTGCACTAGCAGCAGTTGGCATACATATAGGAAACCCTGATTGGGTTGTACTCGCTATAGAGTACCCCACTACAGGCTAGACAATTATAACATTCTGACACCGCGATGAGATTGAAGCCATGTTGACTCATAAAGGGGGAATAAAGAGTCATCCCATAACGTCAAGATGATCAAAGTAAATCTTTACAAGACGAATAAAAGGACGGTTGCAGGAAGAAGTTGATAAACACACACCTCCACTCGACCTTCTTGCCACATCCCGGCTCATTTCCGCCACACCGCCGAGCACATCTCCGCGACGACTGCGATGACAAGCCGCGAGCGTGACTGCATAGTCGTCCCGCAAGGGCAAGATGATCATCTGCAAAAATTGAGTGGATCAAGTTAGAAGCTTTCTAGAAAAAACAGATCTAAGGATGGTTGGAAAACGAATAAAAGGGCATTTGCAGGAATAAGTTGATAAACACATACCTCCTCTCGACCTTCATGGCGGATCTCCGCGAATGTCGCCGCGCCACCGGCGAGCACATCTCGGCGAAGACTGCGATGACAAGCCGCGAGCGTTACTGCATCGTCGCTTACGTATGGTTTGCTCGCCGTGGAAGAATCCTGGCGGCTCGCCAAGAGAAAAGTTTGACTTGCTCCGCCTCTCGCGAGAGAAGATTCACCCATGAATGGCAGGACGCTCATTTGCAGGGAAAAACATGAACTGGGTTATAAACTTTATCAAAAGCACGTGAAAAGCAAACGACGCGCGATCGCTAAAACAATTTTATGAAACGGCAACAACACTTACCTCCACTCCACCGGAGACGGGAGAGGTTGCACCAGCAGGGGAGGCGCCACAGCGGTACCATGAAGAACCTGAAGCGTCGGCGATCGTTTGCGTTGTCGCTTGAGTCGCTTTCGAGTCGCCAAGACGGTCGCTCAGACGGTCACCGAGACGGATCCATCTGCGATTGCAGTTGGCGAGTCTGACCTTTCAGGTCCGCGACTTTCGCGTCCTCAAGGTTTTCATGCTTGAAGCGCCAACACCAATGAGACGGTGAGAGCCAAATCTTGAGTTGGGGTTGGACCAATCGGCTTCACGCTGGCTTGAGTGCGTCCCGCTTTGCTTGGGTTACGAAGCTTGAGTTTGAAGCACCATCCACTCTTTAGCCGCTCTTGGAGCGTAGATCGCGAAGTAAAATCTCCTCCACGGCGAGTTTAATTAAAAGATCTTGCAGAAGAAGCTCGCCATCCAGATCTTGCGTAGGAGATTATGAAATCATCACGGTGAAAAGGTTGCCGCGAGAATTCCTAGTAGCTCTCGGTTTAGCCTTGGACACTTAGCAGCTCACTCTCTCACAGACTCTTATTTACCCACCCACCCACCCGACCTCTAATCTACCCACCCACCAACCCGACCTCTAATCCAACTTAATGTTGCTGTGCCTCGGGCTTCACCGTATGCCAACTAGCGAGCTTTGCTTGCTCCGGGGAGCTTCAAGCCTGAAGTCTAAGCTCATTGGGTTGGAGCTTTCTGGTAATCCTTTGTGAGTTTGAGATGAGAAGGATGAAAATGGACGACATTGATAGAACTTGGATAGTTATGCTCAGAAAGGAAGCACAAGGTAGAACCTGCAATAGAAGGAAGAGGAGGCTGCTGCTGATGAATGGATAAGACTGAATTCATATCAGCAATTCAGCCGCCATGGTGCATCAACCCAGATGTGATGCGTCAATGTAGTATGAGTAGTAGAAAGCTGAAGCATTTTCCTTGGTGGATTGCGGTGGGAAGGGGTCAACACTATTGTACTGATGGGATGGGAGGGAATCACTAACACTAGGCTGGGTGCGCGGTGCGACAATAAGCAGAGTGTGTTTGGAATGGATGGATGGTGGTGGTGTAGCGGCCCTCAACGGTGAAGATTACATCTGTTTGTGGCATTAGATGGAGGTGTGATGTTGGCTTTTGCCAGTGGCCAATGAAATGCCCCGCAAACAAAGCGGTAGCGGACAGTCCCCGAGGGCGCGTGGCGAAGATGTTGAGGCGGCTCGAACGAAATGTGTCCCCGTCTTGTCCATCCAGCCATTCATGGTTCTGTCCACAAAGTTGGGTCAAAATATATACACTGGTCCGTGCACCTACGTCCTGCGCACCGGCGACCGTGCGGGTGAGCAGTGTGGGGGTCCGCACCCCACCCAGCGCTGCTTTGGCCGCCTGACGGACGCGTGGCGTCACCAGTTCCCGGAGGCCTCAGAGATTCCTCGCTGGGGCGAGCTGTCTAGGGCGGGTGTTGCCATCTTTGATCTTGACTTTGATGCTATTCTCTCTGCCATGTATGCTGTGTCTCATAGTGATGAGGGTGTCTGCTACCGCTGTTTCCCGCCCGATCCGGGCATTGAGGCTGCTGCCCTAGGTGCTTGCGACGCTGCTGCTCTAGGTGCTAGTGTGTCTACGTCCTCAGGTACTAGTGAGTCTGCGCTCTCAGGTACTACGTCGGCTTCGGCCTCCCTCACCTTCACTCTTGACTTTGGGGCGTCTCGCTCCTTCTTTCGGGACCGCACCACACTCACGCCGCTTAGTCGGCCGGTTGCAGTGTCTCTGGCTGACCCCTTCGGGGGTCCTGTACTGTCTCGCTTCTCCACAGTCCTCCCGTGTCCGGCGGCTCCCTCTGGCACCCTGTCTGGTCTCTACCTCCCCTCGTTCTCGACGAACCTGGTGAGTGGTGCTGACCTACAGGATGGGGGAGTACACCAGTTCACACCTGCGCGTCAGCGGGTGACGCACTGTACAGAGGCTAGCACAGGCCGGCACCTGGCTACGTTTACCCGTCAGCCGGGGTCGAGCCTGTACACGCTGACCACTGCGTCTCCTCCCGTTACCGAGTCTGGTATAGTCGCTTCGTCCGGTCAGGTGTTTGCTGCAGCGTCTAGGTCTGGTCCTGAGTCTGCCCCCTGTTCGTGTCGTCTCTTGTCTCATGAGACTCTCCTCTGGCACCACCGTCTTGGTCACCCCTCTCTGCTTCGGCTCAGAGGCATGGCCTCCCGTCTTCTTGTGTCTGGTCTCCCCCGGTCCCTCCCTCCCCTTCCTCAGGGCCCTGGCCCTGCCTGTGTCCCCTGTGTCGAGGGGCGCCAGCGAGCTGCCCCTCACTCCTCCCAGTTTCCTCCGACAGAGGCCCCGTTGAAGACGCTTCACATGGACGTGTGGGGCCCAGCCCGCTCCGTGGACAGGGTCACGAGCGCTACTTCCTGCTCGTTGTTGACGACTACTCGCGTTACACCACGGTCTTCCCCTTGCGCAGCAAGGGTGATGTCACTGAGGTGCTGATCAAGTGGATCCGCGCGGCTCGTCTCCAGCTCAGGCGGAGCTTTGGCTCGGACTTCCCTGTTCTGCGTCTGCACTCGGACAGAGGCGGAGAGTTTTCCTCTGGCCTACTGCAAGCCTACTGTCGCGCACGAGGCATCCGTCAGACCTTCACGCTTCCGGACTCACCGCAGCAAAATGGGATAGCTGAGCGCCGCATTGGCATGGTCATGGACGTCGCTCGTACGTCTATGATGCATGCGGCTGCCCCCCATTTTCTGTGGCCGTTTGCGGTCAGGTACGCGGCGCATCAGATCAACCTCCACCCCAGGGTCTCCAGACCGGAGACCTCCCCAGCCTTACTGTGGACGGGGAAGGTTGGCGATGCGTCGGCGTTCCGGGTCTGGGGATCTCGGGCGTTTGTCCGCGACTTGTCTGCGGACAAGCTGTCCCCTCGTGCTGCTCCTTGCGTCTTCCTGGGGTTCCCCCCTGACGCACCTGGGTGGCAGTTCTACCACCCCACCTCTCGACGTGTTCTGTCCTCCCAGGACGTCACGTCTGACGAGTCGGTCCCCTACTACCGCCTCTTCCCCTAGCGCACTCCGTCCCTACCCCCACCCCCGCTCTTCCTTGTACCAGGTCCCCCCCAGGTAGACTCCCTCCCCCCTCAGGGTCCTGCCCCTTCGGGTGTGTCCCAGGTAGACGCAGTCGAGCCTGTCGAGGTCACTGGTGACTTTGGTGCTGCTGGGGGTGCTGAGCCTGGGGGTGCTGGACCTGGGGGTGCGGAGTCTGGGGGTGCTGAGCCTGGGGGTACAGCGTCTGGTGGTGCTGAGCCTGGGGGTACTGAGCCTGGGGGTGCTGAGCCTGGGGGTGCTGAGCTTGGGGGTGCTACGCCTGGGGGTGCTGAGCCTGGAGGTGCTACGCCTGGGGGTGCTGAGCCTGGAGGTGCTACGCCTGGGGGTGCTGAGAGTGGAGGTGCTCTGCCTGGAGGTTCTCCGGGTACTTCTTCTCGCCGGGAGCCACTCTCTCCACAGGAGCTGCGCGAGTGGTTTGCCCGGCGCTGGCGCCGTACTGCTGGTGCTGGAGGTTCTTTCGCGGCTGAGGGTGCTGCGGTCGCGGGTCCTGGAGGTGCTCGTACTGGGAGTACTGGAGCTGCTGGGCCTATGGGTTCGACTGGAGCTGGTGCTGTTGAGGGTGTTGGCGCTGAGACTACCGCTGGCGGTCCTCCTGGGGGTGCTCTTGGTGCTGCTGGAGGTGCTGCTGGAGCGGGTGCTCCTGCTGAGGGTACTGGTGCTGTCCCTGCTGCTTCCGGCGTCGTCAAGCGGCCTCGGCCGTACTTTGTTCCACTCCTGCAGTAGGTTCTTGGTCTTCCTCCTTCTACTGGTCCTTCTCCTCCCTTAGAGTGTCCACAGCCTGTCCCGTCACAGTCACAGCTACAGCCTGCCTCCCCTCTGCCTGCTCCTTTTCCCTACGCTGGTCCTACTGGAGGTCTTACTGAGCGTCGTGAGCCTGCGTCTCGTCCTGCGTCGCCTGTTAGAGCTGCTCGCGCTAGTGGTCGCAGTTCGCGCCAGCGTCCTCCTCCTGTCCCTGGCACGCACCGGATGTCTCTGCGTCCGTCTACTGCTCCTCTACATGCCCCTTTGCCTTCCCCTCCTGAGTCCTCTCTTCCTACACTTGCCGACCCTGAGTCGGACTCTCTTCGTGCTGCCAGTCCTACTGTCACGCGTCTTCTTGCTACTGTTGTCACTGACCCTTCTTTCGAGTCTACTGCTGCGTTTGCTCTCGTTACTGAGCTGGTCGACTTTGCTGCTCGCTGTCGCTTAGACTACGCTGCTAGTCTTGTCGCTGAGTCTGAGTCTGTCTGTCCTCTGTCCGTCGGGGGTGAGTGTGCCCTTGGCACGGACGTCCTTGAGGACAGGCAGGAGGAGTTCCAGTGTCTGCCAGCTGCTTCACCTCATCTCGTGTCCGTACTGCTTACCCCTAAGGGAGACCCGAATGCACTTGACATCCCGACTCCGGGCTCTTACGCGGAAGCGATAGAGGGTCCCTACTCCTCTCAGTGGCAGGCAGCTATGGATGCAGAGATGGCTTCCTAGAAGTCCATAGGCACCTACGTTGACGCTGTCCCCCCTCCTGGGGCCAACATCGTCAGTGGCATGTGGATCTTCAGGGTGAAGCGGCCGCCGGGTTCTCCGCCTGTCTTCAAGGCACGTTACGTGGCTCGTGGCTTCAGTCAGCGGCAGGGAGTTGACTACTTTCAGACCTTCTCCGCCACCCTTAAGATGACCATTCTTCGGGTACTGCTGCACATTGCTACTCACCGTGACTACGAGCTCCACTCTCTCGACTTCAGCACAGCTTTCTTGCAGGGCAGCCTGCACAAGGAGATCTGGCTGCGCCGCCCACCAGGCTTCACTGGGTCTTTCCCTCCTCGTACCCAGTGGAGTCTCCGGCGTCCAGTCTACGGTCTCCGCCAGGCGCCACGTGAGTGGCACGACACACTGAGGACTACGCTTGCGGCTCTTGGGTTTGCTCCTTCTACTGCCGACCCGTCGCTGTTTCTGCACACCGACACCTCTCTGCCGCCGTTCTACATGCTCGTGTACGTCGACGACTTGGTCTTTGCCACAGCTGACACTGCTGGACTCGCCTACGTGAAGTCCGAGCTGCAGAAGCGACACACGTGCACAGACCTGGGTGAACTGCGCAGCTACCTTGGCTTGCAGATCACCCGGGACAGAGCACGCCGCACCATTACCCTGACTCAGTCACACATGGTGCAGCAGGTCCTTCAGCGCTTCGGCTTCACGTACTCCTCGCCTCAGGCCACTCCTCTGCCTACTCGCCACTCACTCTCAGCTCTGCCTTCGGATGAGTCCGTAGAGTCGAGTGGCCCGTATCCAGAGCTTGTTGGCTGCCTCATGTACCTGATGACCTGCACACGACCTGACCTTGCATACCCTCTTAGCATTCTTGCACGCTATGTTGCTCCTGGGAGACACCGACCAGAGCACATGGCTGCAGCGAAGAGGGTGTTGCGCTACGTGTGCAGTACGTCGGGCATGGGGCTAGTGCTTGGAGGGCGGCGTCCACTGGTCCTCACTGGGCACGCGGACGCTTCTTGGGCTGACGACCAGGCTACGCAGCGGTCGTCATAGGGTTACACCTTCTGTCTTGGTTCCGGCTCTGTTTCGTGGCGGGCTACCCGCTCGTCTTCTGTTCTCGGCTCCAGTTGTGAGGCTGAGATCTACGCCGGGGCTATGGCTGCCCAGGAGCTTCGCTGGCTCACCTACCTGTTGACCGACCTTGGAGAGCCGCCTCGTTCTCCTCCAGTCCTGTACGTAGACAACAAGGCCATGCTGGCCTTGTGTCGAGAGCAGCGACTGGAGCACAGGACAAAGCACATTGCTCTCCGTTACTTTCTTGCTCGTGAGCTACAACAGCGTGGACAGTTGCGGCTTGCGTACGTGGCCTCTGAGGCCAACACTGCTGATGTCTTCACCAAGGCACTTGCGCCATGTGATCATCAGCGCTTCTGCACTCAGCTGGGTCTTGTGCCTTTCTTGCCTCACTTGCTCACTTCTTGACCTTGCTTGTACTGTCACATATATATACTCCTGCTCTTGCTTGCTTAGCCTCGTATATGTATATATATATATATATATATGTGCTCTTGCATGTGAACTGGCCTTTTGGCCTTTGAACTTGTGCTCAGAATGTGTGGTGACTTTGTGATCCACCCTGAGCTTTGCTTTGCTTTGCTTGACTGGTCTTGTGACCCCTTGTTCTCCCCCACTTTGCCTATGGGGGTGTGTCAGAACATTATAGCTTATGCTATTGTGTAGGCTATAGTGGGGTATCCCATAGGGGGTACAACCCAACTAGGGTTTAGGGTAGTTGCTGGTATCCTCATTCAACACCTGGTACCTGGACAGTTGCTGCAGACAGCACATGGTGGGATCATCGACGTTCATTAGCAACTCACGGCACATGCGACGACCCTGCGAAATCACCGTCACCAACAACGGAAAGATGAAGGCGTACAAGATTGGCGAAATCTACCTCGAGGCCAACGATACAAAGTTCACTTTTCACATCAGAGACGTCCTTGTCGCACCTGAACTTCAATACAACCTAGTCTCCTCTGCTCAGCTCATGCGGTGCGGTGTTGACATTCGCAGCAATCGCAAGGATAAGACCTTCGAGCTATTCTACAACGAAACTTACATCGGAAAGGCAATTGATGACGATGGAGTCTTCGTACTACAATTCTCGGCCCAAGGTACTACCGGCGATTCCGACCGCACGGTGCTGCTGAAGACAACTCCCACGGAGCCACCAACATGGTCGCATCCCGACGAAATGGACCTCGAGCGACCTGCCTCAGACGGCCTCCTACGTCTGCGCACCGTTCCGACCGCCTCGACCTCCAATCCCGCGGAGACCGGACCTGCCACAATGGAAGAAGACAGCGGCACGTCAAAATCTGCAGCGCAAACCACTGAGGTGAACAAAAAAGCCGAAGTGGGCTGAACAGGTTGGAGCAATCCCGAGCTCACGCTCGGGCCCTGGGGAGAAATCCTAACTCCAGAAGAGGCAGGCGCAAGCGGATGGGGCGCCGTTTCCACGGGAGAAGTCGGCGGGACTGGATGGGGAACTCCTCCTCCTCCCTCAGGAGAAGTAGAGACAACTGGGGACGTATGGGACACCACCACGACGGCAGGAGAGACCACTGGCGCGAGATAAGAAACCCCAGCCAAAGCGGAACGAGTTCGTGACGAAGCAGCCGGGCTCCCTCCTGCAAATGACGCCGCTATCGACCCATACTGGGCTACTCGCGATACCAGCTGGGGCGGCCCTCCTCTCCCCGATCAATATGTTCCCGATACACCAGAACCAATGGAAGAGGAATCAGAAGAAGAAGTACCTTACGAGCTCTTCGGAGAAGCAACACAATTACCTGCACCTACCGAAGAGCCGTCGCCCCCAGAACAAGGGCCACAGGAAATTGAAGTCATCGGGGCCGAGTACAGCTACTTCCAAATTCCCATGAAGGGACTCCCGGTCCGCGACTGGCCCAATCAGTGCCGGCTTGTCACCGGAGACCAGGTCGAAGCCGGCGACACCGACGACATCATTGGTATACCTCACGCGCTCCTTGAACAGAAGTCAATCCGTGCGCTCGCCGCTGACACCGACAACACCGCCGATGCAAGACCTGAAGGGGAGGCAAACGACAAAGCAACGCGACACAAGTATTATCATAAGACAGTTGGCTATCGCGCAGAACCAGAAACATGGCACCAACGGCTCGGGCATCCCTCTCACGCCACACTCAAAAATTCGCTCAAGGCCGGAGTCTTCGACGATAACGCACTACTTCTGCCTCGAAACGGTTCTCTCACCGCGAACTCAGCCGACCCTCCTTGCACCGTCTGCCAAACACCATCACTCAACCACAGGCCGTTTCCCGACTTACCTCCGGGATACGAATGCTACAAGCCGCTGGATAAAGTCTACAGCGACTTCATGGTTCTCAGTCAAAGCGGTCTCGAAGGCGAACAATACACACTCACCTTCATCGACGCATCTACTCGCTACGTCTGGGCCGTCAACAATGACAGCAGGTCACTGGCCTTCGAGTGCTTCGTTGCGTGGATGAAGCGGGCTGAGCGTCATTATGGACTAAAACTCAAAGCCTGGCAGACAGACGGAGCCCTAGAGTTTTTCTCAGATGAGTTCAAGGAACTCTTCAAACGGAAGGGGATTTAGCACCTAGTGTCCCTGCCCTACGCTCACGAATAGCAAGGAGTAGCAGAACGGACAAACAGAAGCCTCGCCACGCGGATGAGGGCCCTGATGAAGCAGTCGGCCATCCAAACCAAATATTGGCCATTTGCGATGAACCACGCTGTTCGGCTACACAACTTGCTGTCCTCGCGAAGCCTCGAGAACAACAACTCCCCCTACCGTGCATGGACGGGCAGGAAAGCGGATACACGTCTGCTTTGGGTGTTCGGCTGCATGATACAGTACAGACTCTATACTGCAAGGACCGGAAAATTTGCTGACCGAGCACGATGGGGCATCCTCCTCGGGATCGAAAATGAATTCAAGGCGTGGATTGTGCTGGACTACGCGACACACGAGGTAACAAAATCACGTGACTGCATCTTCTATGAGAAGCTGACTTTGCCCCTTTTCAAGGAGCACCAGGAAGCCAACAAGCTACTAGAGAGGCTCTTTGAGGGCCACCGCAGCTTCGCCACGTCACACGACGAAGCTGACCTGGCGGAAGATGCAGACGCCGTTGATGTCACTCAAATGGACTCCGCCTCGAACATCCCCCTTACAAGCCCACTCGGGACTCCAACATTTATCCCTCTACACCAACCCGATCCCGACGATACAACACGCGAAGCTCACGACTACAACAGTGAGGCGCGCCGAATCCCGGATGCCGAGTTACCACAGCCCAACTCGTCGCAAGACACCATCCGCCTCGGCAACGAAAGTGACGACGACGTGGTCGAAGTTACCAGCTTCCATGACTACGATCGCCTTCACTACGAAAAGACTGACGAAACCGGTCTTCGGGTCCTCGGCCTCGCCGTTGCTATTTGTCACACTTCTCCCAAGGAACCAACCACTGTCCGCCAAGCTCTGTCCGGCCCCGACAAAGAGAAATAGAGAGCAGCCATGGCAGCAGAAGTCGCGTCCCTAAACAAACGCGGCACGTGGAAGCTGGTCCCTCGGTCATCGGCAAAAGGGAGGAGAATTCTAAGCGGTAAATGGGTCTTTCGCATTAAGACCTTGGCGGACGGCTCGGTCGACAAATACACAGCGCGATGGGTGGTGCGGGGTTTTGAGCAAACGCACTTGGTGGACTTCACTCTTACCTACGCACCAGTCGGCCGCCACACCTCGGTGCGCATTCTCCTCTGCATCGCAGCTATCAAGCAGTGGCCACTCCGACAAATCGACGTTGGAAGCGCCTTCCTGTACGCCCCCGTCGACGCCATCATCTTCGTCGAGCAACCGCATGCATTCAAAGAAAACTATGGCACCGTGTGCCTCCTTCAAAAATCCCTCTACGCGATCAAACGGGCACCTCGTCTGTGGCAGCAGTACCTCCACTCGGTCCTCATTGAGCTCGGCTTCACCCAGCTGCCACATGACCTCGGCATGTATAGGCGGGAATCGCGTGGGAAAATCATTCTCCTCGTCGCCTACGTTGACGACCTTCTCTACACTGGCGACGACACGAAGCTACTGGACCAGTTCGAGGCTGACATCAAGGCAAAGCTTGAAGTAACGATCAACCACAACGTCACGCAGTTTCTTGGCCTCAACGTGACTCAGTCCACCTCCTCTATCCACCTCTCCGCCACCAAGTACGCCGAAACACTCGCAAAGCGTTTTGCCATCGCACCAATCAACCTCACCACACCTTATCGCACTCCTCCTCCTAACCACGAGCCAGACACCACGCCACTCTCTCCTGACGATCATCGTCTCTATGAGCAGCAGCTGGGATGTCTCCTGTTTGCCGCCGTCACGTGCCGGCCCGATCTCTCCTACGTCGCAAGCCAGCTCGCACAGTACCTAAAGCAACCTGAAGGGGAGAATCTACTGGATCTACGCCGAGCACTGCAATACTTCATCTCCACTCCTGACGTCGGCCTCACCTACGAAGCTAACTTAACGGCCACTTTGCAGCTACACGGCTACGTAGACGCTGACCACGCGGGAGATGTTGACAACAGAGGCTCCCGTACAGGATTCATTTTTCAACTTCAACCTGCTGGGCTCATTTCATGGAACTCTCAGAAGCATGAACTCATCGCCCTTTCGTCAGCCGAAGCAGAATTCATCGCCCCCAGCGCAGCTGTTCGCGAAGGATTGTACCTAATGGGGCTCCTACAGGAAGCAAAAGCAACGATGAACGGGCACTTCATTTTACTCTGCGACAACCAGAGCGCGATCAAGATCGCGAACAAGCCAGGCTTCGTGAATCGCACGAAACACATCGCCCTTCGCTACTTCTTCGTCAAGGACGAAATTGACAAGGGCAAGGTCAAGCTCACATACTGCCCAACCGGTGACATGGCAGCCGACTTCCTTACAAAGAAACTGCCACGTCAACAGTTCCAGCACTGCGCCAACCTTTGCAGGATCACCAAGAAGTCCCACGTGGCCCACCTTCAGGAATGAAGGGGAGTGTTGGAATAACCGAAAGGATATTATAAACATTCCCGAAGGTTCTTCACTCCCGCGTCACTCCATAACGAAGTGCACGCCTGTACCAGTACCGCAATAGCTCATATAGAGCACACGGAAGTTCGAGGGTCACCCGAAGGTCAACAGTCGAGGAGAGTCAACGGTTGTGACCCATGACTACCCAGTAACTGCACGAGGCAATTGCGAAAGTGCGACATGGTAACTGTCTAGAATGGCAATAGTCGTGGGTTACTGTAGCAATGCAATTCAGTTAATAAGGGAATGTACCCCTCAGAGTACATGGCTAGCTAGGAATACTATTTATAACCTTGTACTTCAATTCTATAATTATCTTGTTCCTTTTCATGTGAAGAAATGAGGAATGAATGCACTGGCAAACAGGTGGGTACAAGTAGGAAAACCTAAAAGTGTTGTACCCCATATTGTCTACCCCACTACAGCCTACATAGACTATAGCATATAAGTTTGACACACCCCCATAGGCAAAGTGGGGGAGAACAAGAGGTCACAAGACCAGTCAAGCAAAGCAAAGCAGGCTCAGGGTGGATCACAACGTCACCACATATTCCGAGCACAAGTTCAAGGCCACAAGGCCAGTTCACATGCAAGATCATATATAAAGGTAAACAAGCAAGTGCAGGTATAGATAGATCACAGTACAAGCAAGGCCAAGAAGTGAGCAAGTGAGGCCAAGTAGGCACAAGACCTAGCATCGTACACCAGCGCTGATGATGACAAGGCGGAAGTGCCTTGGTAAAGATATCAGCACTGTTGGCCTGAGAGGCCACGTAAGAAAGGCACAGCTGACCACGCTACTGCAGCTCATGAGCAAGGAAGTAACGAAGAGCAATGTGCTTCGTTCTGTGCTCCAGTATGTGCTCCCGACACAAGGCTAGCATGGCCTTGTTGTCTACGTACAGATTTGGAGGAGAAAAAGGCGGCTCTCCTAGGTCAGTCAGTAGGTAGGTGAGCCAGCGTAGCTCCTGTGCAACCATGGCTCCCGCGTGGATCTCAGCCTCACAGCTAGAGCCGAGAACAGAAGACGAGCGGGTAGACCGCCACGAAAAAGAGCCGGAGCCAAGGCTGAAGGTGTAACCCTGTGACGACCGCTGCGTAGCCTGGTCGTCAACCCAAGAAGCGTCTGCGTGACCTGTAAGGACCACTGAACGCCGCCCTCCAAGCACTAGCCCCATGCCCGACAACTGCACAAGTAGCGCAACACCCACTTCGCTGCAGCCATGTGCTCTGGTCGGTGTCTCCCAGGAGCAACATAGCGAGCCAAGATGGTAAGAGGGTATGCAAGGTCAGGTCGAGTGCAGGTCATCAGGTACATGAGGCAGCCAACAAGCTCTGGGTACGGGCCACTCGGCTCTACGGACTCATCCAAAGGCAGAGCTGAGAGCGAGTGGCGAGTAGACAGAGGAGTGGCCTGAGGCGAGGAGTACGTGAAGTCGAAGCGCTGAAGGACCTGCTGCACCATGTGTGACTGAGTCAGGTTAATGGTGCGCTGTGCTCTGTCCTGGGTGATCTGCAAGCCAAGGTAGCTGCGCAGTTCACCCAGGTCTGTGCACGTGTGTCTCTTCTGCAGCTCGGACTTCACGTGGGCGAGTCCAGCAGTGTCAGCAGTGGCAAAGACCAAGTCGTCGACGTACACGAGGATGTAGAACGGCGGCAAAGAGGTGTCGGTGCGCAGAAACAGCGACAGGTCGGTAGTAGAAGGAGCAAACCCAAGAGCCGCAAGTGTAGTCCTCGGTGTGTCGTGCCACTCACGGGACGCCTGGCGGAGACCGTAGACTGGCCGTCGGAGGCTCCACTAGGTACCAGGAGGAAACGACCCAGTGAAGCCAGGTAGGCGGCGCAGCCAGATCTCCTCGTGCAGGCTGCCCTGCAAGAAAGTTGTGCTGAAGTCAAGAGAGTGAAGCTCGTAGTCACACTAAGCGGCTATGTGCAGCAGCACCCGAAGATTGGTCATCTTCGGGAGGGGAGAGAAGGTCTGAAAGTAGTCAACTCCCTTCCGCTGACTGAAGCCTCGAGCCACGTAACGCGCCTTGAAGACAGGCGGAGAACCCGGCGGCCGCTTCACCCTGAAAATCCACATGCCACTGACGATGTTCGCCCCAGGCGGGGGAACCTCGTCGACGTAGGTGCCTGTGGACTTCCAGGAAGCCATCTCTGCGTCCATGGCTGACTGCCACTGTGAGGAGTAGGGACCCTCGATCGCCTCAGCGTACGATCGAGGAGTCGGGATGTCTGGTGCATCCGGGTCTCCCTCAGGGGCAATCAGCGTGGACACGAGATGAAGCAAAGCAGCATCAAAACACTGGAACTCCTCCTGCCTGTCCTCAAGGACGTCCGTGCTAAGAGCACACTCACCCCCGACGGACGGAGGACAGACAGACTCAGACTCAGCAACAAGACTAGCAGCGTAGTCTAGACGACAGCGAGCAGCAAAGTCGACAAGCTCAGCAACTAGGGCCGACGCAACAGTGGACTCAAAGGAAGGGTCAGTGACAACAGTAGCCAGGAGACGCGTGACAGTAGGACTGGCAGCACGAAGAGAGTCAGACTCCGGGTCAGCAAGAACACGAAGAGAGGACTCTAGAGGAGACGGCAACGGGACACGCAGAGGAGCAGTGGAAGGACGCAGTGCCATTTGGTGTGTGCCTGGCACCGCAGGAGGACGCGGACGCGGAACACGACCACTAGTGTGAGCAGCACGAACAGGCGACGCAGGACGAGACGCAGGCTCACGACGCTCAGCAAGACCTCCAGTAGGACTAGTGTAGGGAGAAGGAGAAGGCAGGGGGGAGGCGGGCTGTAACTGTGACTGCGACTGGATAGGCAGTGGACACTCGAAGGGAGGAGCAGGACCAGTAGAAGGCGGAAGACTAAGAACCTGCTGAAGGAGCGGAACGAAGTACGGCCGCGGCCGCGCAGCGCCTCCAGAAACAGAAGGGACAGCACCAGTACCCCCAGCGGCAGCACCAGCGCTAGCAGCACCTCCAACTCCAGGAGCTCCAACTCCAGCACCCTCAGAAGTACCAGTGCCAACACCCCCAGCAGCTCCAACTCCAGCAGCTCCGGCAGCACCTACTCCAGCAGGACCACCAGCTCCAGCACCGCGAGTAGCTCCAGCCCTAGGAGCACCTCCAGGCCCAGCAGCTCCAGTCCCCCCAGTAGTACCAGCAGCTCCAGTACCTCCAGCAGCAACAACTCCAGTAGCCCCAGCAGCACCTCCAGTCCCAGCAGCTCCAGTACCGCCAGTACGAGCACCTCCAGGACATGTGGCTCCAGTACCTCTTGTTGAACAAGAATGTATGAACTAAGTGTGAAATGAGTACAAGTATCAAAAACTAGGTATGTGTACCCCCTATAGGCTAACCCACTGTAGCCTAAACAACTACAACAACATATATAATGTTTGACACACCCCCATAGGCGAAGTGGGGGAGAACTAGGGGTCACAAGACCAGTCAAGTAAAGCAAAACAAAGCAAGCTCAGGGTGGATCACAACGTCACCACACAATCCAAGCACAAGTGCAAGGCCACAAGGCCAGTTCACATGCAGGAGTACAGATATATATATAAGACTAAACAAGCAAGAGCAGTGATATATATATGTAACAGTACAAAGAGGGTCAAGAGGAGAGCAAGTGAGGCAAGACAGACACAAGACCCAGCTGGGTACAGCAGCGCTGATGATCACAAGGCGGAAGTGCCTTGGTGAAGACATCAGCAGTGTTGGCCTCAAAGGCCACGTACGCAAGCCGCAACTGACCACGCTGTTGTAGCTCACAAGCAAGGAAGTAGCGGAGAGCAATGTGCTTTGTTCTGTGCTCCAGTCTCTGCTCCCGACACAAGGCCAGCATGGCCTTGTTGTCGACGTACAGGACTGGAGGAGAACGAGGCGGCTCTCCAAGGTCGGGCAGCAGGTAGGTGAGCCAGCGAAGCTCCTGAGCAGCCATGGCCCCTGCGTAGATCTCAGCCTCACAACTGGAGCCAAGAGCAGAAGACGAGCGAGTAGCCCGCCACGAAACAGAGCCGGAACCAAGGCTGAAGGTGTAACCTTGTGATGACTGCTGCGTAGCCTGGTCGTCAGCCCAAGAAGCGTCTGCGTGTCCAGTGAGGACCACTGGACTCCGCCCTCCAAGCACTAGCCCCATGCCCGACGTACTGCACAAGTAGCGCAACACCCTCTTCGCTGCAGCCATGTGCTCTGGTCGGTGTCTCCCAGGAGCAACATAGCGTGCAAGAATGCTAAGAGGGTATGCAAGGTCAGGTCGTGTGCAGGTCATCAGGTACATGAGACAGCCAACAAGCTCTGGGTACGGGCCACTCGACTCTACGGACTCATCCGAAGGCAGAGCTGAGAGCGAGTGGCGAGTAGACAGAGGAGTGGCCTGAGGCGAGGAGTACGTGAAGCCGAAGCGTTGAAGGACCTGCTGCACCATGTGTGACTGAGTCAGGGTAATGGTGCGGCGTGCTCTGTCCCGGGTGATCTGCAAGCCAAGGTAGCTGCGCAGTTCACCCAGGTCAGTGCACGTGTGTCTCTTCTGCAGCTCGGACTTCATGTAGGCGAGTCCAGTAGTGTCAGCTGTGGCAAAGACCAAGTCGTCGACGTACACGAGGATGTAGAACGGCGGCAGAGAGTTGTCGGTGCGCAGAAACAGCGACGGGTCGGCAGTAGACGGAGCGAACCCAAGAGCCGCAAGCGTAGTCCTCAGTATGTCGTGCCACTCACGTGGCGCCAGGCGGAGACCGTAGACTGGACGGCGGAGACTCCACTGGGTACCAGGAGGGAAAGACCCAGTGAAGCCAGGTGGGCGGCGCAGCCAGATCTCCTCGTGCAGGCTGCCCTGCAAGAAAGCTGTGCTGAAGTCGAGAGAGTGCAGCTCGTAGTCCCGGTGAGCAGCAACGTGCAGCAGTATCTGAAGAGTGATCATCTTCGGGGTGGGGGAGAAGGTCTGAAAGTAGTCAACTCCCTGTCGCTGACTGAAGCCACGAGCTACGTAACGCGCGTTGAAGACAGGCGGAGAACCCGGCGGCCGCTTCACCCTGAAGATCCACATGCCACTGACGATGTTCGCCCCAGGAGGGGGGACAGCGTCAACGTAGGTGCCTGTGGACTTCCAGGAAGCCATCTCTGCATCCATAGCTGCCTGCCACTGAGAGGAGTAGGGACCCTCTATCGCCTCCGCGTAAGAGCGCGGAGTCGGGATGTCAAGTGCATCCGGGTCTCCCTCAGGGGTAAGCAGTACGGACACGAGATGAGGTGAAGCAGCTGCCAGACACTGGAACTCCTCCTGCCTGTCCTCAAGGACGTCCGTGCCAAGGGCACACTCACCCCCGACGGACGGAGGACAGACAGACTCAGACTCAGCGACAAGACTAGCAGCGTAGTCTAAGCGACAGCGAGCAGCAAAGTCGACGAGCTCAGTAACGAGAGCAGACGCAGCAGTAGACTCGAAAGAAGGGTCAGTGACAACAGTAGCAAGGAGACGCGTGACAGTAGGACTGGCAGCACGAAGAGAGTCCGACTCAGGGTCGGCGAGAGCAGGAAGAGAGGACGCAGGAGGAGAAGGCAAAGGGGCACGCAGAGGAGCAGTAGACTGACGTAGAGACATCCGGTGCGTGCCAAGGGCAGGAGGAGGACGCTGGCGCGAACTACGAGCACTAGCGCTAGCAGGACGGACAGGCGACGCAGGACGGGACGCAGACTCACGACGCTCAGTAAGACCGCCAGTAGGACCAGTGTAAGGAGAAGGAGCAGGTAGTGGGGAGGCCGGCTGCAACTGTAACTGTGACGGGACAGGCTGTGAACACGCTAAGGGAGGAGGACCAGGAGGAGGCGAGAGACCAAGAACCTGCTGAAGGAGCGGAACAAAGTACGGCTGAGGGCGCGCGGCGACTCCAGACACAGCAGGGACAGCACATGTACCCCCAGCGGCAGTACCAGAACCAGCAGCAGCTCCAACGCCCAGGTCCTCAGTACTAGCCTCAGCACCAACGCCCGAGTCCTCAGCACCAGCAGTGGCTCCAACACCAGGGTCCACAGCACCTGCCGCAGCTCCAACGCCCGGGTCCTCAGCACCAGCAGGGACTCCGACACCAGGGTCCACAGCACCAGTCGCAGCTCCAACTCCAGGGTCCGCAGCACCAGCAGCAGCCCCAACGCTCGGGTCCTCAGCACCAGCAGCACCTCCAACCCTCGGGTCCGCAGCACCAGCAGCAGCTCCAACGCCAGGGTCCGCAGCACCAGCAGCTGCTCCAACGCCCGGGTCCGTAGCACCAGGGGCAGCCGGGTCCGTGAGACGAGGCGCACCACTCCAAAGTGTGCAACGGCGCTCGTACCACTCACGGATCCGCTCACGAGAGGGGAGCTCCCGACGAGGAGGAGAAGTACCAGCCCCAGTCCCTGTAGTGCGTCTGGTCCCAGAGGTAACACTCCGGAGGCTGCAGTACTGTAAGTACCACTCACGCAACTGCTCCGAGGAGAGGTCGCGTCCAGGTGTAGCACCCTCAGGCCCAGCACCGCAAGGCTCAGCACCCCTAGTCACCGCACCCCCAGGCTCAGCACCCCCAGGCTCAGTACCCCCAGTGTCCGCACCCCCAGGCTTAGCACCCCCAGAGTCCGCACCCCCAGGCTCAGCACCCCAAGAGTCAGCACCCCCAGGCTCAGCACCCCCAGTCTCCGCACCCCCAGGCTCAGCACCCCCAGCAGGACGAGAGTCGACAGCAACCTCAACAGGCTCGACCGGGTCTACCTGAGACACACCTGAGGGAGCGGCACCCTGAGGGGGGAGGGGGTCTACGACAGCAGCACCTGGCGCGAGGAAGAGAGGCGGGGGTGGGAGCGGGGCAGTGCGGTAGGGAAAGAGGCGGTAGTAGGGGACAGACTCGTCAAAAGTGACGTCCTGAGAGGGCAAGACCCGGCGCGAGGTGGCGTGGTAAAACTGCCAACCAGGCGCGTCCGGAACAAAGCCGAGGAAGACGCAGGGAACAGCACGAGAGGAGAGCTTGTCCGCAGACGAATCGCGGACAAAAGCTCGAGATCCCCAGGCCCGGAAACGTGACGCATCGCCAACCTCCCCCGTCCACAGCAGTGTGGGCGAGGTCTCCGGCAAGGAGACACGGGGCCAGAGGTTGAGCTGATGCGCAGCGTACCGGACCGCAAACGGCCACAGAAAGTGGGGGGCAGCCGCATGGATCAAGGAGGTACGAGCGACCTCCATGACCAGGCCAATGCGGCGCTCCGCAACCCCATTCTGCTGTGGAGAGGCCAGAAGCGTGAACGACTGCTCAATGCCGTGCTCAGCACAGTAGGCTGCCAAGAGGTCGGAGGAGAACTCACCACCTCTGTCAGAGTGCAAGCGCAGGACAGGAAACTCCGAGCGGAAACGCTCGCTGAGCTGGAGACGGGCTCTGCGGATCCAAGGGATCAAAACATCAGGGACCTCACCCTTGGCTCGCAAGGGGAAGACCGTGGTGTAGCGCGAGTAGTCGTCAACAACGATCAGGAAGTACCTCTCCTGACCCTGACCACGGACGCGGGCTGGGCCCCACACGTCCATGTGGAGCGTTTGCAAAGGAGCAGTCGTCGGGGGAAACGAGGAGGAGTGAGGAGTGGCGCGCTGCCGCCCCTCGACACAGGGAAGACAGGGAGGAGCAGGCGAGGGTAGGAGGGGAGGGAGGACCCTGGGAAGACCAGAGACAAGGTACCGGGAGTGCATGGCACGAAGGTGCTGCACAGACGGGTGGCCCAGTCGGTGGTGCCAGAGGACAGTCTCGTGCGCTAGAGAGCGACACGAGCAGGGGGCGGACAGCTGACCTGATGCGGACCCAGACGCAGACGCAGCGACCTGAGGGGGGGCAGTAGTCAGTGTGTACAGATCCGACCCCGGCTGCCGGGTGAAGGTAGCCAAGTGGCGGCCTGTACAGGCACACGTGCAGTGTGTGACACGCTCGTAGGCAGGGGTGAACTGGTGAACACCCGCGTCCTGGAGTGCACAACCTGCCACCAAGTTCGTAGAGAACGAGGGGAGGTGGAGACCTGACAGTGTGCCCGACGGGACCGCAGGACAGAGGAGGACAGTGGAGGAGGTCGCAAGGACCGGATCCCCAGAGGGGTCAGCGAGGGAGATAACAACTGGCCAAGCAAGGGGCTTAAGGGCAGTGCGGTCACGAAAGAAACAGCGAGAGGCACCTGAATCCAGTGTGAAGGTGTGCAGTGCTGTAGTCGACACAGTACTAGGGGGGGCAGACGTACACGCACCTAGAGCAGCAGCCTCACCAGCACCTGGGGTAGCGGACACGCGAGTACCTGGAGCGGCAGACGCACTAGTCCTAATGCCCAGGTCGGGCGGGACACTCAGGTACTCAGCACCCTCTCCACTAGTAGACATCACATACATGGCAGTGAGAATAGCATCAAAGTCTAGAGCATAGATATCAATCCCCTTCTTCAGGAGATCAAGCCAGTGGGGCAGCTCAGTGGCCTGAGGGAACTGAACACGCCTAGCGTCGTTCAGACGAGCGAAGCAACGCTGTGTGGCGTGCGGTCCCCCACACGGCTGGCCAGTGCGGTCACCAGTGCGAATGACGTACGTGCAGCTAAGGCCACCCCCCCCCCCCCCCCCCGTGCTGAGAGTACCACTCACGGACCTCCTGGGGCGACGGAGTGTGCTGCTGGCCCTGGCCACCGCCAGCGCCTCCACGACCACCACCGCCGCTACCACCTCCTCGACCACCCCAACCCCGGCCGCTGCCTCGTCCACAGCCACCCCCACCACCTCCTCCGCCCCGGCCACCTCCCCCGCCGCTGCCACCACCCCCCCCACTGCTGCCACCTCCCCCACCCGCGCCACCCCCCCCGCCACCACCACCTCCCCCACCACCGCCACCCCCGCTATCACCACCACCGCCCTTGCCCCCCTTGCCCTTGCCGCTGCGGCGCCCACCCGAAGCAGACGCAGTCCCGACCTTCTCAGCACCAAGGAGGTCGACAGCAGCAGCAGAGGCGACAGAGGGAAGAAGGGGGGAGAGAGAACACCCCTCAAAGAACGGGGTACGGGGGTCACCGCGAGAGGCACCTACAGCGACTATGCTAGCCTCAGCTGCAAGCAGTTCCTTCTCGAGGAGGGCAATGGTGAGCTCGGTGGGGCAGCGAGCTAGGAAGTGGTCCCTGACTGAGCGCAGAGTGTCAGGGAGGCGCGTGACTAGGTGGTAGAGAGTGAGCCAGAGCGGGGGTGGGTTCTTGGCAAGGAACTCATCAGGCATAGCGGCGCGGAAGCGAGCCTCACTAGTGCGGAGGTGGGTAATGAGATCAGCAACAGTGTGGAAGGAAGCTAGGTCGGGGAACAGGTAGGGAAGAGAGAGACGGCCTAGAGCGGCAGAGGCCGGCGAGGAGTAGCGGGCAACGACAGCAGTGTACAGTGCCTGTGCAGTCTTGTGCTGCCCAAAGTGCTCGCGCTCATCTATCGGCAGAGAGTTGCGAATAGCGAAGCGAGTATGGGCGTCACGAGTCTGCCACTGTGAGCGGGCAGTGCTGTCAGCAGTAGCAGCAGGAGCAGTAGCGTGGCCTAAGGCATGATCGTACAGCGAGATGTCTTCCTTGGCAGCGAGCTGTAGGAAGAGGTGAAGGTCATCAAGCCAGGTGTCGAACTTCACTGGGCGGCCCTCAGTATCGAAGGCTAGGACAGGAGGGCTAGCCATGGTAGCAGCAGTAGGAAAAGCAGTAGGAGCACTAGGGTAGGTAGGGCGGCGCGGCTCGGTACAGGTAGGGCGGCGCGGCTCGGTATAGGTAGGGCGGCGCGGCTCGGGTCGGGCGGCGCGGCTCGGTTCGGGCGGCGCGGCTCGGTTCGGGCGGCTCGGTTCGGGCGGCTCGGGTCGGTTAGGGCTGGCGGCTCGGGTCGGGCGGCTCGGTTCCGTTAGGGCTGGGCGGCTCGGGTCGGCTCGGTTCGGGCTGCTCGGTCTGGGTGGGGCCGTTCGGGGCCGCTAAGGGCAAGCGCGGGGAGCGGGTGGGGCCGTGAGGGACGAGCGCGGGGCCGACGTGGGTGCTAAGGGCGAGCGCGGGGCCGACGTGGGTGCTAAGGGCGAGCGCGGGGCCTATCGGGGCCGTGAGGGACGAGCGCGGGGCCGATCGCGGCCGTAAGGGACGAGCGCGGGGCCGACGTGGGCCTCTAAGGGCGAGCGCGGGGCCTATCGGGGCCGTGAGGGACGAGCGCGGGGCCGATCGGGGCCGGTAAGGACGAGCGCGGGGCCGACGCGGGCCTCTAGGGGTAAGCGCGGGGCCGATTCGGGGCCTCTAAAAGCGAGCGCGGGGCCGACCGAGGCCTCTAGGTGCAAGAGCGCGGGGCCGACGGGGCCTCTAGGGGCGTGAAAGCCGAGGCGCCCTAGGGCGCAGGTAGGTAGGTAGGTAGTGGTGGGCCCTAAAAAAAATCGGTCCTAGGAAGGACCTGCTCTATACCATGTTGAACAAGAATGTATGAACTAAGTGTGAAATGAGTACAAGTATCAAAAACTAGGTATGTGTACCCCTTATAGGCTAACCCACTGTAGCCTAAACAACTACAACAACATATATAATGTTTGACACCTCTAGCACCGACCCCAGGGTCTGCAGCAACAGTAGCACCTCCAGCTCCAGCAGCACGGCTCCAGCGTCAGGCAAACCACTCGCGCAGCTCCTGTGGAGAGGGTAGCTCCCGCCGAAACGAAGCACCCGAAGGGCCCCCAGATCCAGCACCACCAGAGGCCACACGAGCAAACCCGGCACCCCCAAGCTCCGCACCCCCAGGCTCAGCACCCCCACGCACCACACCCCCAAGCTCCGCACCCCCAGGCTCAGCACCCCCAGGCTCAGCACCCCGAGACTCAGCACCACCAGGCTCAGCACCCCCAGACTCAGCACCCCCAGGCCCAGCACCCCTAGCAGCACCAGAGTCAACAGCTACCTCGACAGGCTCGACTGCGTCTACCTAGGACACACCTTACAGGGCAGGACCCTGAAGGGGGAGGGGGTCTACCGGGGAAGGACCTGGCGCAAGGAAGAGCGGCGGCGGGGGGAGGGGCGCAGTGCGGTAGGGGAAGAGACGGTAGTAAGGAACCGACTGGTCGAAGGTGACGTCCTGGGAGGACAGAATACGGCGCGAGGTGGGGTGGTAAAACTGCCAACCAAGCGCGTCAGGAGGGAAGCCAAAGAAGACGCAGGGAACAGCACGGGGGGACAGCTTGTCCGCAGACAAGTCGCGGACAAACGCCCGAGATCCCCAGACACGAAACGCAGACGCATCGCCAACCTTCCCCGTCCACCGCAAGGTGGGGGAGGTCTCCGGCAAGGAGACCCGGGGCTGAAGGTTGATCTGATGCGCTGCGTACCGAACCGCAAACGGCCACAAAAAATGGGGGGCAGCCGCATGGATCATGGACGTACGAGCGACGTCCATGACCATGCCAATGCGGCGCTCAGCAATCCCATTTTGCTGTGGAGAGGCCGGAAGCATGAACGTCTGGCGGATGCCCTTTGCAGACGCAGAACAGGAAAGTCCGAGCCGAAACTCTCTCTGAAGCGTAGAGGAAATCTCCCCGCCTCTGTCAGAGTGCAGACGCAGAATAGGAATGTCCGAGCCGAAAATCTCTTTGAGCTGGAGACGAGCATCGCGGATCCAGCCGATCAACACCTCAGTGACCTCACCCTTAATGCCCAAGGGGAAGACTGTGGTGTAACGCGAGTAGTCGTCAACCACCAGCAGGAAGTAACGCTCGTGACCCTGTCCATGGACGCGGGCTGGGCCCCACACGTTCATGTGAAGCGTCTGTAGCAGAGCCTCTGTCGGAGGAAACTCGAAGGAGTGAGGAGCAGCACGCTGCCTCCCCTTCACGCAGGGAACGCAGGTAGGGGCAGGCCCCGGAGGAAGAGGAGGGAGGGACCAGGGGAGACCAGAGACAAGGACACGGGAGACCATGCCTCGGAGACGAGGCAGCGAGGGGTGACCAAGGCGGTGGTGCCAGAGGAGAGTCTGGTGAGACAAGAGACGACACGAGCAGGGGGCAGACGCAGGACCAGACCTGGACGCCGTAGCAGACACCTGATCCGATGCAGCTACCTGACCAGACGCAGAGACCGGAGGAGACTCAGTAGTCAGTGTGTACAGGCTCGACCCCGCTCGACGGGTAAACGTGGCCAAGTGTCAGCCTGTCCGAGCACACGTACAGTGGGTCACTCGCTGACTCGCAGGAGTGAGCTAGTCAACCCCCCCATACTGTAGGTCAGCACCACTCACCAAGTTCGTAGAGAACTAGGGGAGGTAGAGACCTGACAGGGTGCCAGAGGGGGCCGCCGGACACGGTAAGACAGTGGAGAAGTGGGCAAGGACAGGACCCCCAGAGGGGTCTGCCAGGGAGACCGCAACTGGCCGAACTAAGCGATGTAAGTGTGGTGCGGTCTCGAAAGAAGGAGTGGGAAGCACCCGAGTCAAGGGTGAAGGTGTGGGAGGCCTGAGCCGACGTGGTACCTGAGAGAGCAGACTCACGAGCACCTGGGGCACCAGACTCTCTAGCACCTAGAGCAGCAGCCTCACCAGCACCTAGAGCAGCAGTCCCAATGCCCGGGTCAGGCGGAACACACAGGTAATAGTCACCCTCATCACTAGCAGACACAGCATACATTGCAGCAAGAATAGCATCATAATCAAGATCAAAGATAGCAACCCCCGACCGCTGCAGTTCTCCCCAGCGAGGGATCTCAGTGGCGTCAGGGAACTAGAGACGCCAGGCGTCCGTCAGGCAGCCGAAGCAGCGCAGGGTGGGGTGCGGGCCCCCGCACTGCTCACCCGTACGGTCGCCGGTACGCAGGACGTAGGTACAGGGACCAGCACCCCCACCCCGCTGACGCGAAGCGTACCACTCACGAAGCTGCTGGGGGGACGGGGTCTCACGAGTGCGCTTCTCCTGCTGGCGCTGACCACCACCGGAGCTGCCCCTCTGCGCAGAGCCGCCCCGACCAGTCCCACCGCTGCCGCCGCCACCTCCACCGCCGCCGCCACCTCCGCCTCCTCCGCTCCCACCACCACCGCCGCCGCCTCCTCCGCCTCCACTGCCGCCACTGACGCCCCCACCCCCGCCACCACTCCCACCACCACCCCCACCCCCTCCACTGCCTCCACCGCCACCTCCACCGCCCCTGCCAGCTCCTCCAGCACCTTTGCCCCCCTTGCCCTTGCCGGTGCGGCATCTCCCGCCAGGGGCAGACGCAGCTTCGATCGACTCGAGGCCAACGAGGTCGGCCGCAGCAGTAGAGGCAACAGAGGGCAGGAGGGGGGAGGGGGAACACCCCTCAAAGAAGGGAGTACGAGGGTCACCAGAAGAGGCTCCTACAACGACTATGCTCTTCTGAGCTGCCAGGAGGCGCTCCTCGAGGAGGTCAACGGTGAGTGTGGTGGGGCAAATAGAGAGGAAGTGGTCCGTGACCGAGCGAAGGGAGTCAGGGAGCCGGGTGACTATGTAGTAGAGGGTGATGTACATGGGGGGGGGGGTTCTTGGCGCAGATTTCAGCAGGGAGCGCAACGCGGTAGCGAGTGTCACTAGTGCGAAGGTGCGTAACTAGGTCAGCGACTGTGGAAAAGGCGGCGAGGTCAGGGAACAGGTACGGCGGCATGAGGCGACTAAGAGCAGCAGTGGCAGGGGAAGAGTAGCGTGCAACTACAGCGTCGTACAGGGTCTTAGCGCTCTTATACTGACCAAAGTGCGCGCGCTCAGAGGACGGCAAGTGACTACGAACAGCAAGACGGGCAGCAGCATCACGTGTGGCCCACTGTGAGCGAACAGTGCTGTCAGCATCGGCAAGAGGGGCAGGAGAGGCGCTTGACATGAGATCGAACAGGGAGAGACTATCTGTCCTATTGCACTATAGGAAAAGTTGTAGGTCATCGACCCAGACCTCAAAGTCGACAGCCCGACCCTCAGTATCAAAAGTGAGAACATTAGGAGCAGCCATGGCAGCAGTGGCAGCAGCAGGCTAGCAGTATGAGCAGGGCGGTGGAAGAGGCGCTGCTCAGGAGTGCTCTTACCAGGGCGGGTAGGTAGAGGCCCGCAGGTGGTGAGGCAGGGCCGAGGCGCGCCTGCAGGGACAGGGCCGCAACAGTGGCGGCGGCGGCGACAGCGGCGGTGGCGGCTGCGGCGGCTGTTGTCTCGGCTGTGGCGGCGGCGGCTGCGGCTTCGGGAGCGGCAGCGGCGGCGGCAACGGCGGCGGCGGTCGGCAGCAGAGGCGGCTGCAGTCGGCAGCGGCGGTGGCTGCAGCGGTAGAGGTGGCCGCTGCTGCTGCTGGGACCGGGGAGGGGCCGCGTAGGGCGGCGACGGGGCCGCGAAGGGGCCACGAGGGGCCGAGAAGAGCGGGGACGGGGCCGCAACGGGCGGCGACGGGGCCGCGAAGGGGCCACGAGGGGCCGAGAAGAGCGGGGACGGGGCCGCAACGGGCGGCGACGGGGCCGCGAAGGGCGGCGACGGGGCCGCAACGGGCAGCGACGGGGCCGCGAAGGGCAGCGACGGGGCCGCGAAGGGCGGCGACGGGGCCGCAACGGGCGGTGACGGGGCCGCGTAGGGCGGCAACGGGGCCACAACGGGCGGCGACGGAGCCGCTAGGGGCGGCGACGGGGCCGCGAAGGGCGGCGACGGGGCCGTAACGGGCGGCGACGGGGCCGCGAGGGCGGAAACGGAGCCGCGAGGGGCGGCGACGGGGCCGCTAGGGGCGCGACGGGGCCGCGAAGGGTGGCGACGGGGCCGCTAGGGGTGGCGACGGGGCCGCGAGGGGCGGCGACGGGCCGCTAAGGGCGGCGACGGGGCCTCTAGGGGTGGCGCGAGGGGCCGTGAGAGGGGCCTCTAGGAGGGCGCGACGGGCCGCTAAGGGCAGGGGACGCGACGAGAGGGCGGCCCACGGGGCGCGCCTCGGGCAGGGGCGACTCGCGCTCCGGTCAGAAAAAAAAAAAATCGATTTTCAGTGGTGGGCCGTAGGAAGCGTTCCCACTAGGAAACCTGCTCTATACCATCTGAAGAAATGAGGAATGAATGCACTAGCAAACATGTGGGTACAAGTAGGAAAACCTAAAAGTGTTGTACCTCATATTGTCTACCCTACTACAGCCTACACAGGCTATAGCATATAAGTTTGACATTTCAAACTCTCATCAACAAGGTCACCACATAGACTTCATTGTCTCCTCTCAGACTCAGCAGATCCTATCCTATCTACTTGATCCTTTGGTTATATCAGCACCTCCTGAGTCGCATGCGTTTCCAATTGGGTTTTATATTTTTTTACCCGTTTTTGTCTGGTGTGTTGCGATATGTATTGACCTTGTTCGCAGTAATTTTCGTGCGACTGGTGTGGTTGGACGACGAACTCGTGCGAGAGCTGCGCCAGTTACTGTAAAAGGGTATTCAAAGTACTGCACCAGTTTGACGTCGATGGACGTTGGTGAATTTCGACTGTCGGATCAAAACTTCCAACCGTCAGGATTCACCGACGGCCTTCGACGTCGAGTTTTTGCAGCACTTTGTACACGCCTTAATTCGTGGTGTAGCATCCCCTGACAGAACAGTAATTTTCGTGGCGGAGGTGTACATACAGTAACAACAGAGGCAGAAAAACGACGGGATAGCATGCACCTCAATAGCGCGCCTCGACTTAGTTGCATGCACCTGAAAATGGCCGAAAACGAATGGGTGGATGAACCAAATGGGAGTGGTGGGTCTTTTCGCCAACCTGACACTTCCACCACGGCCTTATCAACAGCCCGAACCTGGTATCTCTGAACGTGCCACGCCTCTCACCTGTTCCTATCCAGTAACATGCAATCGCGAGGGTGGGACTAACATTACCTAACCCTAATCTGCATTCACCAGTAGGTTCGCCGCTCATCTAGTTAGGACATATCTCAGCGCGGTATTCGATGTGATTGCACCACCAATTTCAGAATTGTAGAAGATGTCACTGACGTTATCGGTGTTACTTAGTGCTAATCCCTTCACCCGTCGAGTGCCGTGATCGCGGAGTCTGCTCTGATATTAGACAGAGCAGTAAGTTGCGCGCTCCAGATCTGACATTTACTTTACTTGCGGATTGCCCACGGAAATAGTAACGCTCGTCCGGACAAATGACTGGCGTCGATTGCGGACGCATCGGTAACGTAGCGCGTGCCGTCGATTAAACAGGGGGTTTCGTCGACTTGGAGCGCGTCGGCGCTAGCCTGGACGCAGACGATAAAATATAGGACGGCAGGTGAAAGCCTCTATTGGAAGGCAGAAGAGGGGAATGGACGGGTGAATGCCTCTATCTACGGAAAGGAGTGGCGAAAGGTAACAAGGAGTGGCAAAAGGTAGGACGGAGTGGCGAAAGGTAACACAGAGTGGCGACCATTTCTCCTTTGTTTTCCAATCCCCCCTCCTTCTCCTTATCGTCGCAATTTCTCTTTTCCGAGGCTGAGAGCAGAGCAGTAGTGCCCGCAGCTCCGCTTTGTCCACATCCTATGAAGGTGCGTAGCGAGTCAAGCATGTATGTTCCTTTTCGCTCCCTTTCCCCCTATACTTCACGCGTCTCTAGCTTCCCCGCTCTCCCGTCATTTTCACCGATCTCCCCTCATATTTTCCGCTCTCCCCTCATCTTTTCCGCTCTTCCCTCATCATCCCTGCTCTCCCCCCATCTTCCCCTCTCACTTCCCTGCGTCCCTTTTCTCCCCATCTTTCCCTCTCTCCCCATTTTCCCTTCTCTCCCCCCATCTTCCCCTCTCTCCCCATCTTCCCCTCCCCCCCTCTTCCCCTCTCTCCCCATCTTCCCCTCTCTCCCCCCATCTTCCCCTCTCTCCTTTCCTCCCCCCCCCCCCCCCCCCCCCTCCCCCCCGAGTCCCCCTTCATATCCCTGCCGCACTCTCTCTTCATCTTCTCCCCTTCTGCACCTACCCTCATCTCCGCTCCACTCACCCCTCGTTCCCCCTCTCCCCCTCCTCCCCTCTTCCCCTTTTCTGACTCGACCCTCATCTCCTCCCCTCACACATACCTCATCTTTCCCCTGCTCACGCCTCCTCTCCCTCCCCATCCACCCCTCATCTCCCTCCCCTCCCCTACCACCGGCCCCCCATCACCCCTCATCTCCCTCACCCCCCTTCCCCCCCCCGTCTCCTCCCCACAATCTATCCACCTTCCACCCTCCTTGGCCCTCCCCTCAACTTTCCCCCGCTCGTCCCTCGTCTGTCCCCATCCATTCACTCCTCATTTCCCTCCCCATGTGTGACTGGTCATGTGGTGATTGGGAGGCCATGTGGTGATTGGGAGGCACGGTGGCAGGGGATGAGCTTCTGAAGGCGTGTGGCCCAGGGCAAGAGGGGCTGCAGGGAGGCGAGGGGGAGACGGCAAGGAGGGCTGGAAGGCCAGCAGGACGGAGAGCGGCTGGTATGGGGGGCAGAGGGGTGAGCAGAGCGCCTTCACATATACACTCACAGCATCTGCCGCTCTTGTGTGTGGCATGACAATGCGATGGTGTGGCATTGCATCTGCAGAGCAAGGATGAAGGGTCCAGAATGGGAGCGTTGTGGTATGTGCGATTTCATGCACTCTTGAATCTGCCACACGGAGAGTTTGTTCTCGGCGATTCTTTTCATAGGCTCTGAGCGATATGCTGGTAGTTTAGTGGTAATCGGTGGCCGTTGTCACCTCCGGGGCGGCTGTAGGATTGACAGCGCAATTGAATTTTTGTTTCTGCTATCATCTGCTGCACTGCATATGATTAAAGTACATGTAAGCTACTACCATTCGTCTGGGGTTGTCTACACGTCCATATACTTGGTATGATACATATTATAATTCAGGCTGAAGTGTACTGTTCAGCAACATACCTGTAGGACAAGCTTGTCCTTGTTGCAGCTTCTCGATTGAGTGTCGCAGCGGCCTTTCACTCCACCTGCACACTCATCCAAACCGGCCCACCGTTTCCAGCATTCTGTTGTGTCGGTTTTTAGATTGGACAGCTGTTGAAGTCTTGCTGTTCCCCTGCCCTGGCCCCAGGGCTCATCGACAAAACGCCCAGCCCAAGGGCCACGGTCAACAAAAACAATACAGTGAACCGTTTTTGTTTTTTCGTAAGTTGAGCTTTCTGTTTCTCCCTCCCTCCACCTGCTTCCCACCGCACATTTCTTTCTGCTTGGTCCCTTTGATCCAGCCTGTCATTCCTCCCTTTTGCCGCGTTGTTCCGGTCGAATACCCGCTGCTTTTTGGACTCGAGCGGGAAACCCTCGCCTCAGTGAAGATGAGAAATCGAGAAAGATGACCGTGCAGTTTTTTTCTTCGCGGGTAGTCTGGTCGGACGAATTTGTTCCTCAATCGACACTCCCTTCGGGATGTTCCTGAATCATTGCCTAGCATTTCCTGGAGATCTTTACTTTCATGCACCCGTTTTGTTTAGTGCGGGTCCTGATTGTCAAGACAACGGCAACCAGGGCACGGCGACAAGGGTTCCCTCCGACCAGAGAACCCTGACAGTTGCACAGTGCACTAATACAGTACAGTACAGTGTTATGGGGCGCATCGCGTCGCTTCACTTTATTTGAACCCACAGTGGGCGCTTCGATCGCTTCGATCAGCAATTTGATTCTGCTGCACCATTTCGATTCTTCTTTGTCTTCTGGCTTGGCCTTTTGCAGGTGTGGAAAGGGGGTGGGATGTTTCTTGTCCAGGGGAGAGCAAGCTTGCTCAAGGGTTCCCTTCTCTCTTCCTCTCAACCTGTGTTTGGCAGGTTCGTGGTTTCGTTTCTCTCATGGTTGCAGGTGCAGATTAGGTTTCAGTTCGGACTCTGATGTTTCATATGTAGCTGTAGGTTACCAAGGCAAGTTGTTTGGTCACGCTGATAGCAGTGCGTTGTTAGAATAGCCATGACGCATCCTAGCCAGCCGTCGGTACGTTCTCCTCGATCTTCACGAACTTCGTTGCGGCGGACGATATCGCCCAACTCCCCCAGCCCTTACCCAACTCAGCCAGAAGCTGCACGCCCCCTTCGTAAATTCAGCGCGGAAAAGCAGCACAATAATATTCAAGCAGTCAGCTGTGACATGGCGCGAGGAAATTGGTCGGCGTGCGATGACGTAGCACAGGGCGAGGCGACGTCGCCTGTCGTCGTAGGAGCCAGCACGGTGTCGCAAGCGGCGCGCGAATGGCGTCGGCGTGCGACGGCTCGACAAGACGGTTCCAAGCAGAGCCGCAGCCCCAGAGGCGACGCAGAAAAGAATCGATTTCCTAAAGGCGGCAGACCGGGGTTACAGAAATCAACAGGGGACCGCGGCAGCAATAGTAGCATCTGTAGCAGCTCCAGTAGCGGTAGCGATCGTCACCGGATGATTCGCACGAGTAGTTCCTCCAGCACCAGTAGCGTCACGAGCAGCGTGAGCAGGAGCAGTAGCATCGTCAGCAACGGGAGCATGAGCATGAGCATGAGCTTGTCGTTATTGGAAGAGGAGGAAGAGCAGTGCGAGTGTGATTCTATCGGGAGCGGATTACCGGGAACATCTGGTTATCGGTTGAAGTTCACGAGCGCACATGGCGCGGAGGTGTCGCCATGGCACCAGCTGCCTCTCCCAGCATCCGTCCCCGTTCCCCCACCTCCCTCTCCGTCCGCCAGCGATCTCGATGCGCCATGCTTTGCGCAACGGCCTGGCCGCGTTTCGCCGTCGTCCATATCACACTGTGGGTCGGGCAGGGAGCACGCAAATTTCGCGGAGCTCCTTGCGCCGTCGCCGCGTCGATCCGCGTGCCCCGCGCCGCTTCGCTTCGTCTGTCAGACGCCCCGCGGCTCCGTCGTCGCCTTCGACGTCGCCGTGGACGAGCCTGCCACGCCCCTCCGCTTGCGACGCGCCCCGACCGCCGCTGCCGCCGCTCCCAGAAGCACGGGTACCTCCCGTTCCGCCGGCAGCCGATCCCCCAGTTCCTCCCCTCCGCGCCTTGCGCGCCCTCTAGCCCTCGCCGCGCCCTGCAGTTGCGGGTTCCTCCCGCAGACGTGCGCGCTGGAGCTTCCGCGCGCGCTGCTGTCCGTGGAGAGGGGAGGGTTGGCAGAGAAGGTGGATGGCGCGGAGGCAGGAGCGATGCCGATGATGGCGGTGGAAATAGGGTTGAGTGAGACGTGGACGGGGGATGTGCGACGCGTCATTCCCCTCGCCGCCATGACGGTATGCGTTCCGGGATCTCGGGGCAACGGCAACGCCACCGAGGTCGCCGGCGAGATCGCCGTCGCTTCTGACGCCGCGTTGTCCGGGGAATCGGAGGCGCATGAAAACCGCGGCATGGTCGCGAGTCGCGATAGTACTGACGGGACCTACGGCCGCATGATGTGGGTGGTTGTGACAATAGCGACGGACGATCCTGAAGCGGGGGACGTGTGGCGGTTCATGCGGAAAGCGAGCGAGGCGACGATCGAGGGGATTGTGTCGGGTGTGCGGCGGTGGTTGGAAGACGTGTACCTGCAGACGCACATGCCACCGCAAGGTACGCCACGGGAATCGTTTGTGTCCTGGCATGCAACCATCCAAATGGCCTCAGCTGCTTGCAAAGTGGTTTCTTGTTTTTCTTTTTTTGCCTTTTGGACTTCTTCCTTTTGAAATTGCTTCATCGAGTTGAGTCGTCTGTTCTCATTCTCTTCCTGTGCCCCTTCCACCATCCTTTATATTTATACATCAGGTGCTGACACAGCCTCCTTCCAGCCATCAACCGGGATCATACTGCCAGTGAAGCTCACCTCTCGACTGCTCATGAAAGCGCACGAAGCGTGGAAGAAAGCGCTGCCGTCCCTCCTCCTGTACCAACCGGAGCCACTACAGCAGCAGCGCCAGCAGCAGTTGCCACCACTGGAGCTGCAGCGTTCTGCATGCATCCCTAGCTCCAAGCAGCAGCACCAGTCTAAGCCCATACCTGCAGTTCCCGTGGCGGGTGCCCCACCGAAACAGCAGCAGGCATATTTTACTCGCCCACCCAGAAGTTCTCCCTCCGCTGCTTCTCCCAAGCCTCCCAGGCATCGTGGTCACGTGTCACCACCAGGCAAGGGGTCTCCCAAGCAGAACACGCCTGCCAGAAGGCAAGAGAGCCTACCGAGTCTGTTCTTGTTCGAACCGGATAATGTTGTTCCGGCGGATCGTCCTTTTGGATTGTGCTTGTCGGAAGATGCATTGGTGCCTTCTGCTGGGAGCCATGGAGGTCAGGATGAGGGTGGTGTTGATCTGTTTCAGTCAGCGCTGTCAGTGTCTCCTGGGTTGCACAGCAGGCGGAGCAGCAGCAGTGGCAGCAGCGCGTTTGGGAGCTTTGATGGGGAGGAGTGTCTGTCCAGTGCAGGCAGCTTGGATCTCGACGGAGGGATTGCCGATGTTCTGAAATGGAGACATGCATCGAAGAAAAGGCTCAGTCCAAGACGGTCACGGCATGGTGAAGGGGCTGTGCGCACCGGTGTGGAGGGAGGGCAGCAACACCATTCGAACAGTAACTCAGCGTGTGGTCTTCCGGAAAACTTGCTAGAAGCTGAGCCAATTCTATTCCTCCGTGAGACTTCAATGTCCCGCAGTAGCTCAAACGCTCGCAGGCGAACTGTGCGGTTTGATGAGGTGGTGGAGGTGCATGTGTTTGACAGCTTTGAAGAGGGTGAGCTCGATGGTGCTAGCTGGTGCGATGCTCCAGATGTGGGGGAAGAGGAAGATTACGACGATGAGGAAGAGGATGCACTTGATGCTCATGACGTGGAGTTGAAGTCGTTAGAACCGATTCGACGTTCTAATCAAAGGGATAAGTATGGCATGGCCTAGTTTTATGGTAGGTCCGCCGTCATAATAAGTATGATAATACCGTGTGCTTGACATAAATTTGACACTCCTAACTTCTATACAAGTACTTTCTGACCGGGTGTTACGAGTGCAATTGAGTGAACGAACGAGAATTGCACTATCGAAGCAAAAGTACAATGAGCGAAGGCATGAGCGAAGGATTATATAGCGAAACAATAGTGGTAACGGTAATGGACTGTGGTTGTCGCGCGTCGAGCCTGGGACTGAGGTTGGGAAAGTGTCGAAGCGTAGGCCCGGAGCGCGGGTTACCAGCCGAGCCGTGAGGTCGGGATGCGATGTGCGAAAAGGGCGGGATGATGAATGATGCGATGGTCGCGAGTGGTAACGGTGCTGACTGAGGTGCTACAGTGATGTACGCGCTGAGCAGGGACGCGAAGTAAGGAAAAGGGAATTTCCTTACACCGGGCAAGACTAGTGTGTATCAGTACTTTTACGAAACTGTTATATCATATCCGTTCCATTCTGCCAAGTTGCACTTCCATTGTTGTGAGCATGCGCACATTCATTGCCCCCTCAACCGCCAAAAATCGAGCGGAAATGCTCGTGGCAATTCAAGGTCCAGCTGCAAGTGCCCTCTGCGCGAGATATTTGCCCACTGGCTGGCCAAGGAGCCTGCAGCAAGCGCAAATCCCCCATCTGCCTTGCAAAGCCCGTTCGTGGCGGGTCACCCGCACCCATCGTTCCTAGCCCAGCGCGCCTTCTCCTCCGCAACCCATGTCAGATTCCTTCCCCTCTCCCCGCCCCGACCGCTAGACCTCACTGTGGGTTTTCACATGCGCATGTTCCCTGCTTTCCCCTCAGGGGCCGAAACACCGTCCCTTCAACCTCCCCCTCCCCTTGTCCCCCTTCACCCCTCACTTCTCCCTCCCCCTTTTCCTCCCCTCGCCTTCCCCCCTCCCCCTATCCCCATTCTGCCCCGCGCGCGCCAATTCTCAACAAACAATTTCATTTTCCCAAGCCACCGACCCACCACGCCTGCTAAGCTGATCCTGTTAGCTGGGGTGCATTATTTGGTCTGCTAGGGTTACATGGGCAACTAGCTGACTACCGCTTATCCTAGGTATCTAGGGTATTGAGCGTCCCGTGCGTCCAGCGACTGCAGGAGGTATCAAGCGTTGTTTCCGTACGCTCTGTGCTGCATTTTTTCCGGTAATCGGAGATTGACATCGCACTTGCGCCGAGGATAGGAACGGACACACGTGTTTCGAGTTGTGGGGTGCTTCGGGATGCAGGTCCCGGAGAAGCTAGGAAATATGAGTCTAATAAAGAATCACGCTCTGAGGCGCAGATCCTGAGTTCAAGACAAGTGCAGCTACAGTAGAACGGTCAGTCTGGGGTTGGAGGTTGTTCTGGTTTCCTTGTCGCTGCCGTTGCCAGTTTTTGGGTCTCTGTATCGTTCTGTGTGTCTCCCTCTCTCATTCTCTCTCTCTCTCTCTCTCTCTCTCTCTCTCTCTCTCTCTCTCTCTCTCTCTCTCTCTCTCTCTCTCTCTCTCTCTCTCTCTCTCTCTCTCGTTCTCTCTCTACTCGGTTTCTTCTATGCCGAAATGCTCTCTTGCGTTTCCTGTACAAGAGATACGTTAGGCTAGCTGCTGATCGTTGCCTCGATCCGCTCTTGCGTTCTAAGCCACCTAGTCTTCACGCGAGCGCATTGTCAGCAACATTGTCTGAGGGTGCAGTTGTGCCGCGATGTTCTTAGACGTATGCGTCATGGCTGTTCTTCCCGTACCACTCCATGGACCTCCTTCCTTCACTTGCCCTCTTTGACTAACGCTGCGTTTCACTTCCGTCCAAGTCTCATCCCCCACCCTCCTCCGTCGTTCTCTCCCGGTCCCCCCGTCCTTCGTCCGTCATCAGCTTACTTTCATTAAACGACAGCTGACCGCGCGAGCAGCAGTGCGCGGATGCGGAGCCAGCGGAGTACCCTTAGCCTTTGCTGAACATCCCATCCGTCGGCGTGCTGCGGTCGAAACTCTTCCGTGTCTCCGCAGTGCGCGGATGTTGAAGCAGCGGACGCGCGGACGGCGATGGAGATAGGGGCGCCCTTCGACGTGAAGCACGTGGTCCACGTCACCTTCGACCGTTACAAGGGCTTCATCGGCCTACCAGATGAACTTCTCGCCCATGTCGACGCCGTTCCGCCTAGCGCCAGGTGCGTTGCTTCTCTCGCTCACTACGGCTCTTCGTTCGTGGTGTCGGTTTTTGAGTTGACTCACACATAGGCTCATCACCAGCGTCTCTTCGTTCTTTGTTGTCGCCAGTCTCCTTGCTCGCCTTTGTCACGACTCAGCTCTTTCGGCCCTTTCCCGTCCATACATTTGCGTCGAGTTCTCTTCTTTCTACTTGTCTGATTTGTTTTGTTTCTTTTGTTCTTCTGGACACGCTGAAGCGCAGACCGGACACATGTTAGGCGATATTCTGGACGTTTTTAGGCGCATAGAGGCAGTGGCTTGCAAAGCTGTTACGACAGGGTTTTTGTGCCTCGAAATGCTCCCTCATGGTCCGAACCGCTTTCCCCCACTCCTCCCCCCTCCCCCTCCCTTCTCCCCCCGGCCCCCTTCCTCCCCGTTACCGACTATTTTTGTCCCACAAACCCGTTTTTTATTTTATCTACACGTGCCGCGTTCAACGGTGCAGTTTGTCGGTGTTCGGCGTGCGGCCCGTGGCGATGCACTACTCGGTGGACGCGCACGGCACGAGCGTGCCGTCCATTCTGCTGCTGCTGCAGTCGCGACTCTACCAGCTCCACGGCCTCTCTGTAATCCCCACACGCCCTCACGCGCGCACGCGCGCGCACGCGCACACAAAAACTCTGCGTTCGCGTCTCCGCGCCACTCGCATATTCGACGTGCATTTGCCCTCTTCTGGAACTGTCTCTTCTTCCCTCCCCCTCTCCCCCCCCCCCCCGCCCCCGCCTGGTCGTTCGCCCACGTCTCCGCTCCCCCCGTTCCACTTCCCGCTCACCCTCCCGCTCACTCTTCCCTTCCCCCCCTTCTCCCCCCTTTCCCCTTCCCCCCGCGCGCGCGCGTAGGTGGAGGGAATTTTCCGCATTGCGGCGCAGATGGAGGACGAGGACGGCGTGCGGTCGCAGCTGAGCTCGGGCGTGCTTCCGCCCAACCTCGACGTTCACAGCCTCGCCGGACTCATCAAGGTGTGCGGGGGAGAGTGGAAGAGGGGGGGGGGGGGATGTAGAGAGGGAAGGACGGGGGAGGTGGGCCGGGTTTGGCTCGTGCACCTGCGAATGCTGGTGGACACGCCGGCTCACAGGCGCATTATCGCACTGACGCAAAGTTGCAGAGTGCACAGCTACTCTTGATTTCGTGCGGATTCCGCAGTGCTCAGTCTCCTAGACGCATGTGGAGATGTTACATATGGTTGCGCATGGTCACTGCTGTGTAGCATGGCGGCTACATTCTCCCTGACTTCCCCCACCATGCGCCATGCACCACCCCCCCGCATCCGTCTGCACCACTCTGCGCAGGCGTGGTTCCGCGAGCTACCAGAGGGGCTATTAGATCTGTTCACGCCGAACCAGGTGGCGGGGGCGACGGAGGAGGCGGCGGCGACCGCGCTGGCGGAGACGCTACCGGCCATCCACCGCGAGTTGTTAGACTGGGTGATTAATCTCATGGCGGACGTGGTGGAGCACGAGGCGGAGAACAAGATGAACGCGCGGAATATCGCGCTCGTCTTTGCGCCCAACATGACCCAGGTGAGGGGATGATGGCTGTGTGTGTGTGTGCGTGCGTGGGGCTTAGGGAGGAATGAATGCGCGCGCGCGGGCGCTTTCGCGCGACGTGAGGCAGAGATGTCGCTGAGATGCGCTGCTTTTGTGTATGGTGAACAGCGGGATTGCAGGTGCTCTAGTGAGGACAATTTGGGCAGGGAAAATTTTTGTAATTATTTTTTCTGATACTACTTCTTTCCTCTCTTTTTCCCCCTGTCATATTCTTCGCACACACCCCCGCCACCACTCACCTTGCTTTCACGGCACTTGTCCTCGTCCTTGCGTGTTGCGTGGCGTGGCGTGGCGTGCAGGTGATCGACCCCATGATAGGGCTACAGCACGCTGTGCGGGTAATGGAGTTCCTGAGAGCGCTGGTGGAGAAGCGGAGGAACGAGCGGGCGGCCATGGGCGGGTCTTTGCCAGAGCTCACACGAGCAGGCGCGGACTCGACAGGGGCGGAGGGGGCAGGGGGTCAGGGCGGGTGAAGAATCGGTGCTGTTTAGAGGCAGGAAGATAAGATGTATTCGGATCATGTGGGTTGGGAATGCGGTGGACGGAGGAGTATGTATTGCTGGAGGAGCGGATGGGGTAGGCTTGAGAAGGGGCAGGGGACAGGCAGTGGTTTGGAAGAGCTTCACCATGGGGGGATGAGGGCAAAGGGCGAGGGAGGCCCATTAGGAGGAGAAAGTGCTGGGAGAAAGGGACAGAAGGAGTTGGTGTTTGATGCGTATAAGGTGGTGTTTGTGCAAGGATATAGGAGCCAGTGCTTTCAGCAGCAGCAGTTGACAGTTGTAACAGTGTAGCTATAGGTGTATGGACAGTGGAGCAGGGCAGGGCAGCGACCTGGGGGCTCTGGATGGAAGATTTGATCTGACTATTGCTTCATTGCTGCAGCGGACAGCAGGGAAAAAGTCTGCCTGCTGCATCTTCTTGGGGTGCTTAGTGACTGCTATCACCTGCCGCTATTGCTGCTCCTGCTCCTGCTCCTGCTTCTGCTCATGTGCCTGCTCCTGCTGCTCAAGGGCTGTGCTGTCTGCTTTACCCAGTCTTTAGCAAACAGGCAAGGTTACAAACGGCTTGGGAACAGCATTGCAACAATAGATCTACGGTATTGGACGTGAGTGACAGGTGCCGTGGGATTTCCAGCCCGGACCAGAAGCTCGATGAGTCAGGACACATGACCTCGCTTCATGCTTGAGAAGGCTATTTGTTTTTTAATTGTTTCGTAGGAACAGCATTAGTCTAGAAACGCATTAGAAGCTGGGGAAATTGGGACTGATTGAGGGTAAAGAGATCTTAGAGGGAAATCTCCTGCTTCTGCAAAGCAGATGGAATTGGTTTGTCGTAGCAGCATGCCAAGCGTAGGATGCTGCTTGCATTGCACTCTTCAGTGATGGTTGGATTCCTCTGCAGTCTTTATCAAACCCAACCCTACCCAGGGTAGATATACCGGAAGGAAATTACATGGTTGTGGTTCTCAATCACATACGGTACATGCTAAACCCTAGGTAGGGAGAATGCCATACCGTCATCGCCCGGATATAAGACTGTCGAATTGAAGCCGGGGTGTCGTTAAAACGGGTGTCTTATAAATGGGTGTTCCTGATTATAAGACAACTGCCAGTGTGTACGAGTTAAGCTAGTGTAGGGGTTAGGGGTACCGGTAATCTTATGACGAGGGGGTGCCTTCTACCGTAAATGGTTCTTTGTCCATTTATAAGAATTGTAAGACACCCTAAACCACCCCAACTACAAGGCAACCCAAGCATTAAAGCCCGCATGCAGAATAGTGACCCCCCCCTTCTAGTTGGGTCCACTTGATATACTGATTCAGAGGTTTTGTTTGTAGGGTGTAATGTGTTGCAGTTTTTCTTTTTTTCCAGATACTGAACCATCTTTTCGATTTTGATCGAGGAATCCGGTCGCAGGGTTGGGCAAATGTGTCGTAAGAGGTGCCAAAATCACGTTCGTGGCACATTCACATTCGTGCCACATTCACATTCGTTCCACATTCAAATTCTCAGTTCTACGTCGTGGGAATTCCACATGCAGAGACAAACACTTGCATCGGTAGCGCCTGAGCCTTCAGCAAAAAGCGAGAGCTGTAGGAATGGGTTCGGGGGTGTGAATTATGCAGAGAAAAACAAACAGGAGAAGGTGATAAACAAAGTGAGTCAAGGAGTCGGAAGAGGAGAGTGAGAGGCCGACGGAAACACGGACGCGAGGGGAGAGGGAGAGAACAAGGGGCCAAAGGTTACTGGTTGGGTGATGGGAGGGGCATTGGGGAGGGGAGGGCACGAGGGCGATGGTACGGGACGGGAGGTGCGAGCGCGAAGGCGACGGGACGGGACGGGAGAACACGAGGGCAACAGGAAGGGACGGGAGGTGCGAGCGAGAAGGCGATGAGAGACGAGAACGTGAGCACGAGGGAGATGGGAGGGGAGACCATGAGCGCGAAGGTGGTGCGAAGATGGGAGAACGTGAGCGGGATGGCGGGGGAAGGGGAGAACGTGAGCGCGATGGCGGGGGAAGGGGAGAACGTGAGCGCGATGGCGGGGGAAGGGGAGAACGTGAGCGCGATGGCGGGGGAAGGGGAGAACGTGAGCGCTTATGCGATCAGAAGTTGATCGTAACCCAGGATCTACTCTGGTAGGTTCGCACGCAGTGGGTAGTGTTGGTGGGCCCTTGATCTCAATAGCAGAGTGAATGTAAGATGCTTGAGATGATAAAAACATGCAAATACAGCGATATAAATATGAGTACGAGGGAATTCGAAACGACCTAACTAGCCATGTACTCTAAGTGGTACATTCCCTTATTCAAATGCATCCCAACCGTTCGGCGCGTACAGTTTCGTAACTGTTCCCGCCAAAACCATCCTGCCTGTAGTTGTCCGATGCCGTTTGTTTCCGACGGTTCAGATGTGCTGTAACCGTCCGACCCTTTGACTCAATTCCAACCGTCTGACGCTTGCGTTCGTTCCCGATATTGTGCGTACCTTGTTACGGTGAGGAGTGCTTAGTAATATCGAATATTACTATTCGTAACACCCCCCTTCACTCCTGGACGTAGCTTAGCTTGACCTGCCTGACCACGCCGCTGAGTTCGAAGCAGTGCTGATACTGCTGGCGTGGCAGTCGCTTCGTGAGGAAGTCTGCTGCCATGTCACCTGTTGGGCAGTAGGTCAAGTTGACCTTGCCTTTGTCTATTTCGTCCTTCACGAAGAAGTACCGCAGCGCAATGTGCTTGGTGCGGTTAACGAAGCCAGGTTTGTTCGCGATGCGAATCGCGCTCTGGTTGTCGCAGTGAAGACGAAATGTCGGCGAAGCTGGGATTTTCGCCTCTTGCAGGAGTTCCTGCAGATAGAGGCCTTCGCGAACTGCTGCGGTTGCTGCGATGAATTCCGCTTCCGCTGATGACAAGGCAACCAACTCCTGCTTCTGAGAGTTCTGTGCAAAGAAGGAACGTGAATGAATGAACTATGAGTGAATTGAGTACAAGTACTAACCCTAATTGGGTTGTACCCCCTATGGGATACCCCACTATAGCCTACACAAATAAGTAAGCTATATGTTCTGACACACCCCCATAGGCAAAGTGGGGGAGAACAAGGGGTCACAAGACCAGTCAAGCAAAGCAAAGCAAAGCTCAGGGTGGATCACAAAGTCACCACACATTCTGAGCACAAGTTCAAGGGCCACAAGGCCAGTTCACATGCAAGATCATATATAGAGATATACAAGAGTCAAGCAAGCAAGAGCAAGAGTATATATAGGTAAAGGTACAAGCAAGGTCAAGAAGTGAGCAAGTGAGGCAAGACAGGCACAAGACCCAGCTGCGTGCAACAACGCTGATGATCACAAGGCGCAAGTGGCTTGGTGAAGACATCAGCAGTGTTGGCCTCAGAGGCCACGTACGCAAGTCGCAACTGTCCACGCTGCTGTAGCTCACGAGCAAGAAAGTAGCGGAGAGCAATGTGCTTTGTCCTGTGCTCCAGTCGCTGCTCTCGACACAAGGCCAGCATGGCCTTGTTGTCTACGTACAGGACTGGAGGAGAACGAGGCGGCTCTCCAAGGTCGGTCAGCAGGTAGGTGAGCCAGCGTAACTCCTGTGCAGCCATGGCCCCGGCGTAAATCTCAGCCTCACAACTGGAGCCGAGAACAGAAGACGAGCGGGTAGCCCGCCACGAAACAGAGCCGGAACCAAGGCTGAAGGTGTAACCCTGTGACGACCGCTGCGTAGCCTGGTCGTCAGCCCAAGAAGCGTCCGCGTGCCCAGTGAGGACCACTGGACTGCGCCCTCCAAGCACTAGCCCCATGCCCGACGTACTGCACAAGTAGCGCAACACCCTCTTCGCTGCAGCCATGTGCTCTGGTCGGTGTCTCCCAGGAGCAACATAGCGTGCGAGAATGCTAAGAGGGTATGCAAGGTCAGGTCGTGTGCAGGTCATCAGGTACATGAGGCAGCCAACAAGCTCTGCATACGGGCCACTCGACTCTACGGACTCATCCGAAGGCAGAGCTGAGAGCGAGTGGCGAGTAGGCAGAGGAGTGGCCTGAGGCGAGGAGTACGTGAAGCCGAAGCGCTGAAGGACCTGCTGCACCATGTGTGACTGAGTCAGGGTAATGGTGCGGCGTGCTCTGTCCCGGGTGATCTGCAAGCCAAGGTAGCTGCGCAGTTCACCCAGGTCAGTGCACGTGTGTCTCTTCTGCAGCTCGGACTTCACGTAGGCGAGTCCAGCAGTGTCAGCTGTGGCAAAGACCAAGTCGTCGACGTACACGAGGATGTAGAACGGCGGCAGAGAGGTGTCGGTGCGCAGAAACAGCGACGGGTCGGCAGTAGAAGGAGCAAACCCAAGTGCCGCCAGCGTAGTCCTCAGTGTGTCGTGCCACTCGCGTGGCGCCTGGCGGAGACCGTAGACTGGACGCCGGAGACTCCACTGGGTACCAGGAGGGAAAGACCCAGTGAAGCCAGGTGGGCGACGCAGCCAGATCTCCTCGTGCAGGCTGCCCTGCAAGAAAGCTGTGCTGAAGTCGAGAGAGTGCAGCTCGTAGTCACGGTGAGCAGCAACGTGCAGCAGTACCCGAAGAGTGGTCATCTTCGGGGTGGGGGAGAAGGTATGATAGTAGTCAACTCCCTACCGCTGACTGAAGCCATGAGCCACGTAACGCGCCTTGAAGACAGGCGGAGAACCCGGCGGCCGCTTCACCCTGAAAATCCACATGCCACTGACGATGTTCGCCCCAGGAGGGGGAACAGCGTCAACGTAGGTGCCTGTGGACTTCCAGGAAGCCATCTCTGCATCCATAGCTGCCTGCCACTGAGAGGAGTAGGGACCCTCTATCGCCTCCGCGTAAGAGCGCGGAGTCGGGATGTCAAGTGCATCCGGGTCTCCCTCAGGGGCTAGCAGTACAGACGCGAGATGAGGTGAAGCGGCGGCCAGACACTGGAACTCCTCCTGCCTGTCCTCAAGGACGTCCGTGCCAAGGGCACACTCACCCCCGACGGACGAAGGACAGGCAGACTCAGACTCAGCGACAAGACTAGCAGCGTAGTCTAGACGACAGCGCGCAGCAAAGTCGACGAGCTCAGTGACAAGGGCAGACGCAGCAGAAGACTCGAAAGAAGGGTCAGTGACAGCAGTAGCAAGGAGACGTGTGACAGTAGGACTGGCAGCACGAAGAGAGTCCGACTCCGGGTCGGCAAGAGTAGGAAGAGAGGAAGCAGGAGGAGAAGGCAAAGGGGCACGCAGAGGAGCAGTGGACGGACGCAGAGACATCCTGTGCGTGCCAGGGACAGGAGGAGGACGCTGACGCGAACCGCGACCACTAGTGCGCACAGTACGAACAGGCGACGCAGGACGAGACGCAGGCTCACGACGCTCAGTAAGACCTCCAGTCGGACCAGCGTAGGGAGAAGGAGCAGGCAAAGGGGAGGCAGGCTGTAGCTGTGACTGTGACGAGACAGGCTGTGGACCCTCTAAGGGAGGAGGAGGAGGACCAGGAGAAGGTGTAAGACCAAGAACCTGCTGCAGGAGCGGAACGAAGTACGGTCGGGGCCGCGAGGCGACGCCAGAAACAGCAGGGACAGCACCAGTACCCCCAGCAGGAGTACCCGCTCCAGCAGCACCTCCAGCAGCACCTCCAGTAGCTCCAGAACCTCCAGCAGCACCACCAGGAGCAGTGCCAGTCGGACCGCCAGCGGCAGTCTCAGCGCCAACACCCGCAGCAGCACCAGCTCCAGGAGAACCCTCAGACCCAGCAGCTCCAGTACCCACAGCACGAGCACCTCCGGGACGCTCGGCAGCAGCACCCTCTGCAGCCGAAGAACCTCCAGCACCAGCAGCACGCCTCCAGCGCCGGGCAAACCACTCACGCAGCTCCTGCGGGGAGAGTGGCTCTCGGCGGGACGAAGCACCTCCAGGCGGAGCACCCCCAGTCTCAGCACCCCCAGGCTCAGCACCCCCAGGCTCATCACCCCTAGGCTCAGCACCCCCAGGCTCAGCACCCCCAGACTCAGCACCCCCAGACTCAGTACCCCCAGGCTCAGCACCCCCAAGCGTAGCGCCTCCAGTCCCAGCACCCCCAGGCTCAGCTCCCGCAGCAGCACTAGAGTCACCAGTGACCTCGACAGGCTCGACCGCGTCTACCTGGGACACACCTGAAGGTGCAGGACCCTGAGGGGGGAGGGGGTCTACCAGGGGGGGACCTGGGACCAAGAAGAGCGGGGGCGGGGGGAGGGACGGAGTGCGGTAGGGGAAGAGGCGGTAGTAGGGTACCGACTCGTCGAACGTGACGTCCTGGGAGGACAGAACACGTCGAGAGGTGGGGTGGTAGAACTGCCACCCAGGGGCGTCGGGGGGGAACCCCAGGAAGACACAGGGAGCAGCGCGAGGGGACAGCTTGTCCGCAGACAAGTCGCGGACAAACGCCCGAGATCCCCAGACCCGGAACGCCGACGCATCGCCAACCTTCCCCGTCCACAGCAAGGCTGGGGAGGTCTCCGGCCTGGAGACCCTGGGGTGAAGGTTGATCTGATGCGCCGCGTACCTGACCACAAACGACCACAGAAAATGGGGGGCAGCCGCATGCATCATAGACGTACGAGCGACGTCCATGACCATGCCAATGCGGCGCTCTGCAATCCCATTTTGCTGCGGGAAGTCCGGAAGCGTGAAGGTCTGGCGGATGCCTCGCGCACGACAGTAGGCACGCAGAAGGCCAGAGGAGAACTCTCCGCCTCTGTCCGAGTGCAGACGCAAAACAGGAAAGTCCGAGCCGAAGCTCCGCCTGAGGTGGAGACGAGCTGCGCGGATCCAGTCGATCAACATCTCAGTGACCTCTACCTTGGTGCGCAAGGGGAAGACCGTGGTGTAACGCGAGTAGTCGTCAACCACCAGCAGGAAGTAGCGCTCGTGACCCTGTCCACGGACACGGGCTGGGCCCCACACGTCCATGTGAAGCGTCTGCAACGGAGCCTCTGTCGGAGGAAACTGGGAGGAGTGAGGGGCAGCACGCTGGCGCCCCTCGACACAGGGGACACACGCAGGGCCAGGGCCCTGAGGAAGGGGAGGGAGGGACCGGGGGAGACCAGACACAAGAAGACGAGAGGCCATGCCTCTGAGCCGAAGCAGAGAGGGGTGGCCAAGGCGGTGGTGCCAGACGAGGGTCTCGTGAGACAGACGGCGACACGAACAGGGGGCAGACTCAGGACCAGACCTGGACGCTGCAGCAAACACCTGACCAGACGACGGGACTCTACCAGACTCAGCACCTGGAGGAGAAGTAGTGGTCAGTGTGTACAGGCTCGACCCTGGCTGACGTGTAAACGTAGCCAGGTGACGACCCGTGCTAGCCTCTGTGCAGTGCGTCACTCGCTGACGAGCAGGGGTGAACTGGTGGACTCCCGCATCCTGTAGGTCAGCACCACTCACCAAGTTCGTAGAGAACGAGGGGAGGTAGAGACCAGACAGGGTGCCAGAGGGAGCCGCCGGACACGGGAGGACAGTGGAGAAGCGAGACAGGACAGGACCCCCAGAGGGGTCAGCCAGGGAAACCGCAACCGGCCGACTAAGCGGTGTGAGTGTGGTGCGGTCCCGAAAGAAAGAGCGAGACGCTCCAGAGTCAAGAGTGAAGGTGTGGGAGGCCGAAGCCGACGCAGTACCTGAGAGCGCAGACGCACTAGTACCTGAGAGAGCAGCCTCACCAGCACCTGAGAGCACAGACGCACTGGCACCTAGAGCAGAAGCCTCACCGGCACCTGGAGCAGCAGTACCAATGCCCGGGTCGGGCTGGAAACACCGGTAACAGTCACCATCATCACTAACAGTCACAGCATACATGGCAGCAAGGATAGCATCAAAGTCAAGATCAAAAACAGCTACACCAGCCCTAGACAGCTCTCCCCAGCGGGGGATCTCCGCGGCCTCCGGGAACTGCTGGCGCCAGGCGTCCGTCAGGCGGCCAAAGCAGCGCTGGGCGGTGTGGGTGCCCCCACACTGCTCTCCAGCGCGGTCGCCAGTGCGGAGAACGTAGGTGCAGGGACCAAAACCCCCACCGCGCTGACGCTGCGTGTACCACTCACGGAGCTGCTGAGGGGTGGGGACGTCGCGAGAACGCTGCTGCTGCTGCTGCTGCTGCTGGCGCTGACCTCCCCCAGTGCTGCTCCGCTGCGAAGCTCCACTCCGACCACCTCCACCTCCGCCACCCCCGCCGCCGCCTCCACCGCCCCCGCCTCCACCTCCACCGCCGCCACCTCCGCCACCTCCGCTGCCACCGCCATCGCCGCCGCCACCCCCGCCTCCACTGCTGCCACTAGCACCCCCACCCCCGCTACCACCTCCACCGCCACCCCCACTCCCTCCGCCGCCTCCACCTCCACCGCCCCCACTGGCCCCACCCGCTCCCTTGCCCCCCTTGCCCTTGCCAGAGCGGCGTCTTCCGCTAGGGGCAGACGCCGCACCGACCGACTCAAGACCAACGAGGTCGGCCGCAGCGGCAGAGGCGACAGAGGGCAGGAGAGGGGAAGGAGAACACCCCTCAAAGATGGGGGCGCGGGGGTCGCCTCGAGAGGCTCCTACAGCGACTATGCTCTTCTCTGCCGCAAGGAGGGCCTTCTCTAGGCTGTCGACTGTGAGGGTGGTGGGACAGACTGCGAGGAAGTGGTCCCGGACTACACGAAGGGAGTCAGGGAGGCGAGTGACTAAGAAGTAGAGAGTGATGTACATGGGGGCGGGGTTCTTGGCGCAGAAGTCAGCAGGAAGCGCAGCGCGGTAGCGAGTGTCACTAGTGCGGAGGTGCGTGATGAGATCAGCGACAGTGGGAAAGGCGGCAAGGTCAGGGAAGAGGAAGGGGAGCATGAGGCGGCTCAGTGCAGCAGTGGCAGGGGAGGAGTAGCGCGCAACTACAGCGTCGTACAAGGTCTGAGCACTCTTGTACTGGCTAAAGTGCGCGCGCTCAGCGGTAGGCAGGTGGCGACGCACAGCAAGACGTGCAGCAGCATCGCGCGTGGCCCACTGAGAGCGAACAGTGGCGTCAGCATCAGCAGCAGGGGCAGGGACGGCGCCAGAGGTGAGGTCAAAGAGAGACAGACCGTCGGCCCTGTCGCACTGTAAAAACATCTGCAGGTCGTCGAGCCAGACCTCAAAGTCAATGGCTCGACCCTCAGCGTCAAAAGCGAGGACACTGGGTGTAGCCATGACTACGACAGTGGAGCAGTGCAAGCAGTAGGGGAAGGGTACGTAGTGACAGCAGTGCAGTGCTCACCGGGCAGGGCAGGTCGGACGGCTCGGGAGGAAGGTCGCCTGGCGACTCGGCCGCTAGGCTGGTGGGCGGCTCGGCTCCCGGGCGGCTCGGCTGCTGCTGGGCGGTTCGGCTGCTGCTGGGCGGCTCGGCGGCTCCGGGCGGCTCGGCTGCTGCTGGGCGGCTCGGTGGCTCCGGGCGGCTCGGCTGCTGCTGGGCGGCTCGGGGGCTCCGGGCGGCTCGGCTGCTGCTGGGCGGCTCGGCTGCTGCTGGGCGGCTCGGCGGCTTCTGGGCGGCTCGGCTGCTCCTGGGCGGCGCGGCGGCTCGGCAGCCGTTGGGCCGCGTAGGTAGGGCGGCCGGGCGGGCCGCAGGTAGGGCGGCGGGCGGGCCGCAGGTAGGGCGGCGGGACGGCCGCAGGTAGGGCGGCGGGACGGCCGAAGGTAGGGCGGCGGACGGCCGCAGGTAGGGCGGCGGGACGGCCGCAGGTAGGGCGGCGGGACGGCCGCAGGTAGGGCGGCGGACGGCCGCAGGTAGGGCGGCGGGACGGCCACAGGTAGGGCGGCGGACGGCCACAGGTAGGGCGGCGGGACGGCCGCAGGTAGGGCGGCGGACGGCCGCAGGTAGGGCGGCGGACAGCCGCAGTTAGGGCGGCGGGTGGGCCGCGACAGAGTGGCGGGGCCGGCCAAAGAGGTGGCGGGGCCGCGACGAAGTGGCGGGGCCGCGCGAAGAGGTGGCGGGGCCGCGACTGGGTGGCAGGGCCGCGACTGGGTGGCGGGGCCGCGACTGGGTGGCGGGGCCGCGACGGATTGGCGGGGCCGCGACGGAGTGGCGGGGCCGCGACGGGACGGCGGGGCCGCTAGCAAGGGCGGCGGGTGGGCCGCTAAGGTAGGGCGGCGGCTGGGCCGCGAGTAGGGCGGCGGTCGGGCCGCGAAGTAGGGCGGCGGGGCCGCGAAGGAAAAGGGCGACTCGGAGGGTCGCTAAAAAAAAAGGCGCGCGCCTCGGGCGCGCTTCGGTGGGCCCTAACGAACAGTCCCTAGGATGGGACCTGCTCTGATTCCATGTGCAAAGAAGGAACGTGAATGAATGAACTATGAGTGAATTGAGTACAAGTACTAACCCTAATTGGGTTGTACCCCCTATGGGATACCCCACTATAGCCTACACAAATAAGTAAGCTATATGTTCTGACAAGTTCCAGGAAATTGGTCCCGTAGGCTCGAGTCGGAACAGGAACCCAGTCCTGGACCGTCGATTATCGGGATCTGCTGCGTGATCGGCGTCCACATAGCCGGTGAGATTGAAGGATGGGGTTGGTGCAGTGGAGTAACGTAGCCCAATCTTAGGCGTTGAGACGAAGTATTGGAGGGCGCGCTGTAGGTCCAGAAGATTTTTAGCCGTTGGTTTGCGTGAGTATTGCGCCAGCTGACTTGCAATGTACGAGAGGTCTGGCCTGCAGGTGACAGAGGCGAAGAGGAGGCATCCCAACTGCTGTTGATAAGTTTGAATCCCAGCGGGGGGTAGGGCTTTGGCATCGGGTTTGTGGTTCGGTCCGGGGTTTCGGTAGGGAGTTGACAGAGGTGCAGGTGAAATGTTGAACCGCTTCCCTAACTCCTCTGCGTACTTAGCCGCTGAAAGGTGAATGGCTTCGGGCGCGTAGGTGATGTTGAGGCCTAGGAACTGTTTCACCTCGTAGTTGCATGTGATGTCGACGCGCCCCGCCAAAGCCTTTTCGAACTGCTGGAGGAGCTCGTTGTTTGAGCCTGTGTAAAGTAGGTCATCGACGTACACAGTGAGGAGGATGTATTCGCCGCGAAAATCGCAGCGGTACATCCCTGGATCGTGTGGCATTTGCTTGAACCCGATTTCAAGCAGGATGTTATGCAGGTACTGCTGCCACAGCCTTGGGGCCTGCTTAATCCCGTAGAGTGATTTGCGCAGCTGACATACGCGCGAGTCTCCTTCGCCGTAGGTGTGTGGCTGCTCCACGTAGATCACGGCGTCTACTAACACGTACAGGAACGCGTTCTTCACGTCGATTTGGCAGAGTGGCAGTTGCCTTGCAGCTGCGATGGCGAGCAGGATGCGGACGGAGGTGTGGCGGCTGACTGGGGCGAACGTTTGGTCGAAGCCGATCCCATGCCTCTGGTCATAGCCGCGAACCACCCAACGCGCTTTGAAGCACTCGATTGTCCCATCTGCTGCGGTTTTTACGTGGAAGACCCATTTCCCTGAGAGGATTCTTGCGCCTTTGATCGCTGCGCGGTCGACGAGCACCCAGGTGTCGCGTGACTCTAGCGCCTTGATTTCCATGTCCATCGCCTCACGCAATTCCTTGCTGTGTGGTCCAGAAAGTGCTTCGCGCGGGTTTCGGGGCTCGATGATGCGTGGTGCCTGTGAGGTTGCGGTGTGAAGTCCGAGCAGCTGCAGCCCTGAGATGGTGCTGTCGTGGCGACGTTGCGGGATGACTTCCTGCACATCATCATCGTCACTCTCCGGTTCAGGTGTTGGCGGTGTTGGGCCTCTGCCGCTTCCGCCTGTTCCGCCTCCACCTGTTCCGCCTGTTCCTCTTCCTGAGGAATCATCGTCGTCGTCGTCGTTGTCGCTGCGCCGGTTTTCCCATGCGAAATCCCCCCTTGTGTCCTGCTCCAAGATTGCTGCAGCGGCTTCATCTTCGGGCGTTGCGTAACTGTGGCCATCGTTGGCGTAGACCCGATTCGCATTTGTCTGCTCGTCGCGGCGGAACTGGTCGTAGAAGATGACGTCGCGAGCGTGAGTGTTTTTCTGGCTGAGGAGGTCTAGCACGATCCACGCCTTGTGCTCGTGACTGATGCCGAGGTGGATTCCCCAGCGTGCGCGGCTGGCGAACTTGCCGATGGTCGAGGTCGGCGGGCGGTATTGAACCATGCACCCCCATACCCGGAGCATGGAGGTGTCCCCTTTGGTTCCACTCCATTTTACGTGCGGGGAAAGGTTGCCGGTGATTGCGGTGGTTGAAAGCAGGTTGTGCACCCGCACGGCGTGGTGCATCGCGTAGGTCCAGTAGATCGGCGGCAATTTCGACTGCTTCATCAGCGCGCGCACCTTCGTCATCAGTGTGCGATTGGTCCGTTCGGCTACGCCCTGCTGTTGGTGCGCGTAGGGGAGAGAGATGTGGTGCTCGATCCCCTTCTGTGTCAGGAAGGTCTGCATCTGGTTGCTCCTGAATTCTGCCACGCCGTCAGATTGCCAGATCTTGAGTTTCTTCCCGGATTGCCTCTCCGCATGTGCCAGCCAAAGCCGAAATACTTCATATGCTCTGTCGCGCGTCTCCACATTCACGACCCACACGTAGCGCGTGCCGGCATCGATGAAGGTAAGTGTGTACATTCCGTCTTCGACTCCGCAATGCCCCACGTTCAGGAAATCGCTGTACACCTTGTGCAGCTTGGGGTAACGATTCGTTCCAGGTTCGAGTAGCGGGAACGGTTGGTGGCTCAGCGCAGCTTCAGGGCAGACGGTGCAGTTACGCGGATGTGTCGCGCCGCTTACTTCGGAACCATCGGGGCGCAGAAGTGCGCCCGGAGCGAAGACGCCTGCGTCGATGCAGTTTTTCAGCGTTGCGCGGGAAGGGTGGCCGAGTCGCTGGTGCCAGAGTGCGTCGTCACCGCGAAAGCCGGAAGTGCGCATGTAGCGTGTGCGTGCTTCCTCAGGGTCTTCGTCAGGTGCGGGGGTTGGTTCCGTTGCTGCTTCCTCTGCTTCTTCTTCTTCTACCGCGGTGGTCAGCATCAGTGCCAAGAATTCTCTGTCCCGAATTTCGGAGAGTGGGATGTTAGTCCCAGGGATGGTTCCAGGGACGAAAGTGGGTTCACGGTGTTCAGGGGCAGGTCCGTAGGCGGTGCGACGTGGTGTTGACGGTTCGTTGCCCCAGGTGATAGTGTCCCATGGATCGCGGCGCGGGGGGTTGTCAGGAGGGGGTAGTGCGAGTGGAACGTGGCGCGGGGGACGACCGAGAGGAACGATTGCGGGTGTTGCCTGACTTTCCTCAACTTCATCTTCTCCCCCCCTTCGTTCTTCGCGGAGAGTGCCCCAGGTGCTGTTGTCGGCGCCAGTTGCGGCGCCCCATCCGCCGCCCACGTTGGCCCAGGTGCCGCCGCTGTCTCCCCAGCCGCTAGCGTCGCTTGTTCCCCATCCGCCAGCGCTTCCCCATCCTCCTTCGGTGGAGTCATTTTCTGCCGCTTCACCTCCCCAGGCAGCACAAGCGAAGGTCCCGCGTGCCTCTGAGAGGCTTTGCTGGCGAAGCTCCTCAGCTTCGCGGCGCGCCAAATTTTCCTCTTGTTCCACGGTGAGCTTCTTCGTCGAATCGTGTTGATGAGGGTAGGTCTCCAGGAATTTCTCGTAGGTGTAGGGTCGCGGCTCACCACGGGCATCGAAGGTGCCGACGCCAGTTCCGCGCAGCATCCCCTGAAGGTGTTGCGAGGGGGGACCGATGAGGGGATGTTCTGGCATGCCGAAGACGCCGTTGGTGGTGACTTTGAGCTCGAGCTGCGACATCCCTTCCCTTGGGGGCATGTGGCGCTCTGCTTCAGCGATGGCGGCGAGTCCCCGGCCGGCGATCGCGTTCGTTGAAGTCGTCGGTGTGTGACAATCCCTGCATATTCCGTCCGGATCGGGATTGTGAAGTGCCGTTTCGCGTGGGTGGGGATGGTGCGGAACCCACGGTCTGCCGTCAGGGTGCTTCCAGTCCCTGCGGTGGATGTGCTCGAAGCGCAGTGGCACGAGGTCGATTAGTTCGTGCGAGTCGCCGCTGCAGTCGGGGATGTCAAAATCTAAGACGTATACTCCATTTTCGGAGCGCGCTCGTCCGATCTGCCTGCGGGGGAAGTTGCGTGCTTCGTAGTGCAGCAGGATATCACGCGTCGCGTGGTCCGTGCTGAGGTCGACACCGCAGTCCATGAGCTGTGCGGCGGACAGAAGGTTGAAGCGCAGGTTCTGGACGATCAACACATCGTTGAGTGTGATGTGGGTGCGGCTTCCGCGTGCCTTGAGCACGACGATGCCTTGCGCGCTTGCACGCAGGCGTGTATTGTTCGCCACAGTGACGTAGGTGACGGTAGGGGTGGGGGTGGCGTTGGATATGTAACGCTCGGAGCCCACCATATGCTGGCCGCAGCAGCTGTCCAGGTACCAGGTGTTGTAGCGCTTGTTGTCGTCACGTGCGAGCAGCGCCAGTCGCGGCGTGACGATGTGCGGGGTGTCAAACTTGAGAAATTGTTCGCGCGTGAGCCAATCAAGTGGCGCCACCCGCATATCAGGGACGTGCGGGGGACTTTCGAGCAGCGGGACTAGGAGATTCCAGTCCTGGTCGTCGTCGTCGGTGTAGTCGCGGCGCGAGCTGAAAGGGTTGTTGTTGGTATATGCGCCAATAGGGTGTGGTGCTGGCTCAGGTGAAGGTGAGTGTATGCAGCGACGACGCGACTCGCTTGTCAAGGTCATGTTGCTCATGACATTGCGAACTGGGGCAGTCGATGACGACTGCTGCTGCTGGTGCTGAACTGCTGGGTTCAGGTTGCGCACAGGTGGGAGTTGTTGTCCCTGGGCTGAACGCACGTCGCCTCGTGCGTCTTGTCGGCCGGTCCAAGTGCTCGGGTTGGACTGGCGAGGGCGAGATCGGAATTTGCATCGATCCGCCAGGTGCCCGAAATTTCTGCAACTTTTGCAGTAGAGGCGCCTCGGCCGTCGCTCTTCGTTGTTGTCGGCGTAGAAGGCGAGTCGTTCACGTTCTCGTCGTGGAGCTGGTCGCTGTTGGTCCATATCCCTTTGTTCGACGAGAAGGGCGGCGCAAAGGGCGGCCTCCGAGATGACCCCCTGCTGTCGGAGAAGCGCCTTGCAGGGCCGCCACTCTGGGCCGAGCCCTTGGAGCACGATGTTGACGAAGATTTCTTCCGATATCGTGCTTCCCAACTTCACGATTTAATCGCAAAGGCTCCGACAGCGGTTAAGGTAGTTGTTGACCTTCTCCCCTGAGGTCATCTTGGTTTCCAGTAGTTCCTGGAGTAGTCGGCTCGAGGACACGGAGTCCTTGGGCTGATACACGCCCGTCAGATGTCGCCAGGCGTTGAGGGCTGGAGCAGCTGTCGTTTTGTACGAACGAATGTTGAGCTGCTCCGCCGCCGACATATTCCGCAGGAGCACTCCGTACGCCATCAACGATTCGTTGTAGTACCTCGTTTTGGCGTCGTCGGTGTCCTCAGCAGGCTCCGCGTAGCTCCCGTCGAAGTAATGGAAGATTTGGGCGTTCTGCAGCAAAATCTCCAATTCGAAGCTCCAGGTATAGAAGTCTCTGCCGTCAAAACAGGTACTAGTCTCTATTTTTGATATGCTGAGAAACCTTGATTGAGCGGAGAGAATTGCCTCTTCACTGGGACGGGGAGTCTTGGGAGCTGAGCCATTGGTGTCGAGGGAGAATGTTTGCGGGGCGGTGTTTTGGCCAGTCGGGGCCGGTTGAGAGGGTTGCGAGGAAGTTCCCGCATCGCCATTCCGCAATGTCTGGAGTCCTTGCTCCAAGCTGGTGAGTCGCTGAAGAAGTTGTGCGAGAACTTCGGAGTCGATTGTCGTCGTGTTCCCGCTTGGCCCAGCTGGGTTGGGTTGTGCTTCAGCCGTCAGATTAGTCTGACCACCAGATCCTCCGGCCATCCTCGTGCGTGATCGTGTGACGGTCGCCACTTTTCAGATGTCGTAATTTTCGGTAGTGACGGTGCGAAGGATTCCAGAGTCGCTCTCATACCATGCTGCGATCAGAAGTTGATCGTAACCCAGGATCTACTCTGGTAGGTTCGCACGCAGTGGGTAGTGTTGGTGGGCCCTTGATCCCAATAGCAGAGTGAATGTAAGATGCTTGAGATGATAAAAACATGCAAATACAGCGATATAAATATGAGTACGAGGGAATTCGAAACGACCTAACTAGCCATGTACTCTAAGGGGTACATTCCCTTATTCAAATGCATCCCAACCGTTCGGCGCGTACAGTTTCGTAACTGTTCCTGCCAAAACCATCCTGCCTGTAGTTGTCCGATGCCGTTTGTTTCCGACGGTTCAGATGTGCTGTAACCGTCCGACCCTTTGACTCAATTCCAACCGTCTGACGCTTGCGTTCGTTCCCGATATTGTGCGTACCTTGCTACGGTGAGGAGTGCTTAGTAATATCGAATGTTACTATTCGTAACAAGCGCGATGGCGGGGGAAGGGGAGAACGTGAGCGCGATGGCGGGGGAAGGGGAGAACGTGAGCCTGATGGCGGGGGAAGGGGAGAACGTGAGCGCGATGGCGGGGGAAGGGGAGAACGTGAGCGCGATGGCGGGGGAAGAGGAGAACGTGAGCGCGATGGCGGGGGAAGGGGAGAACGTGAGCGCGATGGCGGGGGAAGGGGAGAACGTGAGCGCGATGGCGGGGGAAGGGGAGAACGTGAGCGCGATGGCGGGGGAAGGGGAGAACGTGAGCGCGATGGTGGGGGAAGGTGACAAGCACAAGCGCGGTGGCAGCTTGTGAAGGTTCTGCAAAGAGCGAGAGAGGTTAGGATTATTTGCTGCGTATGAAGACTTTGGGCCTGAGAGAGGGCGGCAAAATCGCTGAGAAAACCAAAAGGAGGGAAAAAACATAGAGAAACAATGTGAGGGAAGAGGAGAGAGAGGGCGACAGAAACAATGAGGGCTACTGGACAAGAGCCCGGTTCGAGGGCGAGATGAGAGGGGAACACGAGGGCGACGGGATGGGAGTGGAGAGATGATAGGCAACGGGAGGGCGGCTCAGAGCGAGCGCAAAGGCGACGAAGTGGATAATGGGAGGGGAGTGAAGAAGGGAGCCACGAGGGCGTTTCAAGGCCAGCGGCAGGGCGATGGGCGAGGAGAGTCGACTGCGCGCAACAAGAGGGCATTGCGGGCTTAGGGCGACGACGATGATGTGGGTAATAGGAGGGGAGACGTGGGAGGCGACGAGAGTGCGCCTCGATTTCGAGGCGAGCGCATAGGCGACAAGGTGGGTGACGGGAGGGGAGAAAGGAAGGGCGACGAGAGGGCGTTTCACAGTGAGCGAGAATGTAACGAAGTGGGTGATGGGAGGGGAAACGGGGAGGGTACGCGAAGTGCGACGGGTAAAGGGGGGGCGAAGGTAATGGCGAGGGAAAGGCGACATGGGCTGACGGCGATGCGGAGGTTGACGATTGTGCTACTGGCGGGAAAAATAGCATTGCGCTACTAGGCTACGTAATACTAAATCACCCATTCATGCGAATAAACGCAGTCGTCGATAATTCCGTGCCTATGACACAAGCACATATGCTTTCCGCTATACTATGCCTGTGGAAAAAGACTAGGGAGTAAGGGAGTAGAAATCAGGGAGTTATGAACCCAGGACCAGCTTGATATTGAAGTTGGCCTTGCGATGGAACACATCGCAAGGACGATGGAAACCATCGCCAGGGAACGGTCGTGCAAGTGCAGGTTGTCAGTAGATCTGCACTGTGGATGCCCGATTGATCCTGGAGAGGGTTACAGGCGCGTTCGCCTGGGGGGTTATGGGCGCACTGACCCGCTACTGAAACATGCCCTTTTATCCCAATGGTCTAGTGGTTGGGATTCTGAGATGGTATCAGAGCGGTCTCGGGTTCGATTCCCGGTGTATGCACATGTAGGCCGTTGCCGCTGTGCTTAGTCCTGGGCCTCCCAGTGTGGGGGGGTGTCAGTAGATCTGCACTGTGGATGCCCGATTGATCCTGGAGAGGGTTACAGGCGCGTTCGCCTGGGGGGTTATGGGCGCACTGACCCGCTACTGAAACAAGCCCTTTTATCCCAATGGTCTAGTGGTTGGGATTCTGACATAGGTCGTTGAAATGTGAGCGGGAAAGTCCATTCTGGCGGGAGCGACAACATCCTATTTTGGCGAGAGCCAAGCACATGAGCTCACTCTGCCCGCACGTTTTGTTTCAAGCAGTGTTTTGTCAGACTTGTTTCATTCTCTCTTCGCTTAAAAAAATATTGTCGTAACACCACTTTCAAGTTGGGACGGGGGTCACTATCAGGGCTAATTTTTGGTTTCCAGCAACCCTTGTGATCAGTGTTGCACAAGTCCAAAAACCTGATTATCAGTGTGACACCTTGTTCAAACCCTGATCCACCAGGGTTTTCCTAGTTTTTGAAAATTATACCCTGTAGGATCAGTGTACCAGTTTTGCAAACCCTGGTGTATTGATGTTATCGTTGGCAGGCAATAACGAAAATGTATTTCTGGCCAATGGAGGCCCCCCTCGTGCCAGCTCAGAGATGTTGCCTTTGCCAAATTTCAGTTTCGACAGTTGGCATGCGAGAACCTCGATACGGGAAAGGGGGGGTGGGTAGAGAGGGGACGGGGGGTGGGGCGGCTCGGGGAGGGTATGTACTCGATTCAGGGTAAAACTCGTTACAAAGATCGGTAACCCTGGGCCGTCAGTGTACCTCAAACGTAAACCCTGGCCTATCAGGAAAATACAAGCTCCCGAAAAAATTACCCTAAGGCATCAGTGTGACAGCTAAAAACCACCCTGATTATCAGGGTATCAGGGTGATTTACCTTGATAAAATTAGCCCTGGTCACTATTTTGCATGCGGGCTTTAAGATAGTAGACAGTGGTGGTACTCCAGATGTAAGCACTAGTGCTTAGGGTGCATTCCTGCCTTGACACTTGTGTCTCAATCCCCGTTTTCCCGAGTCGCGTCGAAACATTTTGTCAATCTCGCGTCACAAAAGTCTTGAAATTGAAGTGATAGACGAGGGAGGGTAAATGGTAGGGAGAAAGAAAGAAAGCACCTAGAAAGAAAAGGTAAGATCAAAGTAAAACCAAGTTGAAAAGCAAAAACAAGTTTGAAAGGAAATCTTGAAGTATGGACTAATTAAGAATGAAGAAAGCTTTGAAGGAGAAGATAGATAGACTTGATAAGGATAAAAGGACCAAACGAGATTGGCTTAAAAGAAAGTATTGAAGAAAAGATAAAGGGCTTGAAAGATACTTGAAGGGAGCTTGTAACGAACTTGAAAATAAGAACTTGATTATTATGGAAAGAGCTTGAATATAAAACAACTTGATAATAGCAAATGAACTTTGATGTAAAGGAAACTTGGTGAAAAATGAGAGGAAGAGATAACCACTTACTTGAAATGAGTTCTTACTATTATGTTGTAGAAGTTGATCTTCACTTCAAGCTTAAATGTTGTCTTAGTTGTCAATGAAGAACCTCAAAGCTTGAATGTTGAGAACTTGATCTTGAATGTTGACTTGTAGATAATGTTTGTTGAATGAAGAGAAGCCTCCAAGCTTGGATGTTGAGGTTGGAGCTTGGACCTTGGGTAGAAGAATACACCAATCTTGCTTGAAGCTTTAAAGTACATTAATCAAAAGGAGGTACATGGTAGGATCTTGAGATCAACTATCCTTAATGATCTAGAAGTAAAACTATGTGGCACTAACTTCTCTAGAATTGGAGCATTTGGCTATGAGCTTGGGTTGGGAGAGGTTGGTGGTGGTGATGGAGCCTTAGGAGCTAGAGCATAAGGGAGAGGACTTGATGTTGGCCTTGAGGGAGCTTGAAGAAACTTGTTGAGAGTTTGGGTATGAAGTAGCATTGAAGAATATGTTTTTGAAGAAGTGAAGAGGACCTTTTTGTATTTGGTGGAGCTTGATGTTGGATGAAGGATGAGGAAAGGATGAATGGTTGTGATTGGTTGAGTTGGATAAGATGGGGGTGATGAATGTGGCTTTGAAGTGAAGGCTTGGTGAAGAGAATGAATGTAGCCTTGAAGGTAAGGCTTGGTGAATGGGATGTATTTGGCTTTGATTTTAAGGCTTGGTGAGTGGAATGAATGTGGCTTGGATTGGAAGGCTTGGTATGGAATCTTTTGTTTGATTGGTGGATGATGGGATGAGAAAGATGATGAGGATAGGAGGAGAGTTGAGGTGGAGGATTGATAGGTTTTGATTGGTAGGTTTTGCTGTCTGGAGATAGGAAAGGTGTGGTGGCGAGTCGGCATTTTTGCAAGATGCCTTTTGCATATTCGGATTTTGGCTGACGGGGAAATTGCGGCGAAAAATTTCGCCACGTGAAAAATTTCCCGCCATCCTGGTGCCACGCGAGCAGCAGCCACAGTTCACTGCAACAAAAAGATGAATGTATCACGACACTAGGCGACCAGGCGAAATGCACAAATCTGCGCATTTGATTGGGTGAAACGAATGGCTGTACACCGGTTTCTTCAATCGTTTGGCCGGCATTTTGTTTGTGATGCGTGGGATTTTTTTCCCCGCGAATTTCGCTGTGCAGGCGTCCAGATGCATTGACATTTCGAACCGCATGCAACTTTGTATGAATGTTGCGTCGGTTTACAATTCGTCAGCGACGTCAGCGCGTTTCACGCTGACCAATGAAAAATACAGTAGCAGTCGCTGAAATCCGACTCGCAATTGGGACACACTACAGTTTATGCTGTTTTTGGGTGTCACAAAGCGATTGAGACATTTGTGTCAAGGCAGGAATGTACCCTTACATGTGATGTAATCTGTTATAGACTGCACTGTAGCTGACATGCAGAAAGCTTGACCTCACAAACTTGTATTCGCAAATGCACATCTGCTGGATAAGAAACACCCAACTTGCCTAAGGCGCAGGCTATTCCAACGTCTAGTGGTTGAAGTAAACATCTACCATACCATTTTGTATTGTCATGCTGTCTCAAACAGTTTCACATTCACAATTTGCCTGCACACTTGCTCTGCACCTCTGAACATCAACGATCTCTGAAACGGTTCATGAAGATCACCTCTTTGACTTGCCTCCTCGCTGCTTCTTCCCTCCCTTGCCACCACCCCCACCATCCTTCCCTCCACTGCGACCCGCTCCCTTCTTCCCCTTCCCTTTTCCTCCTCCAGGCTCCTGCACACCACCGCTGCTTCCCTCTTGCTTCACCGTCCCGCTCCCACCCTTGCCAGGCCCAGCCTGTGCACCTGCCCTTTGTTTCTCTGGTGGGTGCAGCAGCTGCTTGAGTGACTGCTCGAGGGGCTTATGATGGGAGAGGAGGTCGGCAAGAGGGGATATGGCAGAGCTGTGAAGCCAATGCACAGAGGCAGAGGCATGGCCGGAATGCCTGTGGGAGGAAGGTGTGGGGTTGGGCGCGGTAAAAACAGGATGTATTGGGGTGTGGTGGAGGTGAATCAACAAGATGAGTAAGAGAGGATGATGCAGGACAGCATAGGGGAAGGATGAGGACGAGGATGACGATGGGGAAAGGATGAGAATGCAAACATACGAGTGGTGGACGACACTGTTAGCTGCTCCAAGCGACTCTGCTGCATCCAAAGCCTCTTCCAGAAGCTCCTCATTCTTCTCCGCCTCCTCCTCCGACCATCCTCGCCCCTGCCCTTTCCGCTGCTGCTGGCCCTGCCCTGTGCCCGAGCCCTCCTGCTGCAGTAGCTGCTTCAGCTGCCGCACCCCCTCGTGAATCAGAGCCAGAAACGCGTCCGCCTCAACCTGTGATCGTGACACAGAATCAATGGCAGTGAGTAGACAGCATGGTGTGCGATCAAGGCGGCGACAACGCAGGACAAAAAATCTGGGGATCTAGGAGGAGGAAAGCCAGCAACGGCTGTTGAGCTGCTGGGTGTACAGAACATGAGCAGTACCCTGCTTTCTTCAGTAAGATACAACGACAGCACATGGTCAACAAGAAACACAAGGGCATGTGGAAGAACCTTCAGCTTGCAAAAGAGTCGACTTATTCCATGTGGAGAAAGCAAAAAAGAAAGAAGAACTAATCCTGGAAAGCAGTGAGAAATACATACCTTGACAGGGCACGCATGCTCCTCATACTCCTTGAGATAGAAGGCCCGCTCAATTGCACTGACGGACTCAAGCCTGGCTGTCAGCGCCCTCCGTGCCTCCCTGCTGCACTGCTGGAGCGGCGACAGCTCCTGCTGCAGCCGCTCACGTGCCTGCGAGCGGAATTAAAGTCAGTGGGGGGAAGAAAGTGGCAGTTGAGGAAATGATGTAGAGGAGATGAAGTAGCATAGCCTGATGTTACAGCCATGGCCTGTTCATGGCAGCAGCTCTTTCGTCATCTGCATCCAGACCCAGTGAGAGAACTGCACCATCAGGGCACAGGATAGAAGAGAGTGCGAGCAGCATGCAGCCCACATAGCCTGAACCTGAAGCTCATCACACCTGCTGCACGCAGCTTCGCAGCTGCTGTGTGATCCTCAGAGCTATCTTCACACCATCCACCTCCTCCCTCTCGTCGTTCTGCAGTTGCGCATTCTTAAGCTCCTTCACCACCTCCTTCGCGCCCTCGCTCATCTCAACACCGTCCTCTTCGCCCTTCTTCCCCAGACCATCCCCAGCTTCTGCACCCTCCGCAATGCCACCAGCACCACCACTTGTGCCCGCCTTCCCCTCCCCATCACCACCCCACTCCTTCCCATGCTCCAGATTCTCTCCCTCTTGAGCCGCTGCCGCTGCAGTCGCTGCCACATCCTCTTCCTTTGACTCCTCTCCAAACCCGTCTTCCTTTGAATCAACACCAGCAGTGCCATCTTCCAGAATCGCACCATCATCACCAGCAGCAGCATCCCCCCCACTGTCACCACCCAGCATTGGAACCCGGTACCCTGTCAGCTTCTGCAGCGAAAACACAGGGACACATTGCTGTTCTTCGTTTTCACGCACAGCAGCAGCGGCACCTCCAGCAGCCTCAGGTGTAAACTCAACATCCACATGCATCAGGTTGGCTTTCCATTCTGTATCCGGGATGATCCGAGCCTCCCTGCGTCGGAGCACCACCCAGGGGTCATGCGTGGTGCCCATGTGACGGGCCAGCATGGTGTAGAAGCCGTAGGGGGAGGGAGGTTCACGGTCCATCCTGAACATGTTCTTGAGATCCCGTTGCAGTTGCGGGGGAAGCGTGGAGACAAGCCGGTGGGGCAGCCGGCCTATTGGAGAGATGAGCTTCAGGAGGTTTGTGATAAGGTAGCAGAATAGTTTCTGTTCATGGTCACAGTCGACATTGGAGACAGCGAATGCGACGAGGATGAGGAGGCGGAGGAAGACTGAACCGTGCTCGGTTGGCGAAACACCGCTCTTGTTCAACCACCAGATAAGAGTGTCTGGCTCGAAGACAAGGAAACGGATGAGGATGTGGAGGAGCGGGTGGAGAATCGAGTCGTGGATTTGAGCCACCGTGTACGGGTTTTGGTTGAACGGCCATTTGAACATGTGTGTGCAGAGGTTGGAGTAGTGTTGGCCTTCCAGGTGGAGGGACGCGAGGGAGGTGGGGATGACGAGGTTTTCCAGATTGGTGATGGCTGCACACATGTGCACTGCTGCTCTTTCCGCCAGGTTGAGGAATACGGGGAAGGAAACGAAACCGTCCTTTACATCCCAGTAGCACCACTGCAAGCACCCAAATAGAAACAACACAGGGGCAGAGAGGGAGAAAACTTAAGTTGGAAAGATTAGTATGATGCCTACAACACACAATGGATGCATGGAGCATGGAGCATGGAGCATGGGGCATGGAGCATGGAGCATGGAGCATGGAGCATGGAGCATGAAGCATGGAGCATGGAGCATGGAGCATGGAGCATGGAGCATGGGGCATGGGGCATGGGGCATGGGGCATGGGGCATGGGGGGGTATGGGGCATAGGGCATGGGGAACGGCACGTTGAGCATTGTAACACTGGCCGCAGAAAAATGGTGGCACTCACATCGTACACATAGTAGAGAGCCAGGCCCCAGTGGTGTAAAGCCACCGTTCCAGACAAGTGCGTGGGGAGATGGAGAGTAAGAGTCTGCGCTGCAAACTCCCACTGTGCACCCAGCAGCATGCGAGCGCACACATCCACTCTGGAAGGCGGCATGAGCGCAATGAGATCTTGGCACTCTCTGCGCATCCACCAGGGCCCCAGATACGGCAGCACTTGCATCAGCTGGGCGAACAGTCCTGGTGGTACCAGTGGGTCCATGAGTTCCTGCTGCTGCTGCTGCTGCTGCTGCTGCTGCTGCTGCTGCTCCTGCTGCTGCTGCAGTTGCTCCTCCTCCTCCTGCTCCTGCTGCTCCTGATTCTGCTCCTCCTCCTCCCCCTCCTGCTGCTGTTCCTCCTGCTGCAGCCGTCGCTCCTCCTCCCTCTGCCGTTGCTCCTCTTCCCTTTGCCATTGCTCCTCCTCCCTCTGCCGTTGCTCCTCTTCCTCCTGCCGCTGCTTCTGCTTCCGCCCTTCAACCACGCATGTCTGAACACATGAGCAAGCCCACTTGCGCATCAACGTCCGCGCTCGCTCGTCCTCCCTCCACCTCGCCACCACAAATGCAACGGAGCGAGGAAGAGGGCTGGTGACAGGGAAGAGCAATGAGAGCAACCGCAAGATCGCTCTCTCTTGTTGTTCCTTCCACAGCTCAACATCTCCTGCCAACTGCGCTATCCCCCCCTCCTCAGCCACCCCGCCTGCCCCTTGCACCTCGATGCTCTGCTCCCCTCCCTGCTGCTGTTTCTGCTCTTGCCTGCCCCCCCCACACAGGTCTATTGCGAACTGAAGCAGCGCGTGAACTTCCACCCAAAGCTCAAGCTGCAAGTGCAGCTCTCTCGCTCTCTTCTTATCACCCGCCTCCCCACTCCCAATCACCTGCCGCCCTCGGTCCCACACCGCACCTGCACCAGACCCCCACACTTGCTCCCTCCTACTGACCACACCTTTCTCCAGAGATCTTAAAGCCTGCTGCATCACACCCGCGCATTCCTTGACCATCTCACTCGCCTGCCTCGCCCAGTAGATAGCACCTGCCCTGGCTGCAGCCTCCCTTGCTACCTCCCCCCGCGTGCCCTGGTTCGGCAGGTGGTTCACTGCCGCTCGCACAGGGTTCAGCCAATGAGCAGACGACAGGCCGACAAGAAGGGATTGAGAAGAGGAGGAGGTGAAAGCGTGGGAGGCGGAGTGGGAAGAGGAGGAGGAGGGGGAGGAGACAGAGAGGAGGTGGAAGGTGGCTTCTAGCCAGGGCGCATCTGAGGGTAGCTCTCTGCGCCTCTGCAGTCGCTGCAGTGCAGCTACCATGGCTGCAACTCTCTCACTCCACCGCCCCCACCACACCTTCACCTCCCTCCATTCCGCCTCAAATAGCAACTCCTCCTGCTGCTTCTCTTTCTGCACTTGCCCCTGCTGCTGCAACTGCTGCGAAGCTCCCTGGGTTACCACCTGCCATGCAGGTCGGAGAGGCACAGCTGGTGGTGCTGCTGCAGGTGATGCTCGAGAGGGCTGGTTGGCACCAGGCTTGACAGGAGAAGGGAGCATTGGGGCAGAGGGCGCAGCACCAGAGCGAGAAAGTGAGGAGTTCAAAGGCTGAGAGAGCAAAGCTTTAGCCCGTTGGATGCTCATCTGAAGGCCCTGCCAGCTCACCAGCACTTCAGCAGCAAGGCTCCTTGCACCCAGCTCCAACTCCTCTTCCTCCTCCTCCCCCTCCTCCTTTCCTTCCTCTGCTACCACCTCCCCTTCCCCTGCTTCTTTATCCGTCAGTACTGCAGACTCACCTTCCTGAGAGTTTTTCCCCAACGAACCCACCATACCAAGGAGCTCGTCTGCTCGGCAACGAACAAGCAGCTGCCACCATTTATTCATCTCTCTCCCACCCGCATCCACCTCTCTCCCACGCCCTTTTGCACCGCCCTGAGCGTGGAAATCCCGCAGCCACAGCAGCGTGACAGCCTCCAAGCCCTCCCTCTCATCCACCTCCCCACCTTCCCTCCCTAATACCCCACCCAGTCCTTGAACACCTGACTCGACTGCACTCTCCTCTCCTAGACCTTTCACCCCCTTCCTCTGCTCTCTCGCTTTCCTCTCCCGCACCCACACAGCAACAGCTGTTTCCAATGCATCCATACTCGAATCTACACTCCCATCCGCCTTCTTTTCTACCCCCTCTTGTTGCTTCTCAACCTCCTCCTGCTTCCCCTCTCCCTCTGGAGCGTTTACCTTGCCTTTAAATTTCGTTTCCCTCTCATCCACCTCTGCCCTGGTCTCCCATGCATTTGGAACAACCTCTCCCTTTCCTGCTTTCACCTCCGCCTTCTTTCCCTCATCCTCCTTCCCCTTTCCCGCCTTCGACTCGTCTTTCTTGGTCTCCACCTTACGCTCTTGCTTCTCCTGCTTCTCCTGCTTCCGCTCCCGAACATTCAACGGCCATCCCTTGTTCCCGCTCGCCCACATGCTTGCGACACGAGCTGCACCCATCGCACACTCAAACGCCCGCCCCCATTTCTTCTGCCCGAGAAACATTCTCGCTGCCCCAACCATGTCGCCCTTCTTGAGCATCATCTCAGCTGCCCGCTGGAAATTCCCCTCAGCTACCTCAATCTGGAGCAGATCATCGAAAAAGTCTCGCCTCTCTAAGAACTGCCGTTTCTTTGCCAGTGACGGGAATTGATGCACAAACCTCAGCATCTCACCCTTGTTCTTCTTGCGATAGTAATACATCGCAGCCTGCTGCAGAAACTCTGCGTTCTTCCGCACAACGAGCCTCTCTCGCTGCTTCCAATTCTCCTCCTCCGCTTCCTCCTGCTTCTGCTGCTGCAGCTGCTGCCCCTGCTGGTTCTGCTTTACTTTCACCGATCTCATTCCCTCTTCCACCTGCCCCTGCCACACTTGCAGCAGGGACACCCCGAGAGTGTATAAGCGATTCTGTGCGCACACAAGCAGCGCCCTCTCTACCTCCCACACCTGTGCAAAGCACTGCGCCGCTTCCTCTGCCTTTGCTGCAAGCTCGTAGCACTCCCCTGCTTTCACCCACATGGCCGGCACACACCTGTCACGATACACGTCACCTGGTTGGCGTCATGAAAGAGAGGACACAGGGAGATAAATCAAAGAACGTGTTTAGAACCAGTACAAGTCAGTCACCTTCCTCTGCAATAGTTAATGGAAGCAGGGAGATTAATCAAAGGGAGATACCCCGAGAGTGTGATTGACTTGTAGTTGTTCTAAACTCCAGAGCAAAAGTTAATGGAAGCAGAAGGAGGTGCGGGAAAATTTGAAAAGGCAACGAAGAGGGGAGGAGGGGGAAAGAGAAAGGGGAGCTCAGAATGCATACCTACACAACCACTCCACAGCAAGTAAAGCATCACCCCATCTCCTCTTCAACCCTCCTTTCAAAATTGTGAGCTCAGAGCAAGAGCACCATTGCCCTCCTCTCAATCACCCCTGCCCTCTTCCTTCACGTCCCTTCCCCCCACCTCACCCACCCCACTCCACCATTCCTCACCTGCTTGCTTCATCTTGCCGGCACTGATCAAGCACCGGGCGGCATCCCTCGGCTTTTCCACCTTCAGGAACGCGTTGGCGGCGTCCTGAAACGTCTTGCTTGCTTTCTTTGGGTCAGTGCCCTGTAGCCTCTTGGCTGTCTGCTGTAGCAGCGCTGCCCGTGCCACTGCTGCACTATGCTCGTCGCCTGCTCGCTCGAAACTGAGCACTGCTGCTTCGAACTGGGCTGCGTTGAACAGCTGGGGGAGTAGAGCAGGGCGCCAGAGTGGAGGCAGGGACCGTGGGAAGAATGGAGAGGGGAGATGGGAGAGAGGGGAGGGTAGAGGGGAGAGGAGGGAGGGGTGAGTGAGGAGGCGATATGGGAGAGGGTGTAAGGCAGAGGAGAGAGGAGAGAGGGGAAAGGTTAAAGTGAAAGGCGGAGCGATAAAGTCCGGGAGAAGACGGAGGAAGGCGGGGGTAGGGGGGTTGGGGGGTGTCGGGGGTTTGGAGGGAAGGGAGATGAGCGGGAAGGAAGAAATAATAACTAATTCCTCTCAGAATCTTCCCTGCCCAGTATCCAGCATATGCTTCTAAGTCAGCTGGACTCAAAACCCACCTCAGTGCCCCTCTTGTGCCACCCCTCAGGAGACGATTCCGTATGCATGGAAGTGAGGAGGTCAGGCGTGAGTGCTTTCACGGCCACCACGCCCATCGCCCCCCACAGGTCCATGGCCGGCCGCCTCACCCCCTCATCCTCCTCGTATATCCACAGCCGCTGCCGCGCGCGCGTTAGCACTACGTACAGCTGCTTCAGCTCGCTGCACAGGAGGTTGTGCCTGGGTGAGGAAGGGAAGGGGAGTGGAGAGACGCTGCGAGGTGAGTGAGGTGGATAAAGACTCGTGTTTACACCATACACAGCTGCTTCAGCTTGCTGCGAAGGAGGCTGCACTAGGGAGAGGAAGGGGAAGAAGGCAACGAGAGATGACAGTGGAGCAGAGACATTTGTGGAAAAGTGGAAGAGTGGCAAAGAGTGGAGAAGAACAGGTGAGCCACAAATAGTTTTGCAGTCAAACAGGGCACTGTTAGCAATATTGAAGCAGCAAGGCACGCACCGTTTGGGGTCGAAGGAGGGGCACTGCCAGCGGCTGGAGCCATCCTCAGTGGAGGGGATGAGGGAGTGCTCGCGCATGTAGTGGTACAGCAGCCGCCAGCTCGACGCCATTGGTGATCCCGAGAAGAAATTGTACACCAGGGCGTCCTGGGGAGAGCAGAGGGGATAGGGGGGAGATGAATTGGGTGGAAGAGAGATGAGGTCATGGATAAATAGAGAGGATTGTGGAAGGTAGAGGGAGTGATGGTTTGTGCATTGAGTGCGTTACGTTGATTAAGGGGAAAGGCATAGAATGGGGGATAAACGAGCGAGGGGGTGGGTGGGAGTGGGAGAGGGAGAGGGAGTAATAGAATGAGGGATAAGAACAGATATGTGTGGAAGGTGAGGGGGAGAGGATGGCAGTCCAGAGCGAGCTACGTTGTAAGAAAATTCCTTACAGACCTTGCAAGACTACCACGCGGTGCACTAAGGAGCACCTAGCTTGAAATGCCTGAAATGATTTACCTGGAACTCCAGCCCCTTGCACTCGTGGACACTAAGCACCAGTCCCTTTGACCCGATCTGCTTCACCAGCTCTGTACGGCTCTCTGCATCTCGCACCAATATGACCTGATGCATGCCAAGTGGGGGGTTCATGGAAGGAGGGAAACAGCAGGGGGGGAATCATCAGATGACTTGATATAAACATGGAGCAGGAGAAACACACAAGAGGAGAAAAGGATGCTCTCCCGGGTCGGCCACGCATTCATCCTTTCTCTGCCTCCTCTCCTCCCTTTCCCAACACCCACCATTCTCTCTGCATCCCCCCCTTCTTCACATGGCGCCCTCCTTACCTGCTCTGCTCCAAACTCGCACCCTCCGCCGCCAATGGCCCCCTTCTTCCCAAACAGCTGCGTCACCACATCGTCTCCCTCTTTAGCATCCAGGAACACCGGCGCCTCCCCATCAATGAGACTGAACTCCGGTGCAAGGCGGTCGACAGCGTGGGGGAAGAAGTGCAGCAGCACACGCACCACACTGTCTGCCAGACGCACTATGCCGTTGTGTGCTCGGAAGTTCTGCGAGAGGAAGAATAGATCTGGCATTTCTGTGCAGGAGGATCGCTCCTGTGCTGCCCCGCCTGCCTTTGCTCCCATCTCCACACTGCTCTCCTCCGCTCTGTCCCTGTTTGAGCGGCTCTGTGCTGTCTCTGCTGCTGCTCCACCGCCCACCTCTTCGAGCATTCTCCTCCCCTTGCCAGATAGCTTCTGCTTGCCTCGCGCTGCTGCTGCCCCTGCCCACCTCCCTTGCTTCTCCCGTACCCGCCCTTCCTCTGTACCAGTCTCCCCCTCCCCCACACCACCAGCACCAGTACCACCACTGCCACCACCACCACCTCCAACCGACTCAACTCCGCCCTCCACCCACTCCCTCCCTGCATCCCCCGCCCCATCCACCTTCTTCCCCAGAAACAGCTCATAGTACAACCTCCGGATGTCCTGAAACCGGAAGTCCACACCCCTCGCAATCGTCTGCGCCGTATCCCCCGCAAAAACAAAGCCATCCGAGGTATTCGCGCAGAGGAAGCGCAGAATGGCAATCTGCGCCTGGGTCAGATCCTGCACCTCGTCCACATACACGTACTGGAACGGCGGGCCAGATCGAATCTTGTCATCGCCACCACCACGAGAGACAATTGACCTGGTAGCAGCAGAGCCAGCAGCAGCTGCTGCAGCAGCAAGAGCAGCAGGCGTGCAGATCCTAGTTGCCCCTCTTGCCAGCTCCTTATACACATGATACACGTAATCACACAAGTCATGGTCCCCCCTCTGCCTCTTCATCCTCTCATACTGCAAGTATAGCCCATATATCACCTCCCTCTGCGCCTCGTCGAAGCTTGAAGTGCGGGAGTGCGCGAGGGCTATGTAAGCTTCTTGAGACAGGCGCCCCCGGGGGGATCTGAGGGCGTGCAGGGAGCCCTTGATGTGGGAGAAGAATTCCTTGTAGACCAGAGAGGCATCTAGCTTGCGAGTAATGGATATGTTGAAGTGTGGCCAGTAGAGGGACTCAAAACGGTCGTAATCAACCTCTTCAGGCAGAGACAGCACACCAGGTCCACTGCCGCTGCTAGTGCCAGTGATGTTGTAACCATTATTGCTGCTGCTTGCTCCGCTCCTGCCTTGTGCCCTGTCCCTGTGCCGGTGCGACTGATGGTACCCTGGGCCCCACTCCTCTTCCTCGTCGTCCTCCTCCTCTTCCTCCTCATCTTCATCGTCATCACTTACTGAGAAATACTCGCTCCCATCATCGTCACTGCCATCGCCACCCTTTCCCCCAGCACCCCCCTGAGCTTCATACTCCCCACTCTTCCACCCACCACCCGTCGTCCCCTTCCCGTGCCACCCACCAGCCTTCAGCCCATCCTGCTGAAACGGCTGTGCCAGCGTGGCATTGACCATGCTCAGCAGCTTATTGAAGGTCAGCACCAGGGGATATGCATCAGGCTGCACCTCGTCTAGAGACTCGGGCAAATCTCCCATTAGCTTCTCCTCTGCTTCTTCTGAGAGTAACAGCTCCTCCACCTCTCCTGCCTCCCGCTGCTGCTGTTGCTCCTGCTGCTGCGGTTCCCCCTGGTCTGTGGTGGGAGGTGCGGTGCTGGTAGGGATGACGGAGTCAGCTTCCAGCATGGTTCTGGTAGAGACAAGACACACGGAGGGAGGGATGCACAAGTGGTTGAGAGTGAGCGAGTGTGAGTGAAACTGTGAGCGAGGTCATAAGAGGGAGGCGAGTGAGGGATGGAGAAACCAAGATCAAAACAGGAAGTTGGATGAGGAGCCGATGGGGGGGTGGGGGAAAACGAAATAGAAAACAGAGGGGTGGGGTCGGGGGAAATGGGAAAGAAGGGAAGAGGCGACTACGGAGTGTGGAGATAGCAGCACAGCCCTTCAGGGCCACTCACCGTCTGACTTTGTGCACGTGGTGCCGAATCGCAGCACACAGCCTTGGGCTCAGAGTCACAATCACCTGCCTCAGCGTCCCCACACCCCCCCCCTCCCCACCCTCTCCCCCCTCCTCTCCACCCCCCTTCCCATCACCCAACCCCTCCGCCCTTCCTTTCCCACCCCCCCCACGCGCACCCTCCACCTCTCCTCCCCTGCCACTCCCCCTCCCAATCCCCACAGCAGGACCCAGCCGGCCCTGCTCCCCCATGGCTCGCAGAAACACCCGCTCCAGGCGCAACAACCGGTGGGTAATGATAGTAGTCTTGCCGGTGCCAGACCGACCGAGCACAAAGAGGCTCCCCGGGTAGTGCACGATGAGCGCCTCTTGCTCGTTCACCTCGAATGGCAGCTCGCCCTGCGCTGCTGTCAGCAGCTGCCGCGCGGACCCCAGAGACAGCTGGTAGAACTTCATTAGTAGCACGCTCTCGTCCACTGGCGCCCGCTCCAGGGCGCTCTCTGGTTGGCGAGATAGAGGGTGGGAAGGGAAGCGAGTGGGAGGGAAGGAGGGAGGGAGAACAAAAACCAACGAAAGCGAGTAAGTGGACACGGGGAAAGGGGAAGAGGGCAGCAGGAGGAACGAACCAATTCTCAGGAAGAATCGAGAGGAAGAAACCAGTGCGACGGACAGAGAGTAAACCTCCTGCTGTAACCAGCACCTTTGCTCACTGGACGTTATTAGCCACCTGAACGAACCAATCATACCTTCTTCTGCGTTGGAAGCAGATGCTACATCGCGCGACGATGCCTTGGCCCTGTGCCACGTGAACCCTGGATCTTTTGGAAACTGCAGCGGCTGCACCTTGCGAGCGAGGCGGTCGTCACAGCAGGCACAGCGGTCCAGCGACTCATCGGAGTAGGTCTCCAGGCCTCCCTCCAGGCGACGCAGCCACTTGAGCACGTGCTTCTCCTCCACCACATCCCACACTCGGATGATCTGCTCCGTGGTACGGTTGTGAGGGGGGCAGAAGAACGCGAGAGAGATGAGAGCAAGGCAAAAAGACCCAACTCATGCGACTGTTTGTAATGAGAGGATAGGTAGTAGGAGCAGGTGAGTTCGTGCGTGGAGAAGTGCAAGAGAGGGGAAGCGATTTCGAGAGAGTGACGAGGATCAAGAAGAGGGATTGAGCGAGAGACCTGTTTGAAGGTGGTGCGAGAGACATCGACGGTCCAGATGAGCTGGTATCTCCCAACGGCCTGCACGTGAATGATGTCGTAGTAACGTGGGTCCTTGAGCTCGTGCCGTGGCTTGGTGCAGCGCTGCGGCCTGTGGCCGCCCATGAGGCGCCTCACTGCATTGATCACGTCCAGAGACCGCAGCTCCCGCATGCTGCGCTGAAACTCCAGGCTGAACGTCGCCTGTGTGGTGGTGGGGAAGGGACACAGCAACGGTTTACAGTATCAAGGTTTGGTTAAAAGTTAGAAACCACCATTCATGCTGCTGTGCTCCCTCACCTCATCCCACCCATACATCCCCACGTATCTATAATCTCTTCCTCCGAAGCACACAAACCCATGTTGGTACGGCCCCTCTCAAACCACATCTCACCTCACTCTTCCCCCCCCCAACCACGCATCTCACCTCCCAGATGAGCGAGTCCCAGAGGCCCGAGTTGGGAAGCAGCAGCTGCTCCACCTCGCCCAGCTCCATCTGACGCCTCTCCACCACTCTGCGCAGCTTTGCATCGCTCTGCGCCTCCACCAGGCAGCCCCGCTGCTGTGCGTCCACCAGCAGGTGCTCCCACGTGGTGTCCCCGCGCTGCAGAGTGTCCCGGTCGCCCACCACCCACATGCAGTAGCGCGCTCGCGTTACTGCCACGTTCAACCTGGGGTGATGGGAAGAGGGAAACAAAGGGGAGGCGGGAAAGGGGGAACGAGAAAGAGGGATGGGGAAAGAAGGGAGGTGGGATAGGGGGGGTGATGGGGGGGGATTAAAGGTGGGAAGAGGGGAAGGTGGGTAGAGGGTAAACGAGGGGAAGGGGGGAGGGGGATCCGGGAGACGGGAAGACGCAGGAAGGGCAGGGATTAGGCATTTCTGAGATCAAAGGGCAATGAGGTATGGGGTAAGAGGTACGAAGTTGTGCAGTGAAGCAGCTCATTGGGAAAAACAGCAATGGAATGCGAGGTCGGCGAGTGTGCATAGAGTCATACGCATACTCAACCACCACAAAACACCACTCCCTCACTCAACACTAAACCACCCACTCACACACGCCCATCACCCACCACCCACCACCCACCCCCCCATCACCCCTCTCAACATTCCCCACCCATGCATGACTCACCGCCTTGCGTCGGACACGAACCCAATGCTGCCAGCTCCGTTGGAGCGCACAGTGGTGACAATGATCACGTCGCGCTCCCTGCCCTGAAACCCGTCCACGCTCTTCACCTCCACTGCCAGGTGCGGCCATGACTGGTGCTCCAAGGCGCGCTTCAGGTAGTCTACTTGCAAGTTGTACGGGGAGATGAGACCCACTTTCAGTGATGTGCGTGTGCGTGACCCTGCTTCTGCTGCTGCTGTGGCCTTGCAGGCTGTGAGTGTTGGGAGAGGGAGGAGAGGTGTGAGTAACAGGGGGATGAAGGACGGGTTTATGAGGCGAGGATGAAGCAGCAGAAGCAGCTGTATCTGGCACTGCATAAAAGTAGAAACAGCAAAGGAGAGAAATGCAGAAAGGAGCAGTGAGGGGAAGGCCACAGTATTGCAGAGGAGAGCACATAAGTAGTAGGGCGCACCATCAGAGAGTCGTTTGAGCAGCGCCAGCACCACCACAGCCTCCACCGAATTCGCAATACTGCGCGAGCCACCCTCCCCCACCTTCCCCACGTCCCTCTCCTCCTTGCCTCTCACGTGCATGAACATGTACGGGCCAAACAGACGCTCCAGGTGCTGCGGGCAGTGTGACGGGCGGCATACGTTGGCGCCATCCTCGATACGCCCCTCGTAGAAGCGGTGTGAGGGGAAGCGGCTGATTTCAGGGTGCATGCGGTACTGCACGCTCAGCATGTGCACCTCCCACCCGTTGCCCTGCAGCCGCTCGAATAAGCTGCGATTGTAGTGGCCCTCCGCTGCTACCTGGGAGACAATTCAGGAAGGAGAACGGAGGGGAGGAGTATGAGGGGGGAGTATGAGAAGAGGCACAGAATCAGACGCAGGTGCAACGAGAATGTCGGAGGAAGCAGAGGCACATGTTGAAACGCAGTAGGCTCAAGACAGTAAGCACTCAAACATATCAAGCAAGCAAAAGAGTTCGCAACAAAATGCACTTCCGGTTGCTCACCTTGCTCAGAACAGTGGCTGGCAGCTGTTTGGGATCGCCCACGAGCACAGCATAGCGCAGCCCCTTGGTCTGGAGGGCCACCACACTCTCTGCCTCCACCAGCTGGGCTGCTTCGTCCAGCAGCAGCAGGGGGAAGGGGGTGGAGAAGCGCAGGAGAGGGCGCGCAGAGGAGGAGACGGTGGAGAGGACGAGCTTGGCGTGTTCAATGCATGCCGCAGCCACGGTTGCGAAGGTGGGGGCTCCGGATAGGCCCGGGATGCTGTAGGCTGGGCTTTGGTTTGAGATGCGTCGCAGACAGTTACGGATGGAGAGGAAGAGTGATCGAGCTTGGTTTGGTGCGATGGTGGTTCTGGTGGCCGCGGTTCTGCTTCTGTTACTGCTCGTAATTCCTGCGGCCCGAATCATTCCAATTCTGCTGCTGCTGCTGCCAGTGGTGCCACTGCTCACAGTAAAATCCGCGTCCAGACCACCCGCAGAACTGACACCAAGACCGAGCAGCATCGACGCCTCCTCAACCACCGACTCCACCCCTCTTGCCCCTCCAACCACCTCCCCTGCTCCTTCCAGCCACGTCCTCACAACAGCAGGAGTCAGCCCAGCGCACCTCACCAGCTTCAGCAGCGCTGCCATGAGATCAAACGCCTGGAGCAGCAGCAGCCGTTCGCTCTCAGGAAGAAGAGCAGACGGCAGGTCCTCTGCTAGATTAACAGCTGCCTCCATAGCCGGCTGGGTCAGGAGATTGATACGCTTCTGGAAGTGCATTACGAGGGTCGGGAGTGGTTCGGCGTCGTTCGGGTCTTTCTTGTCGCTTCTGCCTTTGCCGACCCCGCCCTGCTCATCATCCTCATCGTCTGACGCATCTTCCCTGCGTCGCCTCTTCTCTTCTGCTTTTAACTCAGCCTGATATTCCGCACTCAAATCCTCCCATGAGATATCCAGAAAGTTAAGCAGGTTCGTGAAAGAAACCTTCCATCCAGTCAGACTGGAAACAGCTCCTATCAGCCTCCCAACACGACCACTCACGGTCCGCCTCTCGCCGCCACTCCCCTTCCTCTCACTTCCCACCAGGATCATTTCCAGCTCAGCATCTATCTCCAAATGATCTTCATTTGCCACGAGGGCTATATCCCCAACCCTCAGCTTCCCATGCCTCGACAACGCCTTCCGATCCGGCCACCCGTAGCACTGCTGCTGCTGGTCGCGGCAGTACCCTGCAAAGTGCGCGGAGGGATCCGAGGAGAGAGCTAGATGCAGCACTCGCCGGCCCACTTCTGCTGCTGCCACGTTGGTAGGCGCGCAGACGAGCGTGCGTACCCCGAGGGCAAGCATGACGGAGAGGAGAATAGAGATGGTGTGTGTTTTTCCGGTGCCTGGCGGCCCTTGCACCAGCTGCAGTAGCCGGCGGGACGAAGAATCTTTGAGTGGCGAGGAGAAGGACGAGAATTGTGAGGAGGAGGGGATGTTTGGGGAGAAAAACGGGGAGGTAGAGTCGGCATAGGCGGCAGCGTTCGGGGAAGCAGCGACAGAGAGAAAGCCTCTCAGGCAGGCGAGAACGGCTGTCCGCTGGGGGTGGTTGAGGCTGCAGGCATGGCAAAAGTCCCCCACGACTTGCATGAGCTCTGGAACCACGTCAGGGGCTATGGAGATAGCTGGAGGCAACGTGCTCAGGAGTTGCTGCTCAACACACCAGGGTAGCATGGAAGAGGGGGGTATGCAAAGGAAAGAATGGAAGTGGCTAAAATGGATGCAAACGAGGGATCGTCGTTGCACAGCCAGTCAGTGGCACTGGTTCTGTGCACTAGCCTATCTTTCTCGGAAAATATAAAAAAGGAAATAAAAGAAAACAATAATCACAACGGTCGTACCTCTCTTTCTTCCTCTGTGCTCCGCTTCGCTCCACCCATTCTCCCGCTCCCACTGTCCGAACACAGCACTTCCTCCAGAACCATCCTCATCATCCGACCTTCCTTCGATCCCCCTTTCTCTTTCCACTCCTCTTGACCCAGAGACCCATGAAGAGCATCCCAGATGCGCTGAGGCGTGGCGAATGTATCCAGTGGAGTCACATACCAAGCAACCTCCTGAGTCCCACCATCCTCCGCACCACCCCCCTCCTCACCATCCCCCTTATTGCTCTTCTTCCGCACCAAAGCCGCCTCCAGACCTCTCAACTCCGGAGAATCTTTCGGAGAAAAGATCTTTGCCTTGAAAATGCAGCTGCCCCTATCGCCCCCACCAACCTCCTGTGCTACGCCTTTTTCTGTAAGAGGAAGATCCTTTGTCATGTTCCGGTCGGTAATCAGAACGCCCAGCAGATACAGCACGCCCGAGCGAAGCAGGTCGGTGGAGTCGGTAGGAGCAACCGTGGAGAGAAGCACCACATCTGTCGGCTTCAGCTTCACCTGCTCGGACAAGCTGCCTCCGGATCCCACTCCGGCCCCCCATGCTGCCCTGTCACGAGCCAGTCTCTGCCTGTCCACCTCGAACACCACCGCACCGAATCGCCCTGTATCCGAGTGCACCTTCACCTGCTGCTTCCTCACCCTCCTTGCTCCCCCGAACAAAAAACCTCCGTAAGCACCCTCCTCCCCATGCAAATCACTGCCAAAGACATCCTCCTGACCAATGTGATACCCACCCTCCTCCCCCTCCTCCCACTCCTCCTCCTCATCATAATCATCTACGCCTGCCACATACCCACCCAGCCTCTCCACTTTAAGAATGTCTATCGGCAAGGGAGTTGAAGCGGAGAGCTGACCCAAGCCGGACTTGAGGCTGGCGCGGCACTCCTCCACCAGCGGCCAGCGGAACGCAGACAGGTAGGTGCGGATGTTAGGGAATGTGTCTGGTATAGGGCGAACCTGAAAGGGTGACAGGACACAGGGGTAGTAATGGCACTGGTTATTGATCGTGGCAGATACGATAGTTAGGGGTTGCATAACCGAGACGCCAAATGTGATTTGCCCTGGTGGTACCATTCGCTTGAGCTCATGTAAGAGAAGAAGAAAAACATGAAAACAGGAAGTACAAGAAACTGCAAGGCGATTGTTTACTCCAAGCGATCACTAGAAAGCGGATGTTGCTGCAGCCTTACCTTCCTGACGAGCAGGTAATCGTTCATAATATCCTCCACACTCCACTTGAGCACGTGCTGCTCCAGCTGCAGCACCTTCCCCACCTCCCTCGCCTCCTCCTCCGTCAGCACCTGCACCGTCCTCCCCCTCGCATCCCCCGTGCCCGTGCACGTGAGCTTCTGAAACAGCTCCTTATCAGCCAGCACTCGGCGCACGGGCACAAGCAACCCGGTGGGCCCGAACAGCTTGAACACATAGAGGCGCCGGTTGTCAATAGAGAAGAGCAGCCCGTCCTGCTCCACCACTCGGATTGGGGGGAAGTCCTCCACCTTGCTGGCGCCGCTGTTGAGATCCCGCACGGCGTCGAAGACTGTGTACTTGTTGCTTCTGGCCGCAGATGCGGCAACACGTGCATAGCTGATGGGGGCAGACGGTTCGGTTGGATTAGCCATTATGGCAGGGGTGGGGCGAGAAGGGTTGAGGATTTGACAGCAGAAACAAAGACAGAACAAGAAATTATTGTGCCAAGAATGAGTGAGTGAGTGAGGTAGTTCAAAGTGCTTCTTCATATGATGAAAAAAGAGCTCGAGAAGCTCTTTGTGGCGTCCCAATTAACCTGCCACTATGTCAAAAAGTCAACGTATGTCACAAGAGATTCCGGCAAAACTGGGGCGAGGAAATCAGATGGCGCATACCTCTTCTCTTCCGGTGCTGCAGCTGGGACCGCCTTGGCTGGCGGGCGTGAGAAGGCCTCGCATATGGTCGACTGGCTGAATCGGATCTGAGAAGCTTCCAGCCATTCCACTTCAGGCTCCTTCGGCTTTGGCACCTCTGTGCTCCCATTGACATCACCGGAACCATGGCAGCCCTCAGGAGATTCCTCAGTAAAGCTGGACCCCGCTGAAGCATGAACTGGCGGTGGCACTTCTTGAGGCCTGAGAGGCAGAGTGATGGAAGGAGAGTGCATGGTTGGTATCACATGCACACGCATTGCAGGGTGCTTAGAAATGACCGGTTGACAAGATAGCTGACAGGACACGAGGCCTCATGAAGATGGCAGCACAGCAGCACAAGAACAAGTGGTACGTTCTCATTTAACCAATGATATCCTCTGGTGGATGCGGGGTGGTTGTACCTCGGTTGCAGTCTCTCTTGCACCACGTTCCAGAAGTCTGGGTTGAACTTCAGAGCCATGGCATGCGGAACAACTGAGTACTACCACGAAGAATGGTACAAACTCAGTAAAGGTAAGCAAGCGATGTCAAAGAAATGGCGCCTTCAGGAGTGGAATAGGCAACACCACCGCGCTCGCGCGGCTTGAAGCAGGAAAAGCGACGCCACTAGCGGGAAGAAGCGAGAGTAAGGCGAGACGAAGGCGGAAAGGGCCGGAGTTTGAAGTGAAATCGCGCCTGATTGCAACGACGGGACCACTCAAATTTTATGCATGAGAAGGCATTTGAAGGCCTAGCCTAGACTGGAACGATAGCCCGAGCAGGCTTGCATTCAGCTCATGGAGTGGATCAGCGCGTATGCTGCTGAGTGGGACTGGACATGTCACGAAAATGATCATGATAAGCTCACTCGACCGTCGATGCTGCACAGATTCCTCATCTGGACCGTCCATGGATGCGACTGTCAGTGGGGATGTCCCGGTCAGCCAGGTGGATGTGCGGCGGGGCGGGATAACCTTGGGACCAGCGGCAAGCCCCATGGAGAATGAGAATTGCGCATGCATGCATTTGGGGGAAGGAGGATTTTGCGAATGGCAGTAGCTTGCTGGGCTCGCATAGCTCCAACAGAGTGCCATCCGGACGAATCCGGACTCTCAAGGCGTGGCTCTTTGGATGTCATGCGTAGAGTCATTTGAACGACTCTTTACGGGTTTTCTATGCGAAAGCGTCGTCAGAGTGTTCGTGACTCCCCCCTGGGCAGCAACTCCTGGCGAGAGACCAGGAATGGATGTTGACGTATCGATTGACTGCGAGCCTCGCGAGCGGAGGCTGATTACAGAGTCTTTTCGTGTGCGAAAATGGGACTAGCGAGACCCCGTGTTTCTGAATGGGCTTCTGCGTTGCAATCACGGGCGGCTATCAGTTCTGAGACGACATTCCCAAGGCGTGAGCTGGGCGTGCAATGGGCGTGACTGTCCGAATTTACATGTCCTCGATGTTGTCTAGTATGCTGTTTGTATGAGCCACATGCACTTATGCTTTACATGCATATTAAAGTATAACCCACCACCCAACCATGACATTTGAATATGGTATGAGGAAACTGGACAAAAGAGAGAGAGGAATCCGACAGCAGAACACAACGGGACACAACACATCTTCACAACGTACAGTGCCAATGCCTCTTTAGAAAGGTAATAAGGGTTTAGGGTGTATTATGTACTTTGTATGTGTTACGAATAGTAATACTTGATATTACTAAGCACTCCTCACCGTAGCAAAGCACGCGCAATATCGGGAACGAACGCGAAGCGTCAGACAGTTGGAATCAAGTCAAAGAGTCGGTCGGTTACAGCACATCTGAACCGTCGAAAGCAAACGGTATCGAGCAACTGCAAGAAGGATGGTTTTGGCGGGAACAGTTTCAAAACTGTACGCGCCGAACGGTTGGGATGCACGTGAATAAGGGAATGTACCCCTTAGAGTACATGGCTAGTTAGGTCGTTTCGAATTCCCCTGTACTCATATATATATCGCTGTATTTGCATGGCCTTATTATCTCAAGCATTTTATATTCACTCTGCTATTGAGGTCACGGGCCCACCAACACTACCCACTGTGTGCGAACCTACCAGAGCAGATCCTGGGTTACGATCAACTTCTGATCGCAACATGGTATGAGAGCGACTCTGGAATCCTTCGCACCATCACTACCGAAAATTGCGACATCTGAAAAGTGGCGACCGGCACACGATCTCGCACGAGGATGACCGGAGGATCTGGTGGTCAGACTAATCTGACGGCTGAAGCACAACCCAACCCGGTTGGGCCAAGCGGGAACACGACGACAATCGACTCCGAAGTTCTCGCACAACTTCTTCAGCGACTCACCAGCTTGGAGCAGGGACTCCAAACATTGCGGAATGGCGATGCGGGAACTTCCCCGCAACCCTCTCAACCGGCCCCGACTGGCCAAAACACCGCCCCGCAAACATTCTCCCTCGACACCAATGGCTCAACCCCTAAGACTCCCCGTCCCAGTGAAGAAGCAATTCTCTCCGCTCAATCAAGGTTTCTCAGCATATAAAAAATAAAGACAAATACATGTTTTGACGGCAGAGACTTCTATACCTGGAGCTTTGAATTGGAGCTCCTGCTGCAGAACGCCCAAATCTTCCACTACTTCGACGGGAGCTACGCGGAGCCTGCTGAAGACACCGACGACGCCAAAACGAGGTACTACAACGAATCATTGATGGCGTACGGAGTGCTCCTGCGGAACATGTCGGCGGCGGAGCAGCTCAACATTCGTTCGTACAAAACAACAGCCGCTCCAGCCCTCAACGTCTGGCGGCACCTGACGGGCGTGTATCAGCCCAAGGACTTGTCAGAACATTATAGCTTACTTATTTGTGTAGGCTATAGTGGGGTATCCCATAGGGGGTACAACCCAATTAGGGTTTCCTATTTGTACTCACTTCGTTCATAGTCATTTCATTTTTTTTCTCGTTCAATTCTTCTCATGGAATCAGAGCAGGTCCCCTCCTAGGGACTGTTCCTAGGGCCCACCGAAGCGCGCCCCGAGGCGCGCGTTCTTTTTTGAACGACCCTACGTGTCGCCCTTTCCTACGCGATCCCGCCGCCCTTTAGTCGCGGCCGCGCTTTGCCCCGTCGGCCCCACTACGGCCCCTCTTAGGCCCCGCTACGGCCCCGTCGGCCCCGCTTAGGCCCCGCCACGGCCCCGCGTCGGCCCCGCTTAGGCCCCTTCGGCCCCACTACGGCCCCGCGTCGGCCCCGCTTAGGCCCCGTCGGCCCCGCTTAGGCCCCGCTACGGCCCCGCGTCGGCCCCGCTTAGGCCCCGTCGGCCCCGCTTAGGCCCCGTCGGCCCCGCTTAGGCCTCGCTACGGCCCCGCGTCGGCCCCGTCGGCCCCGCCTCCGCCTCGCTACGGCCCCGTCGGCCCCATCGCCCCCCCCCCCCCCTAGGCCCCGCCGACCCTGCTACGGACCCGCTACAGCCCCTCGTCGGCCCCGCTACGGCCCCGCTTAGGCCCCGCTGCAGCCCCGCTACGGCCCCCATTGGGGCCCCGCCGCCTCTCTCGCTGCGGCCCCACCGCCCGTGCTGCAGCCCGCCGCGCCACCCGTGCAGCCGCCCGTGCGCCGCCCGTGCAACCGCCCGTGCAACCGCTCGTGCAGCCGCCCGTGCAGCCGCCCGTGCAGCTGCCCACCGTGCCGCCCGTGAGCCGCCTCAGCCACCCGTGAGCCGCCCGTGCAGCCGCCCGCGCCGCCCGTGAGCCCCCCGCGTCACCCGAGCCGCGCGAGCCGCGCGAGCTGCCCGAGCCGCCCGAGCCGCCTGAGCCACCCGAGCCGCCCGAGCCGCGGAGCCGCCCGAGCCGCTCGAGCCGCCCGAGCCGCCCGATCAGTCTACGGTGCCGGGAGCCGGATCCTGTGGGCCTGCTGCTACTGCTGGGCCGGCGGAGTTGCTGAGCTGCTGTGTTGCTGTCCTACTGAGCTGCTCGACCCTTCTTCTCTGGTGAGACTGTCGGCTGCTATCATGGCCACCCCCAGTGTCCTGGCCTTTGACGCTGAGGGTCGCGCCATTGACTTTGCGGTCTGAACAGAACTCTTCAGAACACCATGCGCAAGCTGCTACGTGGCATGCGACAGCCCAACCACCAGTGGCCCGAAGCAATGGACCACGCTGTCATGCTGCACAACTTGCTCTCGTCATCTTCGCTCCCGAACAACGCATCACCGCATCTGCTCTGTACACGGAAACAGGGCAGCACAAAAATGTTAAAAGTTTTCGGCTGCATGGTACAGTACCGACCCCCATCTGCACGAGCCGGCCAATTTTCCCAACGCGCACAGTGGGGACTACACCTGGGCATCGAAAGAAATTACAACTCGTGAAAGATTTTCGACGTCCACTCCACGGAAACAGAAGCAGCACGTGATGTCATTTTCTATGAACGACTCACCCTTCTGACGTAATTTGCCGACCTGGAAGAAGATCAGGACCCCACGTGGTGACCGAGCCTTCGCCTCGGTAGCAGACGAAGCTGACTGGGATGAGCAGATGGACCTGCAGCTGTACTTGCAGTGCGATTCAGTAGATGACATCTCTCTTTGACTTTGCCTCTGGCGCTGTCCCTGCCCCTCCTGCTGATGCTGACCCCACTGTTCGCTCCAAGTGGGCCACACGCGATGCTGCTGCACGTCTTGCTGTGCGTCGCCACCTCCCTTCCTCCGAGCGTGCCCACTTTAGTCAGTGCAAGACCGCTCAGGCCTTGTACGACGCTGTAGTTGCGCGCTACTCCTCCCCTTCCACTACTACACTGAGCCGCCTCATGCTACCGTACCTCTTCCCTGACCTTGCTGCCTTTCCCACAGTCACTAACCTCTTTACCCACCTTCGCGCTAGTGACACTCGCTACCGAGCTGCGCTTCCCGCTTCCTTCCTCGCCGAAAACCCCCCTCCCATGTACATCACCCTCTACTTTCTAGTCACCCGTCTCCCTGAGTCCCTTCGTGCAGTTAGGGACCAGTTTCTCTCTGTCTGTCCCACCACCCTCACTGTCGACCTCCTCGAGAAGTCCCTGCTAGCGGTCGAGAAGAGCATAGTCGCTGTAGGGGCCTCTCGTGGTGACCCGCGCACCCCCATCTTTGAGGGGTGTTCTCCTTCCCCCCTGTTACCCTCTGTCGCCTCTACTGCTGCGGCCGACCTCGTTGGTTTAGAGTCGGTCGGTGCGGCGTCTGCCCCCAGCGGTAGGCGCCGCTCTGGCAGGAGCAAGGGGGCCAAGGGAGCGGGTGGAGCTAGCGGGGGCGGTGGCGGAGGAGGTGGGGGCGGCGGGGGGAGTGGGGGTGGCGGTGGGGGTGGAGGCGGGAGTGGAGGTACTGGTGGCGGCAGTGGAGGCGGAGGTGGCGGCGGAGGTGGTGGCGGAGGTGGCAGTGGGAGCGGCGGGGGCGAGGGTGGCGGTGGCGGCGGTGGCGGCGGAGGCAGAGGTGGCGGTGGTGGAGGTGGTCGGAGTGGCTCGTCCCAGCGGAGCAGCACTGGGGGTGGTCAGCACCAGCAGCAGCAGCAGCACCAGCAGCGCTCTCGCGACGTCCCCGCCCCTCAGCAGCTCCGTGAGTGGTACTCGCAGCGTCAGCGTGGTGGGGCGTTCGGTCCCTGCACCTACGTCCTTCGCACCGGCGACCGCGCGGGTGAGCAGTGTGGGGGCACCCACACCGCCCGCCGCTGCTTCGCCCGCTTGACCGACGCTTGGCGCCAGCAGTTTCCGGAGGCCTCTGAGATCCCCCGCTGGGGAGAGCTGTCTAGGGCTGGTGTAGCTATCTTTGATCTTGACTTTGATGCTATCCTTGCTGCAATGTATGCTGTGACTGTTAGTGATGAGGGTGACTGTTACCGGTGTTTCCCGCCCGACCCGGGCATTGGTACTGCTGCGTCAGGTGCTAGTGAGGCTGCTGCTCTAGGTGCCAGTGCGTTTGTGCTCTCAGGTACTAGTGAGTCTGCCCTCTCAGGTACTGTGTCGGCTTCGGCCTCTCACACCTTCACCCTTGACTCTGGAGCGTCTCGCTCCTTCTTTCGGGACCGCACCACTCTCACGCCGCTTAGTCGGCCGGTTGCGGTGTCCCTGGCTGACCCCTCTGGGGGTCCTGTCCTGTCTCGTTTCTCCACAGTCCTCCCGTGTCCGGCGGCTCCCTTTGGCACCCTGACTGGTCTCTACCTCCCCTCGTTCTCTACGAACCTGGTGAGTGGTGCTGACCTACAGGATGTGGGTGTCCACCAGTTCACTCCTGCTCGTCAGCGAGTGACACACTGCACAGAGGCTAGCACAGGTCGCCACCTGGCTACGTTTACACATCAGCCAGGGTCGAGCCTGTACACACTGACCACTGCTTCTCCTCCCGGTGCTGAGTCTGGTAGAGTCCCCTCGTCTGGTCAGGTGTTTGCTGCAGCGTCCAGGTCTGGTCCTGAGTCTGCCCCCTGTTCGTGTCGGCGTCTGTCTCACGAGACTCTCCTCTGGCACCACCGCCTTGGCCACCCCTCTCTGCTTCGGCTCAGAGGCATGGCCTCCCGTCTTCTTGTGTCTGGTCTCCCCCGGTCCCTCCCTCCCCTTCCTCAGGGCCCTGGCCCTGCCTGTGTCCCCTGCGTCGAGGGGCGCCAGCGTGCTGCCCCTCACTCCTCCCAGTTTCCTCCGACAGAGGCTCCGTTGCAGACGCTTCACATGGACGTGTGGGGCCCTGCCCGCGTCCGTGGACTCGGTCACGAGCGCTACTTCCTGTTGGTGGTTGACGACTACTCGCGTTACACCACAGTCTTCCCCTTGCGCAGCAAGGGTGATGTCACTGAGGTGCTGATCGACTGGATCCGCGCAGCTCGTCTCCAGCTCAGGCGGAGCTTTGGCTCGGACTTTCCTGTGTTGCGTCTGCACTCGGACAGAGGCGGAGAGTTCTCCTCTGGCCTTCTGCGTGCCTTCTGTCGTGCGCGAGGCATCCGCCAGACCTTCACGCTTCCGGACTCACCGCAGCAAAATGGGATTGCAGAGCGCCGCATTGGCATGGTCATGGACGTCGCTCGTACGTCTATGATGCATGCGGCTGCCCCCCATTTTCTGTGGCCGTTTGCGGTCAGGTACGCGGCGCATCAGATCAACCTCCACCCCAGGGTCTCCAGGCCGGAGACCTCCCCAGCCCTGCTGTGGACGGGGAAGGTTGGCGATGCGTCGGCGTTCCGGGTCTGGGGATCTCGGGCGTTTGTCCGTGACTTGTCTGCGGACAAGCTGTCCCCTCGCGTTGCTCCCTGCGTCTTCCTGGGGTTCCCCCCCGACGCCCCTGGGTGGCAGTTCTACCACCCCACCTCTCGACGTGTTCTGTCCTCCCAGGACGTCACGTTCGACGAGTCGGTACCCTACTACCGCCTCTTCCCCTACCGCACTCCGTCCCTCCCCCCGCCCCCGCTCTTCTTGGTACCAGGTCCCCCCCCGGTAGACCCCCTCCCCCCTCAGGGTCCTGCCCCTTCAGGTGTGTCCTAGGTAGACGCGGTCGAGCCTGTCGAGGTCACTGGTGACTCTGGTGCTGCTGCGGGAGCGGAGCCTGGGGGTGCTGGGACTGGGGGTGCTGAGCTTGGGGGTGCTGAGCCTGGGGGTGCTGAGCCTGGGGGTGTGGAGTCTGGAGGTGCTGAGCCTGGGGGTGCTGAGCTTGCGGGTGCCGAGTCTGGGGGTGCTGAGCCTGGGGGTGCTGAGACTGGGGGTGCTGAGTCTGGGGGTGCTGAGCTTGGAGGTGCTTTGCCTGAGGGTGCTGAGCCTGGAGGTTCTCCGCCTAGAGGTGCTTCGTCTCGCCGAGAGCCACTCTCCCCACAGGAGCTGCGTGAGTGGTTTGCCCGGCGCTGGAGGCGTGGTGCTGGAGGTTCTTTGGCTGCAGAGGGTGCTGCTGCCGTGCGTCCCGGAGGTGCTCGTGCTGTGGGTACTGGAGCTGCTGGGCCTGTGGGTTCTCCAGGAGCTGGTGCTGTAGAGGGGGTTGGCGCTGAGACTACCGCTGGCGGTCCGACTGGCAGTGCTCCTGGTACTGCTGGGGGTTCCGGAGCTGCTGGAGGTGCTGCTGGGGGTTCTGGTGCTGCTGGAGGTGCTGCTGGAGCGGGTACTCCTGCTGGGGGTACTGGTGCTGTCCCTGCTGTTTCTGGCGTCGCCACGCGGCCCCGACCGTACTTCGTTCCGCTCCTGCAGCAAGTTCTTGGTCTTACACCTTCTCCTAGTCCTCCTCCTCCTCCCTTAGAGGGTCCAGAGCCGGTCCCGTCCCAGTCACAGCTCCAGCCTGCCTCCCCTTTGCCTGCTCCTTCTCCCTACGCTGGTCCGACTGGAGGTCTTACTGAGCGTCGTGAGCCTGCGTCTCGTCCTGCGTCGCCTGTTCGTACTGCACGCACTAGTGGTCGCGGTTCGCATCAGCGTCCTCCTCCTGTCCCTGGCACGCACCGGATGTCTCTGCGTCCGTCCACTGCTCCTCTGCGTGCCCCGTTGCCTTCTCCTCCTGCTTCCTCTCTTCCTGCTCTTGCCGACCCGGCGTCGGACTCTCTTCGTGCTGCCAGTCCTACTGTCACGCGTCTCCTTGCTACTGCTGTCACTGACCCTTCTTTCGAGTCGTCTGCTGTGTCTGCCCTTATCACTGAGCTCGTCGACTTTGCTGCGCGCTGTCGTCTAGACTACGCTGCTAGTCTTGTCGCTGAGTCTGAGTCTGCCTGTCCTCCGTCCGTCGGGGGTGAGTGTGCCCTTGGCACGGACGTCCTTGAGGACAGGCAGGAGGAGTTCCACTGTCTGGCCGCCGCTTCACCTCATCTCGCGTCTGTACTGCTAGCCCCTGAGGGAGACCCGGATGCACTTGACATCCCGACTCCGCGCTCTTACGCGGAGGCGATAGAGGGTCCCTACTCCTCTCAGTGGCAGGCAGCTATGGATGCAGAGATGGCTTCCTGGAAGTCCACAGGCACCTACGTTGACGCTGTTCCCCCTCCTGGGGCGAACATAGTCAGTGGCATGTGGATCTTCAGGGTGAAGCGGCCGCCGGGTTCTCCGCCTGTCTTCAAGGCGCGTTACGTGGCTCGTGGCTTCAGTCAGCGGCAGGGAGTTGACTACTTTCAGACCTTCTCCCCCACCCCGAAGATGACCACTCTTCGGGTACTGCTGCACGTTGCTGCTCACCGTGACTACGAGCTGCACTCTCTCGACTTCAGCACTGCTTTCTTGCAGGGCAGCCTGCACGAGGAGATCTGGCTGCGTCGCCCACCTGGCTTCACTGGGTCGTTCCCTCCTGGTACCCAGTGGAGTCTCCGGCGTCCAGTCTACGGTCTCCGCCAGGTGCCACGTGAGTGGCACGACACACTGAGGACTACGCTGGCGGCACTTGGGTTTGCTCCTTCTACTGCCGACCCGTCGCTGTTTCTGCGCACCGACACCTCTCTGCCGCCGTTCTACATCCTCGTGTACGTCGACGACTTGGTCTTTGCCACAGCTGACACTGCTGGACTCGCCTACGTGAAGTCCGAGCTGCAGAAGAGACACACGTGCACTGACCTGGGTGAACTGCGCAGCTACCTTGGCTTGCAGATCACCCGGGACAGAGCACGCCGCACCATTACCCTGACTCAGTCACACATGGTGCAGCAGGTCCTTCAGCGCTTCGGCTTCACGTACTCCTCGCCTCAGGCCACTCCTCTGCCTACTCGCCACTCGCTCTCAGCTCTACCTTCGGATGAGTCCGTAGAGTCGAGTGGCCCGTATGCAGAGCTTGTTGGCTGCCTCATGTACCTGATGACCTGCACACGACCTGACCTTGCATACCCTCTTAGCATTCTCGCACGCTATGTTGCTCCTGGGAGACACCGACCAGAGCACATGGCTGCAGCGAAGAGGGTGTTGCGCTACTTGTGCAGTACGTCGGGCATGGGGCTAGTGCTTGGAGGGCGCAGTCCAGTGGTCCTCACTGGGCACACAGACGCTTCTTGGGCTGACGACCAGGCTACGCAGCGGTCGTCACAGGGTTACACCTTCAGCCTTGGTTCCGGCTGTGTTTCGTGGCGGGCTACCCGCTCGTCATCTGTTCTCGGCTCCAGTTGTGAGGCTGAGATCTACGCCGGGGCCATGGCTGCACAGGAGTTACGCTGGCTCACCTACCTGCTGACTGACCTTGGAGAGCCGCCTCGTTCTCCTCCAGTCCTGTACGTAGACAACAAGGCCATGCTGGCCTTGTGTCGAGAGCAGCGACTGGAGCACAGGACAAAGCACATTGCTCTCGCTACTTTCTTGCTCGTGAGCTACAGCAGCGTGGACAGTTGCGACTTGCGTACGTGGCCTCTGAGGCCAACACTGCTGATGTCTTCACCAAGGCACTTGCGCCTTGTGATCATCAGCGTTGTTGCACGCAGCTGGGTCTTGTGCGTGTCTTGCCTCACTTGCTCACTTCTTGACCTTGCTTGTACCTTCACCTATATATACTCTTGCTTTTGCTTGCTTGACTCTTGTATATCTCTATATATGATCTTGCATGTGAACTGGCCTTCTGGCCTTTGAACTTGTGCTCAGAATGTGTGGTGACTTTGTGATCCACCCTGAGCTTTGCTTTGCTTTGATTGACTGGTCTTGTGACCCCTTGTTCTCCCCCACTTTGCCTATGGGGGTGTGTCAGAACATTATAGCTTACTTATTTGTGTAGGCTATAGTGGGGTATCCCATAGGGGGTACAACCGAATTAGGGTTTCCTATTTGTACTCACTTCGTTCATAGTCATTTCATATTTTTTCTCGTTCAATTCTTCTCAGGACTCCGCGTGTTCGAGCCGACTACTCCAGGAACTACTGGAGACCAAGATGACCTCAGGGGAGAAGGTCAACAACTATCTCAACCGCTGTCGCAGCCTTCGCAACCAAATCGTGAAGTTGGGAAGCACGATATCGGAAGAAATCTTCGTCAACATCGTGCTTCAAGGGCTCGGCCCAGAGTGGCGGCCTTGCAAGGCGCTTCTCTGACAGCAGGGAGTCATCTCGGAGGCCTCCCTTTGCGCCGCCCTTCTCGTCGAACAAAGGGATATGGACCAGCAGCGACCAGCGCCACGACGAGAACGAGAACGGCTCGCCTTCTACGCCGACAACAACGAAGAGCGACGACCGAGGCGCCTCTACTGCAAAAATTGCAAAAACTTCGGGCACCTGGCGGATCGATGCAAATTCCGATCTCGCCCTCGCCAGTCCAATCCGAGCACTTGGACCGGCCGACAAGACGCACGAGGCGACGTGCGTCCAGCCCAGGGACAACAACTCCCACCTGTGCGCAACCTGAACCCAGCGGTTCAGCACCAGCAGCAGCAGTCGTTATCGACTGCACTAGTTCGCAATGTCATGAGCAACATGACCATGACAAGCAAGTCGCATCGTCGCCGCATGCGCTCACCCTCTCCCGAGCCAGCACCACACCCCATCGGCGCGTATACCAACAACAACCCCTTCAGCTCGCGCCGCGACTACACCGACGACGACGACCAAGACCGGAATCTCCCAGTCCCGCTGCTCGAAAGTCCCCCGCACGTTCCGGATATGCGGGCGGCGCCACTTGATTGGCTCACGCGCGAACAATTTCTCAAGTTCGACACCCCGCACATCGTCACGCCGCGACTAGCGCTGCTCGCACGTGACGATAACAAGCGCTACAACACTTGGTACCTGGAAAGTTGCTGCGGCCAGCATATGGTGGGCTCCGAGCGTTACATATCCAACGCCGTCCCCACCCCTATCGTCACCTATGTCACCGTGGCGAACAATACGCGCCTGCGCGCAAGCGCGCAAGGCATCGTCGTGCTCAAAGCACACGAAAGCCGCACCCACATCACACTCAACGACGTGTTGATCGTCCAGAACTTGCGCTTCAACCTACTGTCCGCCGCCCAGCTTATGGAATGCGGCGACGACCTCAGCACGGACCACGCGATGCGTGACATCCTGCTGCACTACGAAGCTCGGAACTTCCCCCGCAGGCAGATCGGACGAGCGCGCTCCGAAAATGGAGTATACGTCCTTGATTTTGATATCCCCGACTGCAGCGGCGACTCGCACGAATTAATCGACCTCGTGCCACTGCGCTTCGAACACATCCACCGCAGGGATTGGAAGCACCCTGACGGCAGACCGTGGGTCCCGCACCATCCCCACCCACGCGAAACGGCACTTCACAATCCCGATCCAGACGGAATATGCAGGGATTGTCACACACCGACGACTTCGTCGACCGCTATCGCCGGTAGAGGACTCGCCGCCATCGCTGAGGCAGAACGCCACATGCCTCCAAGTGAAGGGATGTCGCAGCTCGAGCTCGAAGTCGCTACCCTCGGCGTCTTCGGCACGCCAGAACATCCCCTCACCAGCTCCCCCTTGCAACACCTTCAGGGAATGCTGCGCGGAACTAGCGTCGGCACCTTCGATGCCCGTGGCGAGCCGCGACCCTACACTTACGAAAAATTCTTGGAGATCTACCCTCATCAACGCGATTCGACGAAACTCACCGTGGAACAAGAGGAAAACTTGGCGCGTCACGAAGCTGAAGAGCTTCGCCAACTAAGCCTCGCGGAAGCCCGCGGCACCCTTGCTTGTGCTGCCTGGGGAGGTGAAGCAGCAGAAAATGAATCCAACGAAGGAGGATGGGGGACGAGCAACGCTAGCGACTGGGGAGACAGCGGCGGATGGGGCGCCGCAACTGGCGCCGACAACAGCGCCTGGGGTACTCTCCGCGAAGAACGAAGGGGGGGAGAAGACGAAGTTGAGGAAAGTGAGGCAACACCCACAATCGTTCCTCTCGGTCGTCCCCCGCGCCACGCTCGACTCGCACTACCTCCTCCTGACAACCCCCCGAGCCGCGATCCATGGGACACCATCGACTGGGGCAATGAACCATCAACACCGCGTCGTACCGCCTACGGACCGGCCCCTGAACAACGCGAACCCACTTTCGTCCCTGGAACTATCCCTGGGACCAACATCCCACTCTCCGAAATTTGGGATAGGGAATTTCTGGCGTTGATGCTGACCACCGCAACAGAAGAAGAAACGGAGGAAGCGGCAACACAACCAACTCCCGTACCTGACGAAGACCCCGAGGAAGCACGCGCACGCTACATGCGCACTTCCGGCTTTCGCGGTGACGACACACTCTGGCACCAGCGGCTCGTCCACCCTTCCCGCGCAACGCTGAAAAGCTGCATCGACGCAGGCGTCTTCGCTCCCGGCGCACTCCTGCGCCCCGATGGCTCCGAAGTAAGCGGCACAACACACCCACGCAGCTGTACCGTCTGCCCTGAAGCTGCGCTGAGCCACCAACCGTTCCCGCTACTCGAACCTGGAACGAATCGCTACCCCAAGCTGCACAAGGTGTACAGCGATTTCCTGAACGTGGGGCATTGCGGAGTCGAAGACGAAATGTACACACTCACCTTCATCGATGCCGGCACGCGCTACGTGTGGATCGTGAATGTGGAGACGCGCGACAGAGCATACGAAGTATTTCGGCTTTGGCTGGCGCATGCGGAGAGGCAATCCGGGAAGAAACTCAAAATCTGGCAATCTGACGGCGCGGCAGAATTCAGGAGCAACCAGATGCAGACCTTCCTGGCACAGAAGGGGATCGAGCACCACATCTCTCTCCCCTACGCGCACCAACAACAGGGCGTAGCCGAACGGACCAATCGCACACTGATGACAAAAGTGCGCGCGCTGATGAAGCAGTCGAAATTGCCGCCGATCTACTAGACCTACGCGATGCACCACGCCGTACGGGTGCACAACCTACTTTCAACCACCGCAATCACCGGCAACCCGTCCCCGCACGTCAAATGGAGCGGAACTAAGGGAGACACCTCCATGCTCCGAGTATGGGGGTGCATGGTTCAATACCGCCCGCCGACCTCAACCATTGGCAAGTTCGCCAGCCGTGCACGCTGGGGAATCCACCTCGGCATCAGTCACGAGCACAAAGCGTGGATCGTGCTGGACCTCCTCAGCCAGAAAACAACCCACGCTCGCGACGTCATCTTCTACGAGCGCCTCTTCCTCGACCAGTTCCGCCACGACGAGCAGACGAATGCCAATCGGGTCTACGCCAACGACGGTCACAGTTACGCAACACCCGAAGACGAAGCCGCTGCAGCAATCCTGGAGCAGGACACAAGGGGGGACTCCGCATGGGAGAACCGGCGCAGCGACGACAACGACGACAATGATTCCTCAGGAAGAAGAACACGGGGAGCAGGCGGAGGCGGAATAGGCGGAACAGGCGGAAGTAACGGAGGCCCAACACCGCCAACACCTGAACCGGAGAACGACGATGACGATGTGCAGGAAGTCATCCCGCAACGTCGCCACGACAGCACCATCTCAGGGCTGCAGCTGCTCGGGCTTCACACCGCAACCTCACAGGCACCACGCATCATCGAGCCCCGAAACCCGCGCGAAGCACTCTCTGGACCACACAGCAGGGAATGGCGCGAGGCGATGGACATGGAAATTAAGGCGCTAGAATCACGCGATACCTGGGTGCTCGTCGACCGCGCAGCAATCAAAGGCGCAAGAGTTCTCTTAGGGAAATGGGTCTTCCGCGTGAAAACCGCAGCAGATGGGACAATCGAGCGCTTCAAGGCGCGATGGGTGGTTCGCGGCTATGACCAGAGGCATGGGATCGACTTCGACCAAACATTCGCCCCAGTCAGCCGCCACACCTCCGTCCGCATTCTGCTCGCCATCGCAGCTGCAAGGCACCTGCCACTCCGACAAATCGACGTGAAGAACGCGTTCCTATACGCGTTAGTAGACGCCGTGATTTACGTGGAGCGGCCACACACCTACGGGGAAGGAGACTCGCGCGTATGTCAGCTGCGTAAATCGCTCCACGGGATCAAGCAGGCCCCAAGGCTGTGGCAGCAGTACCTGCACAACATCCTGCTTGAAATCGGGTTCAAGCAAATGCCGCACGATCCAGGGATGTATCGCCGTGACTTTCGCGGCGAATACATCCTCCTCACTGTGTACGTCGACGACCTGCTTTACACGGGCTCAAACAACGAACTCCTCCAGCAGTTCGAAAAGGCTCTGGCGGGACGCGTCGACATCACATGCAACTACGAGGTGAAGCAGTTCCTAGGCCTCAACATCTCCTACGCGCCCGAAGCCATTCACCTCTCAGCGGCTAAGTACACAGAGGAGTTAGGGAAGCGGTTCAATATTTCACCTGCACCCCTCTCAACTCCCTACCGAAACCCCGGACCGAACCACAAACCCGACGCCAAAGCCCTACCCCCCGCTGGGATTCAAACTTATCAGCAGCAGTTGGGATGCCTCCTCTTCGCCTCTGTCACCTGCAGGCCAGACCTCTCCTACATTGCAAGTCAGCTAGCGCAATACTCACGCAAACCAACGGCTGAAAATCTTCTGGACCTACAGCGCGCCCTCCAATATTTCGTTTCAACGCCCAAGATTGGGCTACGCTACTCCACTGCACCAACCCCATCCTTCAATCTCACAGGCTATGTGGATGCCGATCACGCAGCAGATCCCGATAATCGACGGTCCAGGACCGGGTTCCTATTCCGACTCGAGCCTACGGGACCAATCTCCTGGAACTCGCAGAAGCAGGAGTTGGTTGCCCTGTCATCAGCAGAAGCGGAATTCATCGCAGCAACAGCAGCAGTTCGCGAAGGCCTCTATCTGCAGGAACTCCTGCAAGAAGCAAAAATTCCTGCCTCGCCGACATTCCGTCTCCACTGCGACAACCAGAGTGCGATTCGCATCGCGAACAAACCTGGCTTCGTTAACCGCACCAAGCACATTGCGCTGAGGTACTTCTTCGTGAAGGACGAAATAGACAAATGCAAGGTCAACTTGACCTACTGCCCAACAGGTGACATGGCAGCAGATTTCCTCACGAAGCGACTGCCACGCCAGCAGTATCAGCACTGCTCCGAACTCAGCGGCGTGGTCAGGCAGGTCAAGCTAAGCTACGTCCAGGAGTGAAGGGGGGTGTTACGAATAGTAATACTTGATATTACTAAGCACTCCTCACCGTAGCAAAGCACGCGCAATATCGGGAACGAACGCGAAGCGTCAGACACTTGGAATCGAGTCAAAGAGTCGGACGGTTACAGCACATCTGAACCGTCTAAAGCAAACGGTATCGAGCAACTGCAAGAAGGATGGTTTTGGCGGGAACAGTTTCAAAACTGTACGCGCCGAACGGTTGGGATGCACGTGAATAAGGGAATGTACCCCTTAGAGTACATGGCTAGTTAGGTCGTTTCGAATTCCCTTGTACTCATATTTATATCGCTGTATTTGCATGTTTTTATCATCTCAAGCATTTTATATTCACTCTGCTATTGAGGTCACGGGCCCACCAACACCAACCATTGTGTGCGAACCTACCAGAGGAGATCCTGGGTTACGATCAACTTCTGATCGCAACATGGTATGAGAGCGACTCTGGAATCCTTCGCACCATCACTACCGAAAATTGCGACATCTGAAAAGTGGCGACCGGCACACGGCCTCGCACGAGGATGGCCGGAGGATCTGGTGGTCAGACTAATCTGACGGCTGAAGCACAACCCAACCCGGTTGGGCCAAGCAGGAACACGACGACAATCGACTCCGAAGTTCTCGCACAACTCCTTCAGCGACTCACCAGCTTGGAGCAGGGACTTCAAACATTGCGGAATGGCGATGCGGGAACTTCCCCGCAACCCTCTCAACCGGCCCCGACTGGCCAAAACACCGCCCCGCAAACATTCTCCCTCGACACCAATGGGTCAACCCCTAAGACTCCCCGTCCCAGTGAAGAAGCAATTCTCTCCGCTCAATCAAGGTTTCTCAGCATATCAAAAATAAAGACAAGTACCTGTTTCGATGGCAGAGACTTCTATACCTGGAGCTTTCAATTGGAGCTCCTGCTGCAGAACGCCCAAATCTTCCACTACTTCGACGGGAGCTACGCGGAGCCTGCTGAAGACACCGACGAAGCCAAAACAAGGTACTACAACGAATCATTGATGGCGTACGGAGTGCTCCTGCGGAACATGTCGGCGGCGGAGCAGCTCAACATTCGTTCGTACAAAACAACAGCCGCTCCAGCCCTCAACGCCTGGCGGCACCTAACGGGCGTGTATCAGCCCAAGGACTCCGTGTCCTCGAGCCGACTACTCCAGGAACTACTGGAGACCAAGATGACCTCAGGGGAGAAGGTCAACAACTATCTCAATCGCTGTCGCAGCCTTCGCGACCAAATCGTGAAGTTGGGAAGCACGATATCGGAAGAAATCTTCGTCAACATCGTGCTTCAAGGGCTCGGCCCAGAGTGGCGGCCCTGCAAGGCGCTTCTCTGACAGCAGGGAGTCATCTCGGAGGCCTCCCTTTGCGCCGCCCTTCTCGTCGAACAAAGGGATATGGACCAGCAGCGACCAGCGCCACGACAAGAACGCGAACGGCTCGCCTTCTACGCCGACAACAACGAAGAGCGACGACCGAGGCGCCTCTACTGCAAAAATTGCAAAAACTTCGGGCACCTGGCGGATCGATGCAAATTCCGATCTCGCCCTCGCCAGTCCAATCCGAGCACTTGGACCGGCCGACAAGACGCACGAGGCGACGTGCGTCCAGCCCAGGGACAACAACTCCCACCTGCGCGCAACCTGAACCCAGCGGTTCAGCACCAGCAGCAGCAGTCGTCATCGACTGCACCAGTTCGCAATGTCATGAGCAACATGACCATGACAAGCAAGTCGCGTCGCCGCCGCATGCGCTCACCCTCTCCCGAGCCAGCACCACACCCCATCGGCGCGTATACCAACAACAACCCCTTCAGCTCGCGCCGCGACTACACCGACGACGACGACCAAGACTGGAATCTCCCAGTCCCGCTGCTCGAAAGTCCCCCGCACGTTCCGGATATGCGGGGGGCGCCACTTGATTGGCTCACGCGCGAACAATTTCTCAAGTTCGACACCCCGCACATCGTCACGCCGCGACTGGCGCTGCTCGCACGTGACGATAACAAGCGCTACAACACTTGGTACCTGGACAGTTGCTGCGGCCAGCATATGGTGGGCTCCGAGCGTTACATATCCAACGCCGTCCCCACCCCTACCGTCACCTATGTCACTGTGGCGAACAATACACGCCTGCGCGCAAGCGCGCAAGGCATCGTCGTGCTCAAAGCACACGAAAGCCGCACCCACATCACACTCAACGACGTGTTGATCGTCCAGAACTTGCGCTTCAACCTACTGTCCGCCGCCCAGCTTATGGAATGCGGCGTCGACCTCAGCACGGACCACGCAACGCGTGACATCGTGCTGCACTACGAAGCTCGGAACTTCCCCCGCAGGCAGATCGGACGAGCGCGCTCCGAAAATGGAGTTGACGTCCTTGATTTTGATATCCCCGACTGCAGCGGCGACTCGCACGAATTAATCGACCTCGTGCCACTGCGCTTTGAACACATCCACCGCAGGGATTGGAAGCACCCTGACGGCAGACCGTGGGTCCCGCACCATCCCCACCCACGCGAAACGGCTCTTCACAATCCCGATCCAGACGGAATATGCAGGGATTGTCACACACCGACGACTTCGTCGACCGCTATCGCCGGCAGAGGACTCGCCGCCATCGCTGAGGCAGAACGCCACATGCCTCCAAGTGAAGGGATGTCGCAGCTCGAGCTCGAAGTTGCTACCCTCGGCGTCTTCGGCACGCCAGAACATCCCCTCACCAGCTCCCCCTTGCAAAACCTTCAGGGAATGCTGCGCGGAACTGGCGTCGGCACCTTTGATGCCCGCGGCGAGCCGCGACCCTACACTTACGAAAAATTCTTGGAGATCTACCCTCACCAACGCGATTCGACGAAACTCACCATGGAACAAGAGGAAAACTTGGCGCGTCACGAAGCTGAAGAGCTTCGCCAACTAAGCCTCGCGGAAGCCCGCGGCACCCTTGCTTGTGCTGCCTGGGGAGGTGAAGCGGCAGAAAATGACTCCAACGAAGGAGGATGGGGGACGAGCAACGCTAGCGGCTGGGGAGACAGCGGCGGATGGGGCGCCGCAACTGACGCCGACAACAGCGCCTGGGGAACTCTCCGCGAAGAACGAAGGGGGGGAGAAGACGAAGTTGAGGAAAGTGAGGCAACACCCACAATCGTTCCTCTCGGTCGTCCCCCGCGCCATGCTCGACTCGCACTACCTCCTCCTGACAACCCCCCGAGCCGCGATCCATGGGACACCATCGACTGGGGCAACGAACCATCAACACCGCGTCGTACCGCCTACGGACCTGCCCCTGAACACCGCGAACCCACTTTCGTCCCTGGAACTATCCCTGGGACCAACATCCCACTCTCCGAAATTCGGGATAGGGAATTTCTGGCGTTGATGCTGACCACCGCAACAGAAGAAGAAACGGAGGAAGCGGCAACACAACCAACTCCCGTACCTGACGAAGACCCCGAGGAAGCACGCGCACGCTACATGCGCACTTCCGGCTTTTGCGGTGACGACACACTCTGGCACCAGCGGCTCGTCCACCCTTCCCGCGCAACGCTGAAAAACTGCATCGACGCAGGCGTCTTCGATCCCGGCGCACTCCTGCGCCCCGATGGCTCAAAAAGTAAGCGGCACAACACACCCACGCAGCTGTATCGTCTGCCCCGAAGCTGCGCTGAGCCACCAACCGTTCCCGCTACTCGAACCTGGAACCAATCGCTACCCCAAGCTGCACAAGGTGTACAGCGATTTCCTGAACGTGGGGGCATTGCGGAGTCGAAGACGAAATGTACACACTCACCTTCATCGATGCCGGCACGCGCTACGTGTGGATCGTGAATGTGGAGACGCGCGACAGAGCATACGAAGTATTTCGGCTTTGGCTGGCGCATGCGGAGAGGCAATCCGGGAAGAAACTCAAAATCTGGCAATCTGACGGCGCGACAGAATTCAGGAGCAACCAGATGCAGACCTTCCTAGCACAGAAGGGGATCGAGCACCACATCTCTCTCCCCTATGCGCACCAACAACAGGGCGTGGCCGAACGGACCAATCGCACACTGATGACAAAGGTGCGCGCGCTGATGAAGCAGTCGGAATTGCCGCCGATCTACTGGACCTACGCGATGCACCACGCCGTACGGGTGCACAACCTACTTTCAACCACCGCAATCACCGGCAACCTGTCCCCGCACGTCAAATGGAGCGGAACTAAGGGAGACACCTCCATGCTCCGAGTATGGGGGTGCATGGTTCAATACCGCCCGCCGACCTCAACCATTGGCAAGTTCGCCAGCCGTGCACGCTGGGGAATCCACCTCGGCATCAGTCACGAGCACAAAGCGTGGATCGTGCTGGACCTCCTCAGCCAGAAAACAACCCACGCTCGCGACGTCATCTTCTACGAGCGCCTCTTCCTCGACCAGTTCCGCCACGACGAGCAGACGAATGCCAATCGGGTCTACGCCAACGACGGTCACAGTTACGCAACACCCGAAGACGAAGCCGCTGCAGCAATCCTGGAGCAGGACACAAGGGGGGACTCCGCATGGGAGAACCGGCGCAGCGACGACAACGACGACAATGATTCCTCAGGAAGAAGAACACGGGGAGCAGGCGGAGGCGGAATAGGCGGAACAGGCGGAAGTAACGGAGGCCCAACACCGCCAACACCTGAACCGGAGAACGACGATGACGATGTGCAGGAAGTTATCCCGCAACGTCGCCACGACAGCACCATCTCAGGGCTGCAGCTGCTCGGGCTTCACACCGCAACCTCACAGGCACCACGCATCATCGAGCCCCGAAACCCGCGCGAAGCACTCTCTGGACCACACAGCAGGGAATGGCGCGAGGCGATGGACATGGAAATTAAGGCGCTAGAATCACGCGATACCTGGGTGCTCGTCGACCGCGCAGCAATCAAAGGCGCAAGAGTTCTCTCAGGGAAATGGGTCTTCCGCGTGAAAACCGCAGCAGACGGGACAATCGAGCGCTTCAAGGCGCGATGGGTGGTTCGCGGCTATGACCAGAGGCATGGGATCGACTTCGACCAAACATTCGCCCCAGTCAGCCGCCACACCTCCGTCCGCATTCTGCTCGCCATCGCAGCTGCAAGGCACCTGCCACTGCGACAAATCGACGTGAAGAACGCGTTCCTATACGCGTTAGTAGACGCCGTGATTTACGTGGAGCAGCCACACTGTCAGAATGTTATCTTGTCTAGCCTGCAGTGGGGTGCTCCATAGCGAGTACAACCCAGTTAGGGTTTGCTATTTGTATCCAACTGCTTGCTAGTGAACAGCCCTCTTTCTTCATTCCTGTTTCGTACTTCTGACACACACACCTACAGGGAAGGAGACTCGCGCGTATGTCAGCTGCGTAAATCGCTCTACGGGATCAAGCAGGCCCCAAGGCTGTGGCAGCAGTACATGCACAACATCCTGCTTGAAATCGGGTTCAAGCAAATGCCGCACGATCCAGGAATGTATCGCCGTGACTTTCGCGGCGAATACATCCTCCTCACTGTGTACGTCGACGACCTGCTTTACACGGGCTCAAACAACGAACTCCTCCAGCAGTTCGAAAAGGCTCTGGCGGGACGCGTCGACATCACATGCAACTACGAGGTGAAGCAGTTCCTAGGCCTCAACATCTCCTACGCGCCCGAAGCCATTCACCTCTCAGCGGCTAAGTACGCAGAGGAGTTAGGGAAGCGGTTCAATATTTCACCTGCACCCCTCTCAACTCCCTACCGAAACCCCGGACCGAACCACAAACCCGACGCCAAAGCCCTACCCCCCGCTGGGATTCAAACTTATCAGCAGCAGTTGGGATGCCTCCTCTTCGCCTCTGTCACCTGCAGGCCAGACCTCTCCTACATTGCAAGTCAGCTAGCGCAATACTCACGCAAACCAACGGCTGAAAATCTTCTGGACCTACAGCGCGCCCTCCAATATTTCGTTTCAACGCCCAAGATTGGGCTACGCTACTCCACTGCACCAACCCCATCCTTCAATCTCACAGGCTATGTGGATGCCGATCACGCAGCAGATCCCGATAATCGACGGTCCAGGACCGGGTTCCTATTCCGACTCGAGCCTACGGGACCAATCTCCTGGAACTCGCAGAAGCAGGAGTTGGTTGCCCTGTCATCAGCAGAAGCGGAATTCATCGCAGCAACAGCAGCAGTTCGCGAAGGCCTCTATCTGCAGGAACTCCTGCAAGAAGCAAAAATTCCTGCCTCGCCGACATTCCGTCTCCACTGCGACAACCAGAGTGCGATTCGCATCGCGAACAAACCTGGCTTCGTTAACTGCACCAAGCACATTGCGCTGAGGTACTTCTTCGTGAAGGACGAAATAGACAAATGCAAGGTCAACTTGACCTACTGCCCAACAGGTGACATGGCAACAGATTTCCTCACGAAGCGACTGCCACGCCAGCAGTATCAGCACTGCTCCGAACTCAGCGGCGTGGTCAGGCAGGTCAAGCTAAGCTACGTCCAGGAGTGAAGGGGGGTGTTACGAATAGTAATACTTGATATTACTAAGCACTCCTCACCGTAGCAAAGCACGCGCAATATCGGGAACCAACGCGAAGCGTCAGACAGTTGGAATCGAGTCAAAGACTCGGACGGTTACAGCACATCTGAACCGTCTAAAGCAAACGGTATCGAGCAACTGCAAGAAGGATGGTTTTGGCGGGAACAGTTTCAAAACTGTACGCGCCGAACGGTTGGGATGCACGTGAATAAGGGAATGTACCCCTTAGAGTACATGGCTAGTTAGGTCGTTGCGAATTCCCTTGTACTCATATTTATATCGCTGTATTTGCATGTTTTTATCATCTCAAGCATTTTATATTCACTCTGCTATTGAGGTCACGGGCCCACCAACAGCAACCATTGTGTGCGAACCTACCAGAGCAGATCCTGGGTTACGATCAACTTCTGATCGCAACAGTTAAGCATATGGCGGGCATTCAAGTCCAAAAGCCTCGCGCACGCGCACCTTTTTCCCCTACCCCACACATTTTTGGTAAGTCCGAATCAGTGTGACTCGGAACACTACACTGATGCTTCAGTGTAACTGGTACACCTATACTCTACTTCGTCAGGGTAGTCCTACACGTTAAACTGAAAAATCAGTGCAAACATAAAGGAGATACTGAAATTTCAGGGAAAACGAAAATCACAGCTACAAAATCAGCCTAATCAGCGTGTTTTACGCTGATATCTGAGGGCCTGCTCCATGTCCATTCTAAAAAGCACACCGCACACCGGCCCATTTTCCCTATATCAACACGTGGGCCGTACTGTACATGACATGAGGCAACACTCATGCACCGGTAGTGAAACACTGGCGTGTAACATTGTTGCGCCATCATTCTGTCCATGTCTCATTCTGCTTCAGTAACAGCTTCACATTCGCAAACGGCCGTCACATCACACGTGCTCTGCACTGCAGCTGAAACCCATCAAGATCACCTCTTCGACTTGCCTCCTCTCTGCTTCTTCCCTCCCTTGCCACCACCCCCACCATCCTTTCCTCCACTGCGACCTCCTCCCTTCTTCCCCTTCCCTTTCCCTCCTCCAGACTCCTGCACCCCGCTGCTTCCCCCTTGCTTCCCCGCCGCACTCCCACCCTTGCCAGACCCAGCCTGTACTCCTGCCCCTTGATTCTCGGTTGACAGTCGCTTGAGTGGTTGCTCAAGGGACTTGTGCTGGGAAAGGAGGTTGGCGAGGGGAGCAATGGCTTCGTTGTGGAGCCACTCCACAGAGGCAGAGGCATGGCCGGGGTGCCTGTGGGAGGAGTGTGCGGTTGGGTGGGATTGCAATGGGATGCATTGGGATGGGGAAAAGGAGAGGTGAGGTGAGATGTGGTTGATAGGAGACAATACAATGGGACTGGCACATATGAAAGCGGGTCACCATGATGAGCGCAAGAGCATGCAGGACAGTTTAGAAACACGAAAGTAAATAGAGCACGCAATATAAAAGGGAAACCATAAGTACATAGAGAACGCATGAGAAAAGAAGATGCTGGCGGAGAACTAAGGTGGTGTGCTAAGCGTGGCAGGGCATGACAACAACAGTGATGGCATGGGAGTGATGCTGACGATGATGGCGATAAGAACGTACGAGTGGTGGACAACTTTGTTGGCTGCTTTAAGCGACTCTGCTGCATCCAAAGCCTCTTCCAGAAGCTCCTCATTCTTCTCTGCCTCCTCCTCTGACCATCCTCGCCCCTGCCCTTTCCGCTGCTGCTGGCCCTGCCCTGTGCCCGAGCCCTCCTGCTGTAGTAGCTGCTTCAGCTGCCGCACGCCCTCGTGAATCAGAGCCAGAAACGCGTCCGCCTCAACCTGTGGAGAGATGGGCGTGCAAAAGAGATGGGTGATGTCAAGGACACAATTTAAAACAGCTACAATGGAGAAGATTAGGTCACAAGACAACGTCAGGTGCGAGGAGAATGGACAGAGGGGTGGGAGGTAACTGTAAGGCTTCGAACAGGAGATGGCAGGAAACGAAGTTAGCACAGACAGGTGCATTAGGTATAATTTGTGACTAAGCCTATAAAGGTACTCTAAAGACCGGTGCGTTACCAAGTGGAGACGATGCAAAACAGCCTGCAAAGGAAGAAACAGAGCAAGGAACTAGCCTTAACGGGGCATGCGTGCTCCTCGTATTCCTGCACGTAGAAGGCCCGCTCGCTTGGACTGACGGGTTGCAGCATTGCTGTCAAGCCTCTATGCGCCTCCCTGCTACACTGCTGGAGTGGCGACAGCTCCTGCTGCAGTCGCTCACGGGCCTGATGACGCAGGGAAATATTGCGCATGGGAAGAAGGGGCGGGGAGGCCGGTGTCCCGGGAAACGGGGGTGGGTAGGCAGGGGGGACGGTGACAAAAGGAGGGGGTGAGGTGGGGTAAGGAATGGAAGCAGTACTGAAGTTCTATGCGATCGATGCTGACGCAGGTATGTGTCACGACTCACGACAGCCGGGCCTGCCTTACGACCGACCCACTTTCCTCACCCAGTTACGACGACCATGGCTGCCTTATGAACAGCAACTCAAGCGCAGTTGGGAGAATGTTACCTCGTGCAAGCAGCTTCGCAGCTGCTGAGTGATCCACTGAGCTATCTTCACACCATCCACCTCCTCCCTGGTATCACTCTGCAGCTGGGCGTTTGTCAGCTCCTGCTCCACCTCCTTTGCTCCCTCACTCATTGCTCCAACATCTTGTCCGCCCTTCGTCTCTGCAGACTCCCGTTCACCACCCTCACCATCACCACCACCACCACCACCACCCGCACCTGCTTCTTCTTCCTTTCCAATCTTACCATCCCCATCCACCCCACCCTCCTCCCCACGTCCTGGAACCTCTGGGCTTGAGTCTCCCACTGCCGCTTCCTCCTTGGCGTCAGCCCCAACACCAGCCCCACCAGCAGCGCCAGCAGCACCACCTTTAATACCATCACTCTCACCACCCAACAACCGAAGACCCCGGAATCCTGTAAGGTTCTCCAAAGAAAACACTGGAGACTGCTGGCCATCATTGGATGCGCCACTATCAATAAACTCCACATTCACGTGCAGCAGCTCCGCCTTCCACACGTAGTCGGGGATTATAAAAGACCCCCGCCGCCTCAGAAGCACCCACGGATCGCGCATGGCAAACATATGCCGACACAGCGTGCCATACAGCTCGTTAGGGGTTATGGGAGGGGACTCCCTGCCAAACATGCTTTTGAGATCTTGTTGAAGCTCATGTGGAAGCATGGGAACAAACGGGTTGGGTGGCCAAGTCGTGTAAGAGAACACAGTGGAGAGGTGGCCAAGCAAGTAGTTGAAAAACGGCTGGCGGTAGGATGGGCCGACGTTTGAAACAGAGACCATGAGAAGCACCAGTAGCCGGAGGAAGACTGAACCTCGGTCGCTCGACGGCATGTTATTCGCGTCCATCCACCACTGGAGCTTGTCAGGCTTCGAGACAGCGAGTTGGATAATGATATGGAGCAACTGTGGGAGAATCTTGCTATGGAGGAGACCTAGAGTGCTCGGCGCACGGTTGAAGTTCCGAAGCAGCATGTGGGTGCAGAGACTCGAGTGGTGCTGGCCTTCAAGATGAAGGGCAGCCAAGGAGGTAGGGATGGAGAGGTTTTCTAGGTTGGTGATAGCAGCGCACATGTGGACTAGAGCCTTCTCAACCAGGTTCAGAAATACGGGGAGAGACACGAAGCCATCCTTTTGGTCCCACCGGCACCACTGCAAACACAAGAGAGGCAGAAGTGGGAGAGCTGTAAGAGACTGAACGAGAAAAAGAGTAGCTGAATTTGTTTCATCTCTTGCTGCGCAGACATTCACATTCACATGGTTAGGACAAATGTTCAGAACTGACAAACTCACATTGTACATGGGATAGAGTGCACCATCCCACGAGTTTAGAGCTACAGTGCCGGGAAGCAAGAAGTCGTGCTGCAGTGTGAATGACTGCGCTTGCTGCTCCCATTGTGCGGCTTTCATCATTCGTGCACAAACATCTTGTCTCCATTCAGGAACCACCTCCTTCAGCCCTTGGCACTCCCTCCGTATCCACCACGGTCCCAGGTACGGCAGAACCTGCATCAGCTGCGTCATCAGTCCAAGTGGCACCAGAGGTGCTCGCTTCTCCTGCTGCTGCTGCTGCTGCTGCTGAAGCCTTGGCGGTACCATCTGGTTTCTCTGCGCCTCTTCCTCCAACTCCCGATGCAGCTCTTTGTTCCCCTCCACAACACATTTCTGCACGCAGTCACGTGCCCACTGCTGCATCATGACTCGCGATCGCTCATCCTCTCTCCACCGTGCCACCACAAACGCCAAGGAGCGGGGAAGAGGGCTGGTCACAGGGAAGAGCAGTGAGAGCAGCTGCAATGTCGCCTTCTGCTGTTCCTTCCAAAGCTCCACCTCCCCTGCCAACTGTGCTATGCCCCCTTCCTCAGCCGATCCTCCTGCTCCTTGCACCTCGTTGCCCTGTTCCCCATCCTGCTGCTGCTTCCTGCTCTTTCCTGCAAACTGAAGCAACGAATAAACTTCCACCAAAAGCTCCAGCTGCACATGCAGCTCTTTTGCTCGCTTCCTATCCTCCGCCTCCCCCTTCTCCTTCTCCAGCCACGCTCGATCCCTCACAACACCCCCCTGATGTGGCACACTCCCAGCCACACCCGCACTCGTTCCCCACACTGGCTCCCTCCTGCTGGCTGTCCCTTTCTCCAGAGATCCCAAAGCCTGTTGCATCACACCCGCACATTCCTGCACCATCTCACTCGCCTGCCTCGCCCAGTAGATAGCACCTGCCCTGGCTGCAGCCTCCCTTGCTACCTCCCCCCGTGTGCCCTGATTCGGCAGGTGGTTCACTGCTGGTCGCACAGTGTTCAGCCAATAAGCGGACGACAGTCCAACCAAAAAGGACTGCGCAGAGGAGGAGGCGAGAGCGTGCGAGGCTGAGTGGGAGGAGGAGGAGGCGGAGGCAGGGGAGGAGACGGAGAGCAGGTGGAAGGTGGCTTCTAGCCAGGGCGCATCTGAGGGTAGCTCTCTGCGCCTCTGCAGTCGCTGCAATGCCGATACCATGGCTGCAACTCTCTCACTCCACCGCCCCCACCACAGCTTCACCTCTCTCAAATCGGCCTCAAAAGCCAACTCCTCCTGCTTCTCCTTCTGTCCCTGCTCCTGCTGCTGCAACTGCTGTGGAGTTCCCAGGGTTGCCCCTTCCTTCTGCCATCCGGGTCGGAGAGGCACAGCTGGAGCTGCTGCTGCAGGCGATGCCCGAGAGGCAAGGTTCGCAACAGGCTTGGCGGGAGTAGGTAGTAGTGGGGCGGAGGGCGCAGCAGTTGAGCGAGAGAGGGAGGAGCTGGGATGATGAGTAAGAGAAGCTTTAGCCCGTTGGATGCTTAACTGGAGGCCCTGCCAGCTCACCAGCACTTCAGCTGCAAGACTCCTTACACCCAGCTCCCCCTCCTCCCCCTCCTCCCCCTCCCTCTCCTTCCCTTCCTCTGCTACCACCTCACCTTTCCCTGCCCCTTGATCCGACACAGATGCAGACACATTTTTCAGAGCGTTTTTCCCTACCTCCCCCACCATGCCCAGGAGTTCGCTTGAGCGGCAGCGAGTAAGCAGCTGCCACCATTTTTCTATCTCTTTCCTCAGCACTTCCTCCTTTCCCTCACGCCCTTGTGGACCTCCCTGAGCATGGAAACCCCGCAGCCACAACAGGGTAAGTACCTCTAGCCCCTCCCTCTCATCCACCTCCCCTTCCCCCCTCCCAGCTACCTCACCTTGCCCTTGCACCTCCACTTCAGCGGTACTCTTCTCCTCTCCTTTCTCTTCCCTCCCCTTCTTCTGCTCTCTCGTCTTCCTCTCCTTTGCCCACACAGCAACAGCTATCTCTAGAGCATCCATATCCTTCCCATCCACGTTCTCTTCCACTTGCTCCACCCTCCTCACTTCCTCTGCTGTGTCTGTCTTGACTTTCTCTTCCTTCTCTTCCTTCTCACTCTCCTCCGCCTCAGCCCTTCGCTCCCACACACTAGGAACAGCCTCACCCTTTCCTGCTTTAGCTTTCGCCTTCTTCTCCTCCTCCTTCCCCTTCTCCACCTTTTGTGCTTGCTTATCCTGCTTCTCCTGTTTCTCCAGCTTCCGCTCTGGGGCATTCAAAGGCCAGCCCTTGTTCCCACTCGCCCACATGCTAGCCACACGACCTGCACCCATCGCACACTCAAACGCCCGCCCCCACTCCTTCTGCCCGAGAAACATTCTTGCTGCCCCAACCATGTCCCCTTTCTTCAACATCATTTCAGCTGCCCGCTGGAAATTCCCCTCAGAGACCTCGATCTGGAGTAGATCATCAAAGAAGTCTCGCCTTTCCAAGAACTGCCGCTTCTTTGCTAGCGAGGGGAACTGCAGCACAAACCGCATCATCTCCCCCTTCATCTTCTTCCTGTAATAGTACATCGCTGCCTGCTGCAAAAACTCTGCGTTCTTCTTAGTAACTAGCCTATCCCTCTGCCTCCACTTCTCCTCCTCCTCCACTCCCAGCTGCTGCTGCTGTCCCTTGGCTGCTCCCATTCCCTCTCCCACCTGCCCCTGCCACACTTGCAGCAGCGTCACCCCGAGATTGTATAGCCGGTTCTGAGAGCACACCAGCAGCGCCCTCTCCACCTCCCACGCCTGTGCAAAGCACTTGGCTGCTTCCTTTGGGAGTGATGCCAGCTCATAACACTCTCCTGCTTTGACCCACATGGGCGGGTGACACCTGTCACGATACACATCGCCTGGTTAGGGCCGCAGGAGAAGGGAGGGCGTGGGGAGGTTGTGTGGAGGGAGTTAGAAACTACAAGAAACCATGAGCGCGGGGAAAGATAGGTGAAAGCAGAGAAAAAACGGGGATTACAGAAAACGGGAAGGGAGTGGAAGAGGGGTGGGGAGAGGGGCGGGGAATTCTAATAGCATATAGGTGAGTGGAATGAGCACCACTAGCAGAACAGACACAAATAACCCACTATCCCGTTCATTACCACACCACTCCCCTTCCTTTTGTCACCCCTCCCTCCTTCACACGCCTCCCCTTCTTCACTCTCACCCACCCCCCTCCACCGCTCCTCACCTGCTTGTTTCATCTTGCCCGCACTGATGAAGCACCGGGCGGCGTCCCTCGGCTTTTCCACCTTCAGGAACGCCTCAGCGGCCTCCTGAAACGTCTTGCTGGCTTTCTTAGGGTCAGTTCCCTGTAGCCTCTTGGCTGTCTGCTGTAGCAGCGCCGCCCGTGCCACTGCTGCACTGTGCTCGTCCCCTGCTCTCTCGAAACTGAGCACTGCTGCCTCAAACTGGGCTGCGTTGAACAGCTGCGGGAGAAGAGAAGGTCAGAATGGAGGGAGCGACAGACGGGAGAGGAAGAGAGGGGAGTGGGAGAAGGGAAGAGGGCAAGGGGAAATTGGAGAGGGTTGAAGTGTAAGGGCGAGAGATCGGGAGGGAGGGGGGAGAGGGGAGCAGGATGGAAGAGATAGATGGTTATGAAGGAACCAAAGTAAAACGATCAAATATAATTCAAAATTCCCCTGATCGTCCCGTGCCCAGCGCCCCTAAACACTACCAAGTGGCCTCAGAACCTACCTCAGTGCCCCTCTTATGCCACCCTTCCGGAGAGGACTCAGTGTGCATGGAAGTGAGGAGGTCAGGCGTGAGTGCTTTCACGGCCACCACGCCCATCGCCCCCCACAGGTCCATGGCCGGCCGTCTCGCCCCCTCATCCTCCTCGTATATCCACAGCCGCTGCCGCGCGCGCGTTAGCACTACGTACAGCTGCTTCAGCTCGCTGCACATGAGGTTGTGCCTGGAAGCGGAGGGGAATACGGAGGAGGGAACAGGGAAAGGAAGGGAGTGCAGAGACGATGTGAGGTAAGAGTAGGTGCATCCGGGGTAGTGGAAAACCTCTCTGAGAGAATCCACAAATTTCAGCCTTCTACAGTATTATAAAATGAGGTGCACTGCCCGAAATATGGTTCGGTTTCCGATATTATCTTAAGTGCCAGCGGTAATTGCAACACTCTGGAGAAATCCACAAAATCTGACTAGGCTCGCTCGTTCTTGGGGTCGAATCAAATCATGGCCACTGCTAGCAACCTCGAAACCCCAATCCTGGAGGATTCTTAAAGCCACCCACCGCTTGGGGTCGAAGGAGGGGCACTGCCAGCGACTAGACCCGTCCTCAGCGGAGGGGATGAGGGAGTGCTCGCGCATGTAGTGGTACAGCAGCCGCCAGCTCGACGCCATTGGTGATCCCGAGAAGAAGTTATACACCAGGGCGTCCTGAAGAGTGGCGGAGGGGATAGGGGGGAGAGGGGTTAGGTCCTAAGTGAGATGGGGTTAGGGAGAAATAAAAGATGTCGGTGGAAGGTGAGGGAGCGATAGTTTGAGCAATGAGGGTTACGCGATTCAGAGACTCGTGAACGCCAGAGCCAAGGGAGGAGGAGACGCATGGAAGTGCATGGTATGGGAGTCTTGTATCGTGTAACAAGAACGAGATCTCGCTGAATGGTGTACCTGGAACTCCAGCCCCTTGCACTCATGCACGCTGAGCACGAGTCCCTTTGACCCAATCCGCTTCACCAGCTCCGTGCGGCTCTCTGCATCTCGCACCAAGATCACCTGATGCACACACCAGGCGGTTCGCGGAAGGAGGGAAACAGCAGGGGGGTGAACATCAGATGATTCGGTCGGGAACATCAGGGAACATCAAACCCTTCAATCCATCATGACACCGTACCTGCTCGGCTCCGAATTCGCACCCGCCGCCACCAATCGCGCCCTTCTTCCCGAACAGCTGCGTCACCACATCATCGCTCGCCTTAGCATCCAGGAAAACCGGCGCCTCCCCATCGATAAGACTGAACTCCGGGGCAAGGCGGTCGACAGCGTGGGGGAAGAAGTGCAGCAGCACACGCACCACACTGTCTGCCAGACGCACTATGCCGTTGTGCGCTCGGAAGTTCTGCGAGAGGAAGAATAGATCTGGCATTTCTGTGCAGGAAGATCGCTCCTGTGCTCCGCCTCCGCCTGCCTTTGTTCCCGTCTCCCCCTTGTTCTGCTCTCCTCTCTCCCTTTCTGAGCCCTGTGCTGCACTGACGGTTAGTGCTGTCTCTGCTGTTGCTCCACCGCCCACCTCTTCGAGCATCCTCCTCCCCTTGCCAGATAGTTTCTGTTTCCCACGCGCTGCTGCTGCCCCTGCCCACCTCCCTTGCTTCTCCCGACCGCGCCCCTCCTCTGGCCCATTCTCCCCTTCCCCCGCACCACCAGCACCACCAACCCCATCCCCACCACCCTCCACCCCCTCATTCCCTACATCCCCCACCACATCCACCTTTCTCCCCAGAAACAGCTCATAAAACAACCTTCGGATGTCCTGAAACCGGAAGTCCACACCCCTTGCAATCGTCTGCGCCGTATCCCCCGCAAAAACAAAGCCATCCGAGGTATTCGCGCAGAGGAAGCGCAGAATGGCAATCTGCGCCTGGGTCAGATCCTGCACCTCGTCCACATACACGTACTGGAACGGCGGGCCAGATCGAACCTTGTCATCACCACCACTACCACGAGAGGTCATAGACCTGGTGGTGGTGGCACGAGAAGCTGCAGCAGTGCCAGCAGAGGCAGCTGCGGCAGCAAGAGCAGCAGGCGTGCAGATCTTAGTCGCTCCCTTCGCAAGCTCCCTATACACATGGTAGACATAGTCACACAGGTCATGGTCCCCCCTCTGCCGCTTCTCCCTCTCATACTGCAAGTACAACCCATAGATAACCTCTCTCTGCGCCTCATCGAAGCTTGACGTGCGGGTCTGAGCCAGAGCGACATAGTCTTCCTTCGACAGCCGCCCCCGGGGGGACCTGAGGGCGTGCAGGGAGCCTTTGATATGAGAGAAGAACTCTTTATAGACCAGGGATGCGTCTAGCTTGCGGGTGACTGTGGTGTTGAAGTGAGGCCAGTAGAGGGATTCGAATCGGTCATAATCCACCTCTTCAGGCAGAGACAGCACCCCAGCACCACCACTGCCACTGCCGCTGCCACTGCCAGGGCTAACGCCTGCAGCACTGCTGCTTCTGGCTCCGCTTGTGCCTTGCGGCCTGTCCCTGTGCCAGTGTGACTGATGGTACGCTGCGCCAAAGCCATCCTTTTCCTCGTCCTCCTCCTCCTCTTCCTCTTCATCATCCTCATCCTCTGAGAAATATTCGCTCCCATCATCATCACTTCCATCACCACCCGTCCCTCCACCACCCCCACCCCTGTAATCTTCCCCCCCTCTCCTCCACCCACCACCACCCGTCGTCCCCTTCCCATGCCACCCACCGGCCTTCAACCCACCATCCTGCTGGAACGGCCGTGCCAGCGTGGCATTGACCATGCTGAGAAGCTTCTTGAAGGTCAGCACCAGGGGATATGCATCAGGCTGCACCTCGTCTAGAGACTCGGGCAGATCTCCCATGAGCTTCTCCTCTGCTTCTTCTGAGAGTAATAGCTCCTCCACCTCCCCTGCCTCCCCCTGCTGCTGCTGCTGGTGGTTTTTCCCCCCCTGGGCTGTGGAGGGAGGTGCGGTGCTGGCAGGGAGGTCGGAGTCTGCTTCCAGCATGGTTCTGGTGGACACAAGACACACGGAGGGAGGGATGCACACGTGGTTGAGTGTGAGCAAGAGTGTGAGCAAGAGTGTGAGTAAGAGTGTGAGTAAGAGTGTGAGTAAGAGTGTGAGCAAGAGTGTGAGCAAGAGTGTGAGTAAGAGTGTGAGTAAGAGTGTGAGTAAGAGTGTGAGCAAGGGCGTTAAGGGGACGGGTGTGAGGGAAGGAATGATTCAGATTGGGTTGTGAGGGCCGGAGAAGAATAGATGAGAGGGTGGCAGAGACCTGGGAGAGAAAAAAGTTGAGAACAGGAGGATGGGGCGGGCAGAAGAAGGAACGAAGGGAGGGGGCGAATATGGAGCGTGGGAAAAGCTTCCCCATTCCCACCCAGTCACACCAACTCCATCCAGTCACACCACACCAGCCCCACCGAGTCACACAATCCCTCCCCATCAAGACACACAGCAGCACGGCATTCCAGGCGACTCACCGTCTGACTTTATGCACATGGTGCCGAATCGCAGCGCACAGCCGCGGGCTCAGAGTCACAATCACCTGCCTCAACGTCCCCACGCTTCTCCCCTCCCCGCCCTCTCCCCCTTTACCTCCCTTCTTCTCATCACCCACCGCCTTCCCCCTTCCTCCCTCCCCACCCACCTCTCCTCCCCTGCCACTCCCCATCCCAATCCCCACAGCAGGACCCAGCCGGCCCCGCTCCCCCATGGCTCGCAGAAAAACCCGCTCCAGGCGCAGCAAGCGGTGGGTAATGATGGTGGTCTTGCCGGTGCCGGAGCGGCCGAGCACGAAGAGGCTCCCCGGGTAGTGCACGATGAGCGCCTCCTGCTCGTTCACCTCGAAGGGCAGCTCGCCCTGCGCTGCTGTGAGTAGTTGGCGCACGGAGCCCAGGGAGAGCTGGTAGAACTTCATTAGAAGGACGCTCTCGTCCACTGGCGCTCGCTCCAGGGCGCTCTCTGGTGGGCGGGAGGGTGGGAGGGTGGGAGGGAGGGGTGGGTAGAAGGCAGGGGCGGAAGGGCGAGGAGGGAGGAACAGGGAGGGGAGGAAAGGAGGGAACAGAGGGGATGGGAAGAGGGTAGGTGAGGGTAAAGATACAGTACGGAGAAGAAAGTGAGTGGACACGTGAGAAAGAGACGAGAGTAAGTGGACACATGGCGGGGGAAGGGCAGGACAGAAGGAAGACATGATGAACCAAAGGAAAAAACCCAGTGCGGCGGACACGGAACAGTTTCCTTGCTCACTGGACCTTTGTAACCACCTGAACGAACCAATCGTACCTGTATCAGGAGCAGCTGCCACATCGCGTGGCGATGCCTTGGCCCTGTGCCATGTAAAACCTGGATCTTTCGGGAACTGCAGCGGCTGCACCCTGCGAGCGAGGCGGTCGTCACAGCGTGCACAGCGGTCCAATGACTCATCAGAGTATGTGCCAAGGCCGCCCTCCAGGCGACGCAGCCACTTGAGCACATTCTGCTCCTCCACCACATCCCACACCCGGATGATCTGCACCGTGGTGAGGAGAGGAGGGCAGACGAAGGGTGGGGGGAGGGAAAGGGCACGGGGAAAAGAGGGGCTGATGCGATTGTAGTGACCTTACCACTTGAGCACATGCTGCTCCTCCACCACGTCCCACACTCGGATGATCTGCACCGTGGCACCGTGGTGAGGAGGGCAGACGAAGTATGGAAGGAAGAGAGCAAGGGGGAAAGAGCAACTCATGCAGGTGTTGTGATGAGCAGATATGGAGGACGAGAAGGTTTGTTCTCACGCGTGAGGTGCACACAGAAAAGCATAAGAGATAAGAAAATGGTTTCGAGAGCGTGGTGAAAACCAGGAAGAGAGATTGAGAGAGAGCAGAGCAGTGACCTGTTTGTAGGTTGTGCGAGAGACATCAACGGTCCAAATGAGCTGGTATCTCCCAACAGCCTGCACGTGAATGATGTCATAGTAGCGTGGGTCCTTGAGCTCGTGCCGCGGCCTCGTGCATCGCTGCGGCCTGTGACCGCCCATGAGGCGCCTCACTGCGTTGATCACGTCTAGAGACCGCAGCTCCCTCATGCTGCGTTGGAACTCCAGGGAGAAGGTTGCCTGGTGGTGGGGAAGGACAACGAGCAACGGTTTAGAGTATCAAGGTTCAATTTAGAGCCAAGATTCACCTGTTCTGCTCCCCCACATACATCCCCACGTATCTCTTCCCCTGAATCACACAATCCCTTGCCAAAACGCCTCCCTCACTCTCATACCACATCTCACCTCCCCCCCCCCCCCCCCCCGTGGCTCACCTCCCAGATGAGCGAGTCCCAGAGGCCCGAGTTGGGCAGCAGCAGCTGCTCCACCTCGCCCAGCTCCATCTGACGCCTCTCCACCACTCTGCGCAGCTTTGCATCGCTGTGTGCCTCCACCAGGCACCCGCGCTGCTGTGCGTCCACTAGCAGGCGCTCCCACGTGGTGTCGCCACGCTGCAGTGTTTCCCGATCGCCCACCACCCACATGCAGTAGCGCGCCCTCGTTATTGCCACGTTCAGCCTGGGAGGAGGGACAGAGGGGGGAAGGGGGGATGGGGGGAAACAAGAGGGAGGGGGGAAAGGGAGAGGGGGAAAAGGAGGAGAGGTCGGCCCAGCGTGCAGAGGGACAACACGTACTCGGACAGCAACCACCCACTCCTGCACGCCCATGACTCACCACCGATCACCCCCCGCCCATCGCCCCCCCACATCATCACCCACCACCCATCTCCCAGACTCCCACCACCCATCAACCCCCCACCCCATCACCCACCACCCATCTCCCACCACCCATCATCCCTCCCCTCATCACGCGTTGCCCATGACCCACCGCCTGGTATCGGACACGAATCCAATGCTGCCGTTCAAGTTGGAGCGCACAGTTGTGACAATGATCACGTCGCACTCCCTGCGCTTGAACGAGGTGACTTTTGACTCGACTCAAAACTTCCCTACTTATCACCCCCCACCCATCACCCACCGTCTTGCATCGGACACGAATCCAATGCTGCCGTTCATGTTCGAGCGCACAGTGGTGACAATGATCACGTCACACTCGCGCCCCTGAAACCCGTCCACACTCTTCACCTCCACCACCAGGTGCGGCCACGACTGGGACTCCAAGGCCCGCTTCAAGTACTCCACTTGCAGCGCGTATGGCGAGATGAGACCCACTTTCATTGGCGAGCTACCTGTGCGCGACCCTGCTTCTGCGCCTTTGCAGGCTGTGAGTATGGTGTGGGGGGGGGGCAGGGAGAGATGTGTGAGCGACAGGGGGGTTGAGGACGAGATTTCTGGCCGTATCTGGTATAGCATAGAAGCAGAACCATCAGAGCAGAGAAACGCAGAGAATAGCAGCAACAAGCAGAGTAGAGCACACAAGTCGCACCGTCAGAGAGTCGTTTGAGCAGCGCGAGCACCACCACAGCCTCCACCGAATTCGCAATACTGCGAGAACCACCCTCCACCGCCCCCACGTCCCTCTCCTCCTTGCCCTTCACGTGCATGAACATGTACGGGCCAAATAGAGGCTCCAGGTGCTGTGGGCTGTGTGACGGGCGGCACACGTTGGCCCCATCCTCGATACGCCCCTCGTAGAAGCAGTGCGAGGGGAAGCGGCTGATTTCGGGGTGCATGCGGTACTGCACGCTGAGCATGTGCACCTCCCACCCATTGCCCTGCAGCCGCTCGAACAAGCTGCGGTTGTAATGGCCCTCAACTGCTACCTGAGAATGATAGAAAGAAAAACAAGAACGAAAGGAAGATGGGCTCAGACACGAAGCAGGAGGAGCGACCAGTGCATCAAAACATGCAGGGGCTCGTGCTGTAAAAGCAGAGCATGGATTCTCCTCCCTCCCACCGCTCACTCACTCACCTTGCTCAGAACAGTGGCTGGCAGCTGCTTGGGATCGCCCACGAGCACAGCATAGCGCAGCCCCTTGGTCTGGAGGGCCACCACACTCTCTGCCTCCACCAGCTGGGCTGCTTCGTCGAGTAGCAGCAGCGGGAAGGGGGTGGAGAAGCGCAGGAGAGGGCGCGCAGAGGAGGAGACGGTGGAGAGGACGAGCTTGGCGTTCTCAATGCAGACTGCAGCCACTGTTGCGAAGGTGGGAGCACCGGATAGCCTCGGGATGCTGTAGGCTGGGCTTTGAGTTGAGATGTGACGGAGGCAGTTGCGTATGGAGAGGAAGAGTGATCGAGCTTCAGTAGGTGTGATGGTGCTCGTGGTGGTGCTTCTGGTTCTGCTAACGCTCATGCTCCTTGCAGCCCGAAGCATCCCCATTCGGCTGCTGCTGGTGGTGATGGTACTGGTGGTGCTGGTGGCGCTGGTGGTGGTGGTGGTGCTGCTGCTGCTACCATTTGGAACAGTGCTCATAGCAGAATCACCATCCAGCCCACCCGCAGCACTAACACCAAGACCAAGCAGAACAAAGGCTGTCTCAACCACTTCCTCCACCCCCCCTTCCTCTCCTGCCAGTCCCCCTGTACCCTCCAGCCATGTCTTGAGAACAGCGGGAGTCAGACCAGCAACCCTCACCAGCTGTCGTAGTGCTGCCATGAGATCAAACGCCTGGAGAAGCAGCAGCCGTTGATTCTCAGGAAGAAGAGCAGATGGAAGGTCTTCTGCAAGATTCACTGCTGCCTCCATTGCAGGCTGGGTCAGGAAGTCAATACGCTTCTGGAGGTAAGCTACAAGGGTCGGAAGTGGGGCAGCCTTCTTCGGACCTTTCTTGTCGATCCCGCCCCTGCCAACGTCGCCTGCAAAAACAGCTTCTTTTTTCCGCCGCTCCTCCTCTGCTTCCAGCTCGGTTTGAAACTCCTGGTTGAGCGCTTCCCATGAGATATCCAGAAAGGAAAGCAGGCTTGAAAAAGACGGCCTCCATCCAGTTAGAAGGGAAAGAGCTCCTACCAGCCTCCCAATTCGACCACTGAACGTGCTTTTCCCACCGCCACCCTTCCTCTCGCTCCCCACCAGGATCATCCCCAGCTCAGGATCTATCTCCAGCCTATCTTCATTTGCAACCAGGGCTATATCCCCAACCCTCAGCTTCCCTCCTCTCACAAACGCCATGGGAACATCTCCCCTTCCGCCCCATCCGTTATACTGCTGCTGCTGCCCGTGGCAGTACCCTGCAAACTGAGAGGAGGGATCGGAGAAGAGCGCGAGTCGGAGCATTCTTCGGCCCACTTCTGCCGCTGCGACGTTGGTAGGTGCGCAGACGAGCGTGCGCACGCCAAGGGAAAGCACGATGGAGAGGAGAACGGAGATAGTGTGCGTCTTCCCTGTGCCCGGCGGGCCCTGCACCAGCTGCAGCAGTTTGCGAGAAACGGAGGAGTAGTTGTCGAGTGGCGAGGAGAAGGACGAGAATTGTGAGGAGGAGGAGGAGGAGTAGGAGGGGAAGGCTGAGGAGACGAATGGAGAGGAGGCAGCAGAGGAGAGGAATCCACGGAGGCAGGCAAGAATGGCTGCCTGCTGTGGGTGGTTGAGGCCGCGCGCATGGCAGAAGTCCCCCACGGCTTGCAGGAGCTCCGGAACCACGTCGGGAGCTATAGTGATGGCTGGAGGCAACGTGCTCAGAATTTTCTGCTCATCACACCAAAGGGTAGCAACGGAGAGGAGGGTTGAATGCAAAGGGAAGCAGGATTTGATGAGTAGAATAGAATGCAAGCAAACAGTGTAGGGGCTGCCACGAAGAAAACTGGCGCCACTGGTTCTTGGAGTTTTACACAATATTCTCTCTATAAACCAAAACCAAACAACAGAAACCATCACAGCAGCAACCTCACCTCTCTTGCTTCTTCTGTGATACGCATCTTTCCACCCCTCCTGCCGGCCCCCTTCTCCGAACACAGCACCTCCTCCAGCATCAACTTCATCATCCGATCTCTCTCCGACCCCTCCATCTCGCTCCACTCCTCTTGCCCCAGATACCCATGCAACGCATCCCAGATGCGCTGAGGCGTGGCGAATGTATCCAGCAGAGTCACATACCAAGTACCCCCCCCCTCTGCACCATCCCCCTTATCACTCTTCTTCCGCACTAAAGCCTCCTCCAGACCTTTCAGCTCTGGAGACTCTTTTGGAAGAAAGATCTTCGCCTTGAAGTAGCTGCTGCTCCCGTCTCCGCCCCCCCCACCACCCTCCTGTCCTCCGTCTTGTCCTGGAAGAGAAATGCCCTCGGTCACGTTCCTGTCAGGAAGCAGAACGCCGAGAAGATACAGCACGCCTGCACGCAGCAGATCGTTGGGCTCGGTGGGAGCAACGGTGGAGAGAAGCACCACATCTGTAGGCTTCAGTTTCACTCCTTCGAACCAGCTGCCTCCTCCGCCTCCTGACGCTGACCTGTCACGAGCCAGCTTCTGCCTGTCCACCTCGAACACCACCGCACCAAACCGCCCCGTATCCGAGTGCACCTTCACCGGCTTCCTCTCCCTCCTTGCTCCCCCGAACAAATAACTTCCATAGACGTCCTCCTCCTCACACCAATCACTGCCGAAAACATCTTGCCGGCCCATGTCATACCCACCCTCCTCCCACTCGTCCTCCTCATCATAATCATCCGCGCCAGCCACATATCCATCCAGTCTCTCCACCTTGTGAATGTCTATCTGCATGGGAGTTGAAGCGGACAGCTGACCCAGGGAGGACTTGAGGCTGGCGCGGCACTCCTCCACCAGGGGCCAGCGGAAGGCCGACAGGTACGAGCGGATGTTCGGGAACTTGTCTGGTATAGGTCGGACCTGAGGGGGTGACAGGTCACAGGGGTGTGGTTATTGTAACACAAATATATTGTTGCAATGAGTATCGTTAACCGAGTTAACAAAACAAAACGGTCTGTTCGAACGAACTGCGCTGATTGCACCAATTGACTTCACTTAATCTCGTGTAAGAAATCAGGGACAATACTAACGTAAGGAAAGAAAAAAACAACAAATCTTTTGGTCTCTATAACAGTAAAGGGGCCGTGTGCTGTTATGCTCTCACCTTCCTGACGAGCAGGTAATCATTCATGATATCCGGCACACTCCATTTCAGCACGTGCTGCTCCAGCTGCAGCACCCTCCCCACCTCCCTCGCCTCCTCCTCCGTCAGGACCTGCACCGTCCTCCCCCTCGCATCCCCCGTGCCCGTGCACGTGAGCTTCTGAAACAGCTCCTTGTCAGCCGGCACTCGGCGCACGGGCACGCGCAACCCGGTCGAACCGAACAGCTTGAACACATAGAGACGGCGGTTGTCCAGGGAGAAGAGCAGCCCGTCCTGCTCCACCACTCGGATTGGGGGGAAGTCTTCAATCTTGCTCCTCCCCTCGTTGAGATCCCGCACGGCATCGAGGACGGTGTACTTGCTGCTTCTGGGCGCAGCTGCAGCAACGCGTGCATAGCTGACGGGAGGCAGAGGTTTAATTCGTGAACAAGAGAGAAGAGAATCACTGAGGACTAGAGAGCAAAGAAACATAAGGAAATCATATTCCAGTTCGAAGATACTACAATCCTAATTTAGGGGAGTGAGGGGACCTCTAGAATGCTTATTGCCCCAACAAATGTGGAGTCAGAAGGCCCATTAACGCGCCCCTACAAGAGGCAATCAGATTATGCATACCTCTTCTGTTCCGGTGCTGCATCCGCGACAGCCTTGGCTGGCGGGCGTGAGAACGCCTCGCATATAGTTGACTGACTGAATCGAATCTGAGATGCTTCCAGCCACTCCACTTCAACCTCCTTCGCCTTTGCCGCTGTTGTGCTTCCAGCGGCATCACCGGAATCAAGGCCGCCCTCGGGAGATTCATCAAACGAGCTGGATTCAACGGGGACGAGAGCTGGCAGTGGCGCTTGTTGTGGCCTGAGAGGCAGATCGGCGCAAGAAAGGAGGGCGTGATTCACAGAATAGACAGTGGGGAAATAGCTGTCTATTTGAACCCTTTTGGAACCACAGAATCTGATATGTTGCACCTGGAAAGCGCTTAGATAGGACTCGTAAACCAGAGAGCTGACAGGATACGAGGCGTCATGAAGGTGGGTGGAGTCACAAGCAGCACACACGTAACTAGTATGCACGTTAAATTTCACTAGTATGATAGTATCCGCTTTGGACCGGAATTCTACAACATGAAAGCCCTTCTGGAGGATGAGGAGTGGTACCTTGGTTGCAGCCTCTCTTGAACCACGTTCCAAAAGTCTGGATCAAACTTCAGAGAAGCCATGGATGCCTGTCCCACGCGAAAGGGATGAATATAGCAGTAAGAATCTAAGCGAACCCAGCAATGTCAAAGAAACGCCGACTTCGAGAACGGTTTAGGATACAACATCGCCCTCGCGTGGAGCGCCTGAGGCAGGAAAAGCGCCCCTGAAGGCAAGCAGCGAGAGTAAGGCGAGATGAGGGCGAGACGAGCCGAGATTATAAAGAAATCCAGCCTGATTGCGACGGCGGGACCACTCGAAGTCGATGCATGAAAGGGATCTGCAAGGGCTAGCCTAGACTAGAACGATTGCCCACGCCGGCACGAACTTCCGCCTATGGGAAGGATAACTTGGACGCTGAGTGGGACTTGACATGTCACGAGATCATCATGATAAGCTCGCGTCTCCAGAACAAAGATTTGCTGTGGACCGTTGATGCTGCACGAATTGGGACATCACGGTCAGCCAGGTGGATGTGCGGCGGGAGGAGATAACCTTGGGACCAGCGGCGGGTCCCATGGAGATAGATGATTCCGCATGTATAGGTGGGGAAGGAAGATATTGCGAATGGCTGTTGCTTGGTGGGGTCGCCTCGCTCCAACCAAGTGCCATCCGGACGAATTCAAATTATTAGGGGGTGGCACTTACAACGTTCCCGGTTGAGTCAATTGCACGACGTTTCAAGTGTCTTGATTCACGAACATCGTCAGATTCTTCGCGACACCTTCTGGAGCAATGACTAGCGCGAGACATAGTGCGGATGGTGAAGTACGTATACCAATCGAGTGCATGCCACACGAGGCCAAAGTGGATGTTGTCTCAACAGATTCGCATTGTCGTGAGCGAATTCCGATCCCGTGTAATTGAATGGGGCGGCTTTCAGGTGTAATTGAATGGGGCGGCTTGCAGTTCATTCACAGACGACATTCCCAGGTTTCAGCGGAAAACAATCTCAAGGCGTGAAGTAGACGTGAAACAGCTGTGACCCGTGTATCCTCTAAAAACGTCTCAAGTAAAAGTTAAAAGCAGCCTCGCTGTATGGTCTGCTATATCTAGACAAGGAACAATAGGAGTCTCATGATGTTGGTCCTTATGTCGTTATCATAAGATGCTGCTATGGTAAATGACTACAAAGCATACATATCTGGTTCCAGATCCAGACTTATGCATGTTAAATTGAGCCACCTTCGCTTATGCCTTGACTGCAAAATGCAATATGACCAAACCAAATCATATTACCGTACGTGTTATGAGTTGTAAAAGAGAGTGCGCAGGTAAACGAATAACAAGACTGTGACTGAATGAACTGAGAATACAATGAATGCACAGACTAATGTAGGGCTAGCCTAGCTAGGAGGAAACCTCGGACGAGCGAGATTGGGTGCAGGTTTGGCAATGGAAATGCCGAAGGCGACGCGAGGAGCCTCGGCAGCGTTGAAATCGGCCGAACGTGCGAACTCCGAAAATCGGGTTGTACGCGAAGCAGTCAACCCCGATAAGGAATTCGGGAAAATTCCTTACACCACCCCCCCCCCCCCCCTTAAGAAAGGCGGTCAATATCCGAAACACGCCTTCGCGCCAGGTAATCACCAACAAGTGGCGAGGCGTCAGGCGAGGCGGATGGCACCCACGTGTCGTCCTCACTGGTGCGGTCAGTCCAGCGAATTAAGAAATCCACGTGTCGGCCAGCTGCGTCAAGGCGGACCCGATGAGCGAGGATTTTGGAAGGGTCAAGGGTCGGCTCCGGGACAGGTCGTGCTGTCGGGGCAGCGTGCTGACGTGCGATGTCGGTCGTTGCTGGCACGGACTTTCGAAGAAGGCTGACGTCGAAGGCGTCATGAATGCGCCAGTCGTCGGGTAGCAACAGCTTCGCGGTGACAGGTGTCACCATCTTGAGAATCTTGAACGGTCCGCAAAATCGTGGCCGTAGTTTCGATGGACCGGGCAGGTGCAGGTTCTTCGTGTCAAGTAGCACTAGTTGCCCAGTTGTCAAGACGAGTTCCCGTCGGAGAAGGTCGGTGTATTTGCGGGAAGTAATATTCGCCTTGCGAATTGCGTCTGCGGCTTTTTCTCGGACTTCCTGAAGTTCCGTCACGAAAGTCTGTGACCTCGGGACCGGATTGTCGAGAGTAGTTGCCGTAGGAACTGTCGGGTCCATCCCGTGATTCAGGAAAAATGGGGAGTGATTAGTCGTGCTGGACGGTGCATTGTTGAAAGCGAATTCCAACATCGCGAGCAAGTCTTCCCAGCGGGCAGGGTCGGGGCAGTTTGTCCTGATCAGCTGCTCCATGGTCTGTTTGGTCCGCTCGGTTTGACCGTCCGTCTGTGGGTGATATGCCGATGAGAACTGTAGCTTCGTGCCGTACTGCGCCCTCGTCTCCTTCCAGAACTTGGATGTGAACTTCGGGTCTCGGTCGCTGATGATCGCCGAAGGGATGCCGTGCGGTCGCATGACCGTTGAGATGAAGAGGCGCATAGTTTCTTCGGCTGTGATTATCGTTCGGCATGGTGTGAAGTGCGCCATTTTCGTGAAGCGATCGACGACGACGAAAACAACGTCGTTGCTGGACGGCCCAGCTGGCATCCCCGTGACGAAATCCATCGTCACTTGCTGCCACGGTCGTTCGGGTGGCTCGAGGGGTTGCAGCAGCCCAGCTGGTTGCTGACGTGTCGATTTCATTGCTTGGCACACCCTGCATGAGGACACATAGCGCTGCACGTCGTTAGATGAATCAGGCCAGTAGTATTGACGGTGCAGTAGTTTCTGGGTTTTATCAACCCCGAAGTGTCCGGAGAAGTTCGAATCGTGGATTCCCTGAATGAGAAGTTCACGCAGCAGTCGGTAAGCGAGAACCCAAATCCAGTCGGTTCTAGCTTTTAGGTAATAGTCCCCTTTCTGCGTCGTAGCATGCTGATGATTTCCCGTCGTGAAGAATGGGTCCGTCGTGTAGCCGTGGGTAAATAGTCCGGTAAGTAACGGTTCGAGTGGGTGATGAGTACTGCAGCGGATTGTACTGTCGGTCGGGTCAGGGCGTCGGCGATATTATTAGCCCCTTTTTTGTACGTGATGCGGTAGGTGAAGTGGCTCTCCATGTAGTCCAGCCACCGAATCTGTCGTGGGTTGAGGTTGGGTTGGGCTCGCAGGTACTGTAGGGACTTGTGGTCTGTGCGAACAGTGACGTCGGCGCCCACCGGGTAGCATCGCCATAATTTAAACGCGTGTATGATGGCGAGCATCTCCTTGTCGTGGATCGGGTAGTTGCGTTTGGCTGCCTGCAGCTTGCGTGATTCGTAGGCTATCGGCTGCAACCCGTTCCCAAAGTCTTGGAGAAGCACAGCTCCGATGGCGAAATCTGAGGCGTCGGTTACAACTTCGAACGGCTTCGATGGATCGGCGATGCGCAGCACAGGAGGGGAAACGAGGAAATTCTTGAGTTCCTGGAAAGCCGCTTCTGCCTCCTCCACCCACACAAAATTCCTGTCCTTGTGCAGCAGGTCGATCAGCGGGCCGGTTATCCCCGCCATATTCGGGATAAACCGCCGGACGTAATTCACGAATCCGAGAAAACTCTGGAGTTCCGTGACGTTCGTCGGGGACTTCCACTCCTGTATGGTCTTGATTTTCGCCGGGTCGATTTTAATGCCGTCGCGCGAGATTACGTGCCCCAAAAACTCCAACTCCTGCTTAAAAAACTCGCACTTAGAGCCCTTGGTGATGAGTCGGTTCTCCTGCAGCCACTTAAACACTGCATCCAGGTCGCGGAGGTGCTGCTCTCGTGTCTTGCTAAAAATGAGGATATCGTCCAAGTAGACGATGACACACCGGTCTAGAAGATCCCGAAAAAACCCTGTTCATGGTCAGTTGAAAAGTCGAAGGCGCGTTCGTGAGGCCGAAAGGCATCACTGTAAATTCGTAACTCCCGTAGCGTGTGCGAAACGCAGTCTTGTAACAATCGTCGGCGAAGACTCGAATCTGGTGGTATCCGCCACGTAAGTCAATCTTCGAGAAATATCGAGCGCCGCGAAGTTGGTCAAGGAGGTCATCGGTGCGTGGGATTGGGTAGCGAGACTTGATGGTGACCCGGTTCAGCGCGCGATAGTCGATACACATGCGAAGCCCGCCGTCCTTCTTCGGGGTGAACAGGATCGGTGCTGCGAAGGGAGATGTGCTGGCCCGAATGAACCCTTTCTCCAACAGTGCGTCAATTTGACTTCGCAGCTCCTCGAGTTCCGGCTGGGTCAACCGCCACTGTGTCCGAACAGTCGGCTGCGCGCCAGGTTCCAGCTGGATTTTGTGGTCCTCAGGTCTCTCGGGTGGTAGTCCAGGTGGCAGGTCGTCGGGGAAAATGTCCGGGTACCTCCGAATCAGCTCCGCTAAATCCGGTGGTACAGCTGCACATAGCTTCTCGATGTCCTTTCCGTCGGTGTCAACCGCCAGCTCGCGTAAGCAAACAGCGAACAGTTGCGCGCCTCTGTTAAAGTGGCGAGCTATAGTGATAGCTTTGACGCACGGGGCTTGGATGTAGTCAGGCGTCCATGCAGGTAGTTTAATTAGCCCCTCGTGCTTGTTGATGCTGCACGATCCCGTTGTCCAGTCGATGACGGGGTTGTGCCGTCGCAGCCAATCACGTCCTAGCAGCATGTCGCAGCCGTCCAATGTTGTCGCAAGAAACTTCATGCTGAAGCCGAAATCGTCGCCGCATTCGATCATGACCGTCCATGTTTCTTCCGTTATCGCCAGAGGCGTCCCATCCACGAGGCGCGCGTCAATTTCGGGCAGACACCTGTCAAGTTGCAGCTTGCATTTTTTTGCGTTCGCCAAGTTGAAGAGGCTATGGCTGGCCCCTCCATCGACGAACATTTTCAAGTTATTTTTTAACACCGTGCCAGCGACCAGCACAGGGTGATCCACATGTCAAAATATGTTTACATATTTTATATAATCGTTTGCAGTTGAAGTGTAGATATTGCATCATGTTTGGTGGTGCACCTCCTTGTGTTGCTGTTTACCTATTTGTACTTGCTATTCTCATTAGTGAACCCCTCTTTTGGCTTGCATTTCCTCTCGACATTTTCCTTACCCTCGAACTTCACCACTAAGTCACTTAAACCCATGGCTCCTAAGCCTACTAAACTCTAGTATCTTGATACCACATGTGTATCCCCGTTATTCGGCCGAGTGCGATCGATTGCATGAATCGGAACCACGACTCGGTGGGGATGGTGGGGTTCGGGCGGCGGTGTCAGAGGTCCACTGGTGATCCCCGATTGATCCTAGGGAAGGGTTACAGGCACGTTGGCCTGGGGGGTTATGGGCGCACTGACCCGCTACTTAACAAGCCCTTTTATCCCAATGGTCTAGTGGTTGGGATTCTGACATGGTATCAGAGCGAAGGTCTCGGGTTCGAATCCCGGTGTATGCACTTCAGGCATCCCAGTGCGGGGGGGTGTCAGAGGTCCACTGGTGATCCCCGATTGATCCTAGGGAAGGGTTACAGGCACGTTGGCCTGGGGGGTTATGGGCGCACTGACCCGCTACTTAACAAGCCCTTTTATCCCAATGGTCTAGTGGTTGGGATTCTGACAGACGGAGCACAGTCAGTAAAGGGCCCGCTAATTACTGACTCTTCCCATTTCCCTGCTCCTTCCTGTTGTTCCCCGTCAGCGGCGTTTTCTCGTGGCAGTCTCTCATGTAGTGACCCGTCTTCCCACACCGGTAACACGGTCCCTTAGGAGGGCGGTCGGGTGTATGGACGGCGTTGATCGTGGCCCGATGGGTCTGGCCACGAAAGCGGTTTCCCTCCCGGGAAGCTGCTCTCGCGTACTGCATCAGCGCATCTGTAGACTCCGCCAGCCGTACTGCTGCAAGAAATAACGTCGGGCGGCCCCTGCGAACCTCGTACTGTATCTCGTATTTGAGGCCGCTGATGTACTTATGTAACCGCTCAGCTTCCGACATGTCATCAACTTGGTCGGCGAGGCCCATAAATGACGCCGTGTAGTGTTGGACAGAAGCCATCTGCGACCATGCACGCAACTGTCAAACATTGTATATGTTGTTGTAGTTGTTTAGGCTACAGTGGGTTAGCCTATAGGGGGTACACATTCCTAGGTTTTCATACTTGTACTCATTTTCACTCTTAGTTCATTCATTCTTGTTCAACATGGTATAGAGCAGGTCCTTCCTAGGACCGATTTTTTAGGGCCCACCACTACCTACCTACCTACTTGCGCCCTAGGGCGCCTCGGCTTTCACGCCCCTAGAGGCCCCGTCGGCCCCGCGCTCTCGCACCTAGAGGCCTCGGTCGGCCCCGCGCTCGCTTTTAGAGGCCCCGAATCGGCCCCGCGCTTACCCCTAGAGGCCCGCGTCGGCCCCGCGCTCGTCCTTACCGGCCCCGATCGGCCCCGCGCTCGTCCCTCACGGCCCCGATAGGCCCCGCGCTCGCCCTTAGAGGCCCACGTCGGCCCCGCGCTCGCCCTTAGAGGCCTACGTCGGCCCCGCGCTCATCCCTTACGGCCCCGATCGGCCCCGCGCTCGTCCCTCACGGCCCCGATAGGCCCCGCGCTCGCCCTTAGCACCCACGTCGGCCCCGCGCTCGCCCTTAGCACCCACGTCGGCCCCGCGCTCGTCCCTCACGGCCCCACCCGCTCCCCGCGCTCGCCCTTAGCGGCCCCGAACGGCCCCACCCAGACCGAGCAGCCCGAACCGAGCCGACCCGAGCCGCCCAGCCCTAACGGAACCGAGCCGCCCGACCCGAGCCGCCAGCCCTAACCGACCCGAGCCGCCCGAACCGAGCCGCGCCGCCCGAACCGAGCCGCCCGAACCGAGCCGCGCCGCCCGACCCGAGCCGCGCCGCCCGACCCGAGCCGCGCCGCCCTACATATACCGAGCCGCGCCGCCCTACCTGTACCGAGCCGCGCCGCCCTACCTACTCCTACTGCTTTTCCTACTGCTGCTACCATGGCTAGCCCTCCTGTCCTAGCCTTCGATACTGAGGGTCGCCCAGTGAAGTTCGACACCTGGCTTGATGACCTACACCTCTTCCTACAGCTCACTGCCAAGGAAGACATCTCACTGTACGATCATGCCTTAGGCCACGCTACTGCTCCTGCTGCTACTGCTGACAGCACTGCCCGCTCACAGTGGCAGACTCGTGACGCCCATACTCGCTTCGCTATTCGCAACTCTCTGCCGATAGATGAGCGCGAGCACTTTGGGCAACACAAGACTGCACAGGCACTGTACACTGCTGTCGTTGCCCGCTACTCCTCGCCGGCCTCTGCCGCTCTAGGCCGTCTCTCTCTTCCCTACCTGTTCCCCGACCTAGCTTCCTTCCACACTGTCGCTGATCTTATTACCCACCTCCGCACTAGTGAGGCTCGCTTCCGCGCCGCTATGCCTGATGAGTTCCTTGCCAAGAACCCACCCCCGCTCTGGCTCACTCTCTACCACCTAGTCACGCGCCTCCCTGACACTCTGCGCTCAGTCAGGGACCACTTCCTAGCTCGCTGCCCCACCGAGCTCACCATTGCCCTCCTCGAGAAGGAACTGCTTGCAGCTGAGGCTAGCATAGTCGCTGTAGGTGCCTCTCGCGGTGACCCCCGTACCCCGTTCTTTGAGGGGTGTTCTCCCTCCCCCCTTCTTCCCTCTATCGCCTCTGCTGCTGCTGTCGACCTCCTTGGTGCTGAGAAGGTCGGGACTGCGTCTGCTTCGAGTGGGCGCCGCAGCGGCAAGGGCAAGGGGGGCAAGGGCGGTGGTGGTGACAGCGGGGGTGGCGGTGGTTGGGGAGGTGGTGGTGGCGGGGGGGGTGGCGCGGGTGGGGGAGGTGGCAGCAGTGGGGGGGGTGGCGGCAGCGGCGGGGGAGGTGGCCGGGGCGGAGGAGGTGGTGGGGGTGGCGGTGGACGGGGCAGCGGCCGGGGTTGGGGTGGTCGAGGAGGTGGTAGCGGCGGTGGTGGTCGTGGAGGCGCTGGCGGTGGCCAGAGCCAGCAGCACACTCCGTCGCCCCAGGAGGTCCGTGAGTGGTACTCTCAGCACGGGGGGGGGGGGGGGGGGGGGTGGCCTTAGCTGCACGTACGTCATTCGCACTGGTGACCGCACTGGCCAGCCGTGTGGGGGACCGCACGCCACACAGCGTTGCTTTGCTCGTCTGAACGACGCTTGGCGTGTTCAGTTCCCTCAGGCCACTGAGCTGCCCCGCAAGCTTGATCTCCTGAAGAAGGGGATTGATATTTACGCTCTAGACTTTGATGCTATTCTCACTGCCATGTATGTGATGTCTACTAGTGGAGAGGGTGCTGAGTACCTGAGTGTCCCGCCCGACCCGGGCATTAGGACTAGTGCGTCTCCCGCTCCAGGTACTCGCCTGTCCGCTACCCCAGGTGCTGGTGAGGCTGCTGCTCTAGGTGCGTGTACGTCTGCCCCCCCTAGTACTGTGTCGACTGCAGCACTGAACACCTTCACACTGGATTCAGGTGCCTCTCGCTGTTTCTTTCGTGACCGCACTGCCCTTGAGCCCCTTGCTCGGCCAGTTGCTGTCTCCCTCGCTGACCCCTCTGGGGGTCCGATCCTTGCGACCTCCTCCACTGTCCTTCCCTGTCCTGCGGTCCCGTCGGGCACACTGTCAGGTCTCCACCTCCCCTCGTTCTCAACGAACTTGGTGGCAGGTTGTGCACTACAGGACGCGGGTGTTCACCAGTTCACCCCTGCCTACGAGCGTGTCACACACTGCACGTGTGCCCGTACAGGCCGCCACTTGGCTACCTTCACCCGGCAGCCGGGGTCGGATCTGTACACACTGACTAGTGCCCCCCCTCAGGTCGCTGCGTCTGCGTCTGCGTCCGTGTCAGGTCAGCTGTCCGCCCCCTGCTCGTGTCGCTCTCTAGCGCACGAGACTGTCCTCTGGCACCACCGACTGGGCCACCCATCTATGCAGCGCCCTCGTGCCATGCACTCCCGGTACCTTGTCTCTGGTCTTCCCAGAGTCCTCCCTCCCCTCCCACCCTCGCCTGCTCCTCCCTGTCTTCCCTGTGTCGAGGGGCGGCAGCGCGCCGCTCCTCACTCCTCCTCGTTTCCCCCGACGACTGCTCCTTTGCAGACGCCCCACATGGACGTGTGGGGCCCAGCCCGCGTCCGTGGTCAGGGTCAGGAGAGGTACTTCCTGATCGTTGTTGACGACTACTCGCGCTACACCACGGTCTTCCCCTTGCGAGCCAAGGGTGAGGTCCCTGATGTTTTGATCCCTTGGATCCGCAGAGCTCGTCTCCAGCTCAGCGAGCGTTTCCGCTCGGACTTTCCTGTCCTGCGCTTGCACTCTGACAGAGGTGGTGAGTTCTCCTCCGACCTCTTGGCAGCCTACTGTGCTGAGCACGGCATTGAGCAGTCGTTCACGCTTCCGGCCTCTCCACAGCAGAATGGGGTTGCGGAGCGCCGCATTGGCCTGGTCATGGAGGTCGCTCGTACCTCCTTGATCCATGCGGCTGCCCCCCACTTTCTGTGGCCGTTTGCGGTCCGGTACGCTGCGCATCAGCTCAACCTCTGGCCCCGTGTCTCCTTGCCGGAGACCTCGCCCACACTGCTGTGGACGGGGGAGGTTGGCGATGCGTCACGTTTCCGGGTCTGGGGATCTCGAGCTTTTGTCCGCGATTCGTCTGTGGACAAGCTCTCCTCTCGTGCTGTTCCCTGCGTCTTCCTTGGCTTTGTTCCGGACGCGCCTGGTTGGCAGTTTTACCACGCCACCTCGCGCCGGGTCTTGCCCTCTCAGGACGTCACTTTTGACGAGTCTGTTCCCTACTACCGCCTCTTTCCCTACCGCACTGCCCCGCTCCCACCCCCGCCTCTCTTCCTCGCGCCAGGTGCTGCTGTCGTAGACCCCCTCCCCCCTCAGGGTGCCGCTCCCTCATGTGTGTCTCAGGTAGACCCGGTCGAGCCTGTTGAGGTTGCTGTCGACTCTCGTCCTGCTGGGGGTGCTGAGCCTGGGGGTGCGGAGACTGGGGGTGCTGAGCCTGGGGGTGCTGACTTTGGGGGTGCTGAGCCTGGGGGTGCGGACTCTGGGGGTGCTGAGCCTTGGGGTGCGGACACTTGGGGTACTGAGCCTGGGGGTGCTGAGCCTAGGGGTGCGGTGACCGGGGGTAATGAGCCTTGCGGTGCTGGGCCTGAGGGTGCTACACCTGGACGCGACCTCTCTTCGGAGCAGTTGCGTGAGTGGTACTTACAGTACTGCAGCCTCCGGAGTGTTACCTCTGGGACCAGGCGCACTACAGGGACTGGGGCTGGTACTTCTCCTCCTAGTCGGGAGCTCCCCTCTCGTGAGCGGATCCGTGAGTGGTACGAGCGCCGTTGCACACTTCGGAGTGGTGAGCCTCGTCTCACGGACCCGGCTGCCCCTGGTGCTACGGACCCGGGCGTTGGAGCAGCTGCTGGTGCTGCGGACCCTGGCGTTGGAGCTGCTGCTGGTGCTGCGGACCCGAGGGTTGGAGGTGCTGCTGGTGCTGAGGACCCGGGCGTTGGAGGTGCTGCTGGTGCTACGGACCCGGGCGTTGGAGCTGCTGCTGGTGCTGCGGACGTGAGGGTTGGTGGTGCTGCTGGTGCTGAGGACCCGGGCGTTGGGGCGGCGGCTGGTGCTGCGGACCCTGGCGTTGGAGCTGCGACTGGTGCTGTGGACCCTGGTGTCGGAGTCCCTGCTGGTGCTGAGGACCCGGGCGTTGGAGCTGCGGCAGGTGCTGTGGACCCTGGTGTTGGAGCCACTGCTGGTGCTGAGGACTTGGGCGTTGGTGCTGAGGCTAGTACTGAGGACCTGGGCGTTGGAGCTGCTGCTGGTACTGGTACTGCCGCTGGGGGTACAGGTGTTGTCCCTACTGTGTCTGGAGTCTCCGCGCGCCCTCAGCCATACTTCGTTCCACTCCTTTAGCAGGTTCTTGGTCTCTCGCCTCCTCCTGGTCCTCCTCCCTTAGCGTGTTCGCAGCCTGTCCCGTCACAGTTACAGTTGCAGCCGGCCTCCCCACTACCTGCTCCTTCTCCATACACTGGTCCTACTGGCGGTCTTACTGAGCATCGTGAGTCTGCGTCTCGTCCTGCGTCGCCTGTCCGTCCTTCTAGCGCTAGTGCTCGTAGTTCGCGCCAGCGTCCTCCTCCTGCCCCTGGCACGCATCGGATGTCTCTACGTCCGTCTACTGCTCCTCTGCGTGCCCCTTTGCCTTCTCCTCCTGCGTCCTCTCTTCCTGCTCTCGCCGACCCGGAGTCGGACTCTCTTCGTGCTGCCAATTCTACTGTCACGCGTCTCCTTGCTACTGTTGTCACTGACCCTTCTTTCGAGTCTACTGCTGCGTCTGCTCTCGTTACTGAGCTCGTCGACTTTGCTGCTCGCTGTCGCCTAGACTACGCTGCTTGTCTTGTCGCTGATTCTGAGTCTGTCTGTCCTCCGTCCGTCGGGGGTGAGTGTGCCCTTGGCACGGACGTCCTTGAGGACAGGCAGGAGGAGTTCCAATGTCTGGCAGCTGCTTCACCTCATCTCGTGTCCGTACTGCTTACCCCTGAGGGAGACCCGGATGCACTTGACATCCCGACTCCGCGCTCTTACGCGGAGGCGATAGAGGGTCCCTACTCCTCTCAGTGGCAGGCAGCTATGGATGCAGAGATGGCTTCCTGGAAGTCCACAGGCACCTACGTTGACGCTGTCCCCCCTCCTGGGGCGAACATCGTCAGTGGCATGTGGATCTTCAGGGTGAAGCGGCCGCCGGGTTCTCCGCCTGTCTTCAAGGCGCGTTACGTGGCTCGTGGCTTCAGTCAGCGACAGGGAGTGGACTACTTTCAGACCTTCTCCCCCACCCCGAAGATGACCACTCTTCGAGTACTGCTGCACATTGCTGCTCACCGTGACTACGAGCTGCACTCTCTCGACTTCAGCACTGCTTTCTTGCAGGGCAGCCTGCACGAGGAGATCTGGCTGCGCCGCCCACCTGGCTTCACTATGTCTTTCCCTTCTGGTACCTAGTGGAGTCTCCGGCGTCCAGTCTACGGTCTCCGCCAGGCGCCACGTGAGTGGCACGACACACTGAGGACTACACTTGCGGCTCTTGGGTTTGCTCCGTCTACTGCCGACCCGTCGCTGTTTCTGCGCACCGACACCTCTCTGCCGCCATTCTACATCCTCGTGTACGTCGACGACTTGGTCTTTGCCACAGCTGACACTACTGGACTCGCCTACGTGAAGTCCGAGCTGCAGAAGAGACACACGTGCACTGACCTGGGTGAACTGCGCAGCTACCTTGGCTTGCAGATCACCCGGGACAGAGCACGCCGCACCATTACCCTGACTCAGTCACACATGGTGCAGCAGGTCCTTCAGCGCTTCGGCTTCACGTACTCCTCGCCTCAGGCCACTCCTCTGTCTACTCGCCACTCGCTCTCAGCTCTGTCTTCGGATGAGTCCGTAGAGTCCAGTGGCCCGTATCCAGAGCTTGTTGGCTATCTCATGTACCTGATGACCTGCACACGACCTGACCTTGCATACCCTCTTAGCATTCTTGCACGCTATGTTGCTCCTGGGAGACACCAACCAGAGCACATGGCTGCAGCGAAGAGGGTGTTGCGCTACTTGTGCAGTACGTCGGGCATGGGGCTAGTGCTTGGAGGGCGGAGTCCAGTGGTCCTCACTGGACACGCAGACGCTTCTTGGGCTGACGACCAGGCTACGCAGCGGTCGTCACAGGGTTACACCTTCAGCCTTGGTTCCGGCTCTGTTTCGTGGCGGGCTACTCGCTTGTCTTCTGTTCTTGGCTCCAGTTGTGAGGCTGAGATCTACGCAGGGGCCATGGCTGCTCAGGAGCTTCGCTGGCTCACCTACCTGCTGACCGACCTTGGAGAGCCGCCTCGTTCTCCTCCAGTCCTGTACGTCGACAACAAGGCCATGCTGGCCTTGTGTCGGGAGCAGAGACTGGAGCACAGAACAAAGCACATTGCTCTCCGCTACTTCCTTGCTCGTGAGCTACAGCAGCGTGGTCAGTTGCGACTTGCGTACGTGGCCTCTGAGGCCAACACTGCTGATGTCTTCACCAAGGCCCTTCCGCCTTGTGATCATCAGCGCTGCTGTACCCAGCTGGGTCTTGTGTCTGTCTTGCCTCGCTTGCTCTCCTCTTGACCCTCTTTGTACTGTTACATATATATATCACTGCTCTTGCTTGTTTAGTCTTATATATATATCTGTACTCCTGCATGTGAACTGGCCTTGTGGCCTTGCACTTGTGCTTGGATTGTGTGGTGACGTTGTGATCCACCTTGAGCTTGCTTTGTTTTGCTTTACTTGACTGGTCTTGTGACCCCTAGTTCTCCCCCACTTCGCCCATGGGGGTGTGTCAAACATTGTATATGTTGTTGTAGTTGTTTAGGCTACAGTGGGTTAGCCTATAGGGGGTACACATTCCTAGGTTTTCATACTTGTACTCATTTTCACTCTTAGTTCATTCATTCTTGTTCAACAGCAGCTTCATGCGAGCTTGCTCCGAGGCAGATACGTGCTCGAAGCGATCTCGTAAGGCTGCGCCCCACTCCTTCCACGTGCGTATCGTGGTCACTCCGAAGATTGATTATGCCACCTGATTAGTCACTGTTGAGGTCCCGTCTGCCGCATGCGTCACACCTGTCGGCATCCTTGTTTCCAAGGTTCGGCGCCACCACTCAAGCGCTGCACCTCGAAGAAGCGAAACCGCGTAATTAATACGCGTGGCGTCGTCATTAACTCCGGCTGCAGTAAAAAGGACCTCGACTCCGGACAGCCACCCTTTTACCGTAACCGTCTGTCCGTAGGATTAAACTGGGGCGGGTTAACGGGCTTGATCTTGATCGTCGTTACTGCAACTGGCGCTGCTGCCGCTCGCTGCCTGTCCTCCTCTTTGAAGTCACGTGTGAGCGCATCCAGCGGATTGCTCATCGCCTAACTGATGCCCTCGCCTTCGTCCACAGGCGACTCCTGACGCGCTTCACCTCGCGTCTGGCGTAGCTCGGCGTTATCCTCTCGCAGTGTTGTCACTTCCGCCATTAATGTTTTCAGGCTCTCCTGCATTTCTCCCACTTGCGCCATCACCCTGTTAACCGCCTTCTGATCCATGTGCTTAGTGAGAAGAAACGAGGAATGAAAAGGACTAAGGGAAAGTTGGGTACAAGTACAAATCCTACAAAGATGTACCCCATATGTGCTACCCCATTATAGCCTACAGTAGCTATGTCATATAAATCTGACACACCCCCATAGGCAAAGTGGGGGAGAACAAGGGGTCACAAGACCAGTCAAGCAAAGCAAAGCAAGCTTAGGGTGGATCACAAAGTCACCACACATTCCGAGCACAAGTTCAAGGCCACGAGGCCAGTTCACATGCAGGATTACACATATATATAAGGCTAGACAAGCAAGAGCAGGTGTATATATATATGCAACAGTACAAACAAGGTCAAGGGGTGAGCAAGTGAGGCAAGGTAGGCACAAGACCCAGCTGAGTAAAGAAGCGCTGATGATCACAAGGCGCAAGTGCCTTGGTGAAGATATCAGCAGTGTTGGCCTCAGAGGCCACTTAAGCAAGGCGAAGCTGACCACGTTGCTGTAGCTCACGAGCAAGGAAGTAGCGGAGAGCAATGTGCTTCGTTGTGTGCTCCAGTCTCTGCTCTCGACACAAGGCCATGCTGGCCTTGTTGTCTACGTACAGCACTGGAGGAGAACGAGGCGGCTCTCCAAAGTCAGTCAGCAGGTAGGTGAGCCAGCGAAGCTCCTGTGCAGCCATGGCCCCGGCGTAGATCTCAGCCTCACAACTGGAGCCGAGAACAGAAGACGAGCGGGTAGCCCGCCACGAAACAGAGCCGGAACCAAGGCTGAAGGTGTAACCCTGTGACGACCGCTGCGTAGCCTGGTCATCAGCTCAAGAAGCGTCTGCGTGCCGAGTGAGGACCACTGGACTCTGCCCTCCAAGCACAAGCCCCATGCCCGACGTACTGCACAAGTAGCGCAACACCCTCTTCGCTGCAGCCATGTGCTCCGGTCTGTGTCTCCCAGGAGCAACATAGCGTGCAAGAATGCTAAGAGGGTATGCAAGGTCAGGTCGTGTGCAGGTCATCAGGTACATGAGGCAGCCAACAAGCTCCGGGTACGGGCCACTCGACTCTATGGACTCATCCGAAGGCAGAGCTGAGAGCAAGTGGCGAGTAGGCAGAGGAGTGGCCTGAGGTGAGGAGTACGTGAAGCCGAAGCGCTGAAGGACCTGCTGCACCATGTGTGACTGAGTCAGGGTAATGGTGCGGCGTGCTCTGTCCCGGGTGATCTGCAAGCCAAGGTAGCTGCGCAGTTCACCCAGGTCTGTGCAAGTGTGTCTCTTCTACAGCTCGAACTTCACGTGGGTGAGTCCAGTAGTGTCAGCTGTGGCAAAGACCAAGTCGTCGACGTACACGAGGATGTAGAACGGCGGCAAAGAAGTGTCGGTGCGCAGAAACAGCGACGGGCCGGCAGTAGAGGGAGCAAACCCAAGAGCCGCAAGTGTAGTCTTCAGTGTGTCATGCCACTCACGTGGTGCCTGGCGGAGACTGTAGACTGGCCGCCGGAGGCTCCACTGGGTGCCAGGAGGAAAAGTCCCATTGAAGCGAAATGGGCGACGCAGCCTGATCTCCTCGTGCAAGCTGCCCTGCAAGAAAGCAGTGCTGAAGTCAAGAGAGTTTAGCTCGTAGTCACGCTGAGCGGCTATGTGTAGCAGCACCCGAAGAGTGGTCATCTTCGGGGTGGGAGAGAAGGTCTGAAAGTAGTCAACTCCCTGCCGCTGACTGAAGCCACGAGCCACGTAACGCGCCTTAAAGACAGGCGGAGAGCCCGGCGGCCGCTTCACCCTAAAAATCCGCATGCCACTGACGATGTTCGCCCCAGGCGGGGGAACCTCGTCAACGTAGGTGCCTGTGGACTTCCAGGAAGCCATCTCTGCATCCATAGCTGCCTGCCACTGAGAGGAGTAGGGACCCTCTATCGCCTCCGCGTAAGAGCGCGGAGTTGGGATGTCAAGTGCATCCGGGTCTCCCTCAGGGGTAAGCAGTACGGACACGAGATGAGGTGAAGCAGCAGCCAAACACTGGAACTCCTCCTGCCTGTCCTCAAGGACGTCCGTGCCAAGGGCACACTCACCCCCGACGGACGGAGGACAGACAGACTCAGACTCAGTGACAAGACTAGCAGCGTAGTCTAGATGACAGCGAGCAGCGAAGTCGACGAGCTCAGCAACTAGGGCAGACGCAGCAGTGGACTCAAAGGAAGTGTCGGTGACGACAGTAGCAAGGAGACGCGTGATAGTATGAGTGGCAGCACGAAGAGAGTCCGACTCCGGGTCGGCAAGAGCAGAAAGCGAGGACTCAGGAGGAGAAGGCAAAGGGGCATGCAGAGGAGCAATGGACGGACGTAGAGACATCCGGTGCATGCCAGGGACAGGAGGAGGACGCTGACGCGAACCACGACCACTAGCGCGAGCAGCACGGACAGCAACGCAGGGCGAGACGCAGGCTCACGACGCTCAGCAAGACCTCCAGTAGGACCAGTGTAGGAAGAAGGAGCAGGCTGTGGGGAGGCCGGCTGTAACTGTAAATGTGACGGGACAGGCTGTGGACACTCTAAGAGAGGAGGAGGACCAGTAGAAGGCGGGAGACCAAGAACCTGCTGAAGGAGCGGAACGAAGTACAGCCGAGGCCGCGCAGCTACTCCAGACACAGCAGGGACAGCACCAGTACCCCCAGCAGCAGCACCAGCGCCAGTAGCACCTCCAGCTCCAGTACCCCCAGCAGCACCAGTAGCACCCCCAGCAGGACCTCCTCCAGGACCGACAGCAGTAGCCTCAGCGCCAACACCCTCAGCAGCTCCAGCTCCAGTCGTACCCGCAGGCCCAGCAGCTCCAGTACCCCCAGTACGAGCACCTCCAGGACCCGCGGCACCAGCACCCTCAGCAGCTAAAGAACCTCCAGCTCCAGCAGCACGCCTCCAGCGCCGGGCAAACCACTCGCGCAGCTCCTGTGGAGAGAGTGGCTCCCGCCGAGAAGAAGCACCCAGAGAATCTCCAGGCCCAGCACCGCCAGACGCCACACGAGCAGGCCCAGCTCCCTCAGGCTCCGCACCCCCAGGCTCAGCACCTCCAGGCGTAGCACCCCCAGGCTCAGCACCCCAAGGCGTAACACCCCCAGGCTCAGCACCCCCAGGCTCAGCACCCTCAGTGGTAGCACCCCCAGGCTCAGCACCCCCAGGCTCAGCACCCCAAGTAGTAGCACCCTCAAGCTCAGCACCCCCAGGCGTAGCACCCACACGCTCAGCACCCCCAGAGTCAGCACCCCCAGGCTCAGCACCCTCAGCAGCACCAGAGTCACCAGTAACCTCGACAGGCTCGACTGCGTCTACCTGGGACACACCTGAAGGGGCAGGACCCTGAGGGGGGAGGGGGTCTACCGGGGGGGGACCTGGCACAAGGAAGAGCGGTGGCGGGGGGAGGGACGGAGTGCGGTAGGGGAAGAGGCGGTAGTAGGGGACCGACTCGTCAAACGTGACGTCCTGGGAGGACAGAACACGGCGAGAGGTGGGGTGGTAGAACTGCCACCCTGGCGCGTCAGGGGGGAAGCCAAGGAAGACGCAAGGAGCAGCACGAGGGGACAGCTTGTCCGCAGACACGTCCATGACCATGCCAATGCGGCGCTCAGCAATCCCATTCTGCTGTGGAGAGTCCGGAAGCGTGAAGGTCTGGCGGATGCCTCGTGCACGACAGTAGGCTCGCAGAAGGCTAGAGGAGAACTCTCCGTCTCTGTCAGAGTGCAGACGTAGAACAGGAAAGTCCGAGCCGAAGCTCTGCCTGAGCTGGAGACGAGCTGCGCGGATTCAGTCGATCAACACCTCAGTGACATCACCCTTGCTGCGCAAGGGGAAGAGTGTGGTGTAACGCGAGTAGTCGTCAACCACCAGCAGGAAGTAGCGCTCGTGACCCTGTCCACGGACGCGGGCCGGGCCCCACACGTCCATGTGAAGCGTCTGCAGCGGGGCCTCTGTCGGAGGAAACTGGGAGGAGTGAGGGGCAGCCCGCTGGCGCCCCTCGACACAAGGGACGCAGGTAGGGCCAGGCCCCGGAGGAAGGGGAGGGAGGGACCGGGGAAGACCAGAGACAAGGACACGAGAGGCCATGCCTCGGAGACGAAGAAGGGAGGGGTGACCAAGACGGTGGTGCCAGAGGAGAGTCTCGTGAGACAGGAGGCGACACGAGCAGGGGGCAGACTCCGAACCAGACCTGGAAGCTGCAGCAAACACCTGACCCGACGCAGCTACCTGACCGGACGTAGTGACTGGAGGAGACGCAGTGGTCAGTGTGTACAGGCTCGACCCCGGCCGACGTGTAAACGTGGCCAGGTGTCGGCCTGTCCGAGCGTCCGTGCAGTGGGTCACCCGCTGACTCGCAGGAGTGAACTGGTGAACCCCCGCATCCTGTAGGTCAGCACCACTCACCAAGTTCGTAGAGAACGAGGGGAGGTAAAGACCAGACAGGGTGCCAGAGGGGGCCGCCAGACACGGGAGGACAATGGAGAAGTGAGTAAGGACAGGATCCCCAGAGGGGTCTGCCAGAGATACTGCAACTGGCCGGCCAAGCGGCGTGAGTGTGGTGCGGTCTCGAAAGAAGGAGCGAGAAGCCCCCGAGTCAAGGGTGAAGGTGTGGGAGGCCAAAGCCGACGCAGTACCTGAGAGAGCAGACTCACCAGCACCTGAGGGAGCAGACGCACGAGCACCTAGAGCGGCAGCCTCGCTAGCACCTAGAGTAGCAGCCTCACCAGTACCTAGAGCAGCAGTCTCAATGCCCGGGTCAGGCGGAAAACACCGGTAACAGTCACCCTCATCACTAATAGTCACAGCATACATGGCAGCAAGAATAGCATCAAAGTCAAGGTCAAAGACAGCTACTACCGCCCTAGACAGCTCGCCCCAGCGGGGGATCTCAGTGGCCTCAGGGAACTGGTGACGCCAAGCGTCCGTCAGGCGGCCAAAGCAGCGCTGGGTGGAGTGCGCACCCCCGCACTGCTCACCTGCGCGGTCGCCGGTGCGTAGGACGTAGGTGCACGGACCAGTACCCCCACCCCACTGGCGTGCAGCGTACCACTCACGGAGCTGCTGAGGGGGGGGGATATAACGAGTGCGCTGCTGCTGCTGGCGCTGACCACCACCGGAGCCGACCCTCTGCGCAGCGCCACCCCGACCAGCTCCACCGCCTCCGCCACCGCCTCCTCCACCGCCGCCATCTCCGCCACCTCCGCTCCCACCGCCACCACCGCCGCCGCCTCCGCCTCCACTGCCGCCACCGACACCTCCACCCCCGCCACCACCCCCACCGCCACTCCCACCCCCTCCGCCGCCTCCACCGCCGCCTCCACCGCCCCCGCTAGCTCCTCCAGCGCCCCTGCCCCCCTTGCCCTTGCCAGGGCGGCGTCTCCCGCTAGGGGTAGACGCCGCATCGACCGACTCAAGACCAACGAGGTTGGCCGCAGCAGCAGAGGCAACAGAGGGCAAAAGGGGGGAGGGGGAATACCCCTCAAAGATGGGGGTGCGAGGGTCACCACGAGAGGCTCCTACAGCTACTATGCTCTTCTTTGCTGCTAGGAGGGCCTTCTCGAGGAGGTCAACAGTGAGAGTGGTGGGGCAAACTGAGAGGAAGTGGTCCCTGACTACGCGAAGGGAGTCAGGGAGGCGGGTGACTATGTAGTAGAGGGTGATGTACATGGGGGGGGGTTCTTGGCGCAGAAATCAGCAGGAAGCGCAGCGCGGTAGCGAGTGTCCCTAGTGCGGAGGTGCGTAATGAGGCCAGCGACTGTGGGAAAGGCAGCTAGGTCAGGGAAGAGGTACGGTAGCATGAGGCGGCTCAGTGCGGCAGTGGCTGGGGAGGAGTAGCATGCAACTACAGCGTCGTACAAGGTCTGAGCACTCTTGTACTGGCTAATGTGCGCACGCTCAGAGGTAGGAAGGTGGTGACGCACAGCAAGACGTGCAGCAGCATCGCGTGTGGCCCACTGTGAGCGAACAGTGGCGTCAGCATGAGCAGCAGGGGCAGGAGAGGCACCAGAGGTGAGGTCAAAGAGGGAGAGACCGTCTGCCCTATCGCACTGTAAGAAAATCAGCAGGTCATCTAGGGTTAGCCATGACAGCAGTAGACTAGCAGCGCGAACAGTAGGGTAAGGGCAGTGCAGTGATAGAGGCGCTGCTCTTACCGGACAGAGCGGCTCGGGCGGCTCGGCAGTACGGCGGCTCGGCAGCAACTGCGGCTCGGCGACTCGGCGGCTCGGGCGGCTCGGGCGACTCGGCGGCTCGGGCGGCTCGGGCGGCTCGGGCGGCTCGAGCGGCTCGGCGACTCGGCGGTTCGGGCGGCTCGGCGGTCGGCTGCTGGGCTGCTCGGAGGCTCGACGGTTTAGCTGCTGGGCGGCTCGGCGGCTCGGCTGTTGGGCGGCTCGGCGGCTCGGCTGCTCGGCTGCTGGGCGGCTCGGCGGCTGGTGTGGCTAGTGACGACCGCAGCAGCAGTCGGAGGAGCTGTGGCGACTGCTGCTGCAGAGACGGCGGCGGCTGCTGCCTCAGGGACGGCGGTGGCCGGCCGCTAAGGGCCGCATAGGGCGGCGGAGAGGTCGTGAAGGGCGCCACGAGGGGCCGCCGAGGGCGGCGACGGGCCGTGAGGAGGCCGCGGAAGGCGGCTCGAGGGGCCGCGAGGGGGCCGTAAGGGGCCGACGGGCGGCGGGAGGGGCCGTAGGGGCCGCGGGAGGGCCCGTAAGGGTAGCGTGAGGGGCCGTAAGGGGCCGTAAGGGGCGGCTCGCTGGGCCGTAAGGGCGGCGTTAGGAGCCGTAAGGGCGGCACGAGAGGCCGTAAGGGCGGCGCGAAGGGCGCGACGGGCCGTAAGGGCGGCGCTAGGGAGCCGTGAGAGGGCCGCTAAGGGCGACGCGACGGGGCCGTGAGGGGCCTAGCGAGGGCGCGACGGTATGGAGAGCACACGGGGCGCGACTCGGGCCGGAGCGAAGCGCGCTCCGGGCAGGATAAAAAATTTAGTGGTGGTGGGCCCTAGGAATCGTTCCCACTAGGGAACCTGCTCGATACCATGAGAAGAAACGAGGAATGAAAATGACCAAGGGAAAGTTGGGTACAAGTACAAACCCTTCAAAGCTGTACCCCATATGTGCTACCCCACTATAGCCTACAGTAGCTATGTCATATAAATCTGACACCTAGTGCTACGTCTGGTGGGCAGTCGGGTCTCCGTTGCCTTCATGCAAGTGAAAACACGAACTATCGGAGTCGGGCAGGATTGAATTAACAATCCCTGCAGCCAACCGTCGTGTAGTCACTAAACCAGCCACACCCTATGCCACCAAACTATCCTCGGAAAAGCGGGGTGAACTAGGAAAGTAGCTCTATTACCAGGTGTTATGAGTTGTAAAAGAGAGTGCGCAGGTAAACGAATAACGAGACTGTGACTGAATGAACTGAGAATACAATGAATGCACAGACTAATGTAGGGCTAGCCTAGCTAGGAGGAAACCTCGGACGAGCGAGGTTGGGTGCAGGTTTGGCGATGGAAATGCCGAAGGCGACGCGAGGAGCCTCGGCAGCGTTGCAATCGGCCGAACGTGCGAACTCCGAAAATCGGATTGTACACAAAGCAGTCAACCCCAATAAGAAATTCGGGAAAATTCCTTACAGTACGTGTAAATATGAGCAAAATAAGCTAGAGCAAGGAGAGGAAGTTGGCGGCAAATCAGAGGCGGTCTTCACAACCCACACAGTGCCCATTCCCTCCCCACATTATTTAAGGGCATGTATCTCCATACTCGAAGCAGTATGCAATGCAGCAACATTAACAGTTCACTAGAGCAACCTCTGCTTTGGCCATAGCTTCTTTCGCCTTGGCCAAGCTATTTATTGAAGACTGCAGGCCCCATTTTACAAGGATATAGCATCCATTCCGTTTCCTTGTCAACCCGTGGGCCGCACATGGCATGCGGCAACGCTCGTGCTCTGGTCGTAAAACACAGTGTCTCTTTGCGGCTTCTGCCCCAATGTTGGTCTTGTGAAGCACCGCGATTGGAAGACAAACCCCGAAAACGCTGATGTGGACGGAGCGAGGAAGAGCGACGCCTCTTTGGCAACCCCTTGTTCAAAAGCCGCTTGCATTTCATGTGAGGGGAATCTGTGGCTGATGTTGGGAATGAGCGTGTCTTTTGTAACCACGTGGTACGCTCCATGAAGCTCCTGCAGCACCGTTTTGTGCTCCATAGATCGACCCACCGTTACATAGAGCAGCATCTGCGAAGGATCCACATTGGCTAAAAGCGCCTCTCGAATCGCCGCTAGAACGCTCCCGCTGTCCCCGTCAGCACCAGCAGCAGCAACCCCACCACTCCTGCTCTCAAAATAATCCCCACCAGCCTCCGAACTGCTACCATTCTTCCCACCAGCTGCACCGGCCAAACCGCCGCCGCCATCCCCAAGCCCATCAGCAGCAGTGGCAGCACCAGCAGAATCGTCTCCAATATGCAGAGCCGCAAACTGGAACTGGGAGAGGTCGCCCCCAATGTGGTCCTGGAAGGCCTTGCGCAAGCGGTGCAGCAGCTGGGTGATGATGGCGCTCACGTCTGCTGAGGCGCGCAGCGCTGCCAGCCCGTTCTTCTTGAAGCGCTGCTGGTCCGGCGATGCCAAGGGCAGTGGCAGGTCCGAGTCGTACACCAGTAAGCGCACCTGGGGATGGGGAGGGGGGAAGGTGGTGGGGCGGGGAAGTTGTGGGGAAGTGGGGGTGGATGGGGGGTTCAGGACTGTTCGTGTGAAGCCCTGTTGACCACTACTCTCCCTCCCCCTCCCAGGCTCAGAGCCTCAACCCCAGGCTCAGAGCCTGAACCCCAGGCTGCTACGGCAGTGGAGGTGATTGAAAAGAGCTCTCTTTTTACGAATCTCACCTTGCCCTTGGTGGTCTCCTGTCGCACGGTCTCGAGCCAGCGCAGCAGCGCGGGGTTGTTCATGTCAGCACTGCCGGCCACTATCTCCCGGGGGATGCTGAGAGCCTTGGAGGCCGGCGCTGCTAGAATGGCGTCCACGTTGCGTGCGCTGGCGCCCACTGGTAGCACCTCCTGCACGCTGGCAGGGAGAGACTGCACTGCCCACACCTCTGCAGGGCGGATGGGAAAGGGTGGTGGGAGGTGGGAAATGGTGGGTGGTGGGTGGAGTGGGGGAGCGGGAGGTTGGGTAGGGAAGAAGGTGGGGGTGGGGGAGGAAGAGTTGGGGGGGAAGGGAGAAGGGTTGTGAGCGAGGAAAGGGGAGAAGGGTATGTGGTGGATGAACGAGAGGAGGCGCAGTTTTGTGGGCAGAAGATAGGTGTTGACGAGGTGAGAATGAATATGAGGACGAGAATAAGGACGAGGAGATGAAAATGAGCGAAAGGGGTGGGGGGGGGGGCGGGGGGGGGGGAGTGTAGTTGATGGAAGAGAAGCGATGGCTAGTGTTTCGGGCGCCTAAAAAACTTGCGAGTGAAGAGTGAAAGAGGGGGGGAAGGGGGGGTGGGAAGGGGTGGGGGGTTGTACCTGAAGAGCAGTACATCTGTTGAGGCCGTGAGGAGCGATGCATGAGCAGGAGAGATTGGGCAATGGCGGAGGACACAGGGGAAAGGAAGGGGGCAAGAGCGAAAAGAGAGGGAAGGAGACACAGAAAGGATGGTGAATGATCGGTACATTTGAGTCACACATGAGCAGGCAGTGTTACCAATGCAATTTGTACAACACCTGCGTCCCCTGCCTCCTGCTGACCCAAGCCACTCCCCTGCCACCCCACTCTCCATCCCTCCTCACCGGCCCAAACCGCTCTTGACCGCTCCCGACCACTCTCCACTACACAGCACGCACATGTGTGATGAGGTACTGAGCGTTGAAGAACTGCTCAAGGCTTGTCTCCTGCGAGGGGTGCGTGTCAAAGCTCTTGAAAAACGCCGGCAGCACCAGCACCGACCCTGTCGCCCTCGCTACCCACAGCGCCCGCAGCAGCGCCTCCTGCTGCCGCGTGTATCCCACGTGCGCTCCCCGCACCAGCAGGTAAGGCCACCCCGAGTGCTCCGCTGGAGAACGGGGTGGGGGAGGGGTTAAGGGGGAAGAAGGGGAAGAGCGGGAGGAGGGGGTGATTTGAGGCGGATTGGGAAGCTCCTGCTGCTGCTGCGTGTATCCCACGTGCGCTCCCCACACCAGCAGATACGGCCACCCCGAGTGCTCTGCTGGAGGAAAGAGGGGGGGGGCGGGAGAGGGGGGAGAGGTTGGACGGGCAAGAGAAGGTGGGGAAAATGGATTTGAGGCGGGCTGAAAAGAGGAAAGCTCTTGCTGCCGCGTCTACCCACGTGCGCTCCCCACACCAGCAGGTACGGCCACTTTGAGTGCTCCGCTGGAGGGTAGGAGGGGGGTTGGGCGGAACGGGGGGCTTGAGGCGGCTTACAAATGCTTTTGAACAGAGGCAACCAGAATACTCTGCCTCTTGAAAGACGCACAAGAGTGAACCTTCCAAAATTGTGGGAAGACGTACAAACTCCCTACTCTCTTTCTTGCCATGCCACGCGCCGCTCACCCATTCTCTGCACGCGTGTGTGGTCGATACACGCTCGGAACGCCGTTGCCATCATGCTGTCCCCCTCCTCCCCTCGCCCACCCCTCGCCCTCTCCTGCTGCCGTTGCTGCTGCTGCTGCTGCTGCTGCTGCTGCTGCTCCTGCTGCTGCTGCTCCTGCTGCTGCTGCTCCTGCTGCTGCTGCTGCTGCATTGGTTGTTGCTGTTGTGGTTGCTGTTGCTGCATCTGCTGCTGCATCTGCTGTGGCAGCGTGCGGGGGAGCGAGCCACGGAAGGTGCGGGGGGGATCAGGTTGACTCGTCTGGATTGGTTGTTGCAACAGCCGCTGGGCTGGCGTGGTGACAGCAGCAGCAGCTGCAGCACCAGCAGCAGCAGCAGCAGCAGCAGCAGCAGCAGAGGCGGAGGAGACGGAGGACAGGGAGGGGGTAGCAGAAGAGGAGAGCAGAGAGTGGAGGGAAAGAGGGGCGGTGGAGGCAGCAGCAGCTGCTGCAGCGCTGTTGGTGAGCCCAGGTGCACCAGCGTTAGCAACGCGAGCAGCAGCAGGGACAGTGGCAGCTGGGAGAGGCTGTGAATTTTCCAACTGCACCTGCATCTCTTGCTGCTGCTGCTGCTCCTGCTGATCCTGCTGCTCCTGGGGCTGCTGTTGCGGCTGCATCTGCTGTTGCGGCTGCATCTGCTGTTGCTCCTCCTCTGGTGCAGCCTGCGCTGCGTCCCCTTCCTCTTCTTGTTGCTGCCCAGGATCGCCTTCCCCCAGAGATGAAACGCCCGGAACAGTTACATCTGCGGGCGTGAGAGTGGGAGGGCGGTTATAAGAGCATTCTCTGAAGGGCACAAGGCAACACTCAAACTTTCTCTGCCTCTCAGGATACTGGCCTCTCAGACTCCTCCCCAACCAGCCCCCAATCTCACACTGCAATCCTGCCGATTCCTGCTTTCGCCGGGTTGCATGCACAGCCCAATGCCAGAGGGTTGACTGGCATAGACATGCGCAATGCACCTTCCTCCTCTACCCCCCCAGGCCCTAACGCAGTGAGACATGCATGCCCGAACATGCGATTCAAAATGCGTACACCCACGTGAGACATGCATTGGGATGGGCGGGATGGATGGGTGGGGATTAAACCCCACGCACTAAAGCATCCAAGCAACGTAGATGCATCGGAGCAAGGGAATGCGGGGATGTAGCCACGTGGCACTGATTGAGCACATGGCAATGCAGCACCGACTACACCAGTCCCCCCATTTCCACACCCATTCCCCTCCCCCCCTTCCCCCCCTCTCTCCCCACCCTTCCCTTCTTTCCTCCACAAACCCCTTCTCTTGCCGCTTGCTCCCCTTCATCCTCGCTACTGGCTCTCACCTATCGAGTCATCAAACGCCACGTCAACGGGCGTATCTGAGACCGCGCTCTGCGCAGCGGAAACGGCGGAGGCGGAGGCGGAGGCGGAGGCGGAAGCGGAAGCGGCGGCGGGGGCGGGGTTGCAGTCGTCGAGTTTCACCTTGCGGTGCTGCCCTCCGCCCGGCGCGCCCTGGCGCATCCGTGCGGGAAGGGGGAAGGGGAAAGGAAAAAAGCGGGGACGGGATGGAGGACGGGGGAGAGAGGAGGCAGGAGGCTGAATGAGGAAAAGAGAGGGCTTAATGCAATTCAGGCAAAGAGACTGCCGACTTCCGAGTCGAAATTGAGATGCCATCATCCGTATGAGGCGCCTCATCCGAGCACGAATGAGGCGCGATGCTGAAGAAGAGGAAGGATGAAGAGCCACGGGCGGGTGGGTCAATATCAGGATTGTTACCTCGGCGGCTAGCGGGAATGTCTTTCCGCATCCCCCCAGCGCGTGTCCGCCTAGACGCGCGGAGGTGCGCGCAGCGCGCGTGTCCAGAAGGGAAACAATCTCCGCCTGGGGGGGCGGCTGCGCCGATTGTTGCGCTGGCTGTTGCGCCGAAACCGCGGCCGCTACTTCCGCCTGCGCTAACTCTTGCGACGACAGTTGCGCCTGCACCTGCTGCTGCTGCGGAACCCGCGCTGCCAACTGCGGCGACTCTTGCGGCTCTTGTTGCCGCAATTCTGAAGCCACTGCTGGAGTGGGTACCTCACCCTGACCCACTGCGGATATTCCAATCACAGGCCTTTCGACCGCCTCCGCACCCACTGCTGGGTTCCCCCCAAAAGCTACTGGCTGCGCTGACTGCTGCGCCTGCGCTTCCGCGGAGCGCGCGTGCGCGGGGCGCAAAACTTGCTGCTGAAAGTGCTGCAGCAGTTGCTGCTGTTGCTCCTGCAGCCGCTGCAGCTGCTCCTGCTGCTGTCGCTGCTGCAACAGCTGCTGCTGCAACTGCTGGTGAAGCAAGTGCGGCTGCAGCTGCTGCGGCTGCGCAGTGTTGGGGGTAAGCGCGGGGAACATCTTTTGAGGCGCCTCAGTAGCCTGCTGCGCCTGCTCTTGCGCCTGCTGTGCTTGCGCCGCGTTGGGGGCGAGCGTGGGGAACATGGTTCCCAGCGCAAGGCTGTCGGGGGCTGGCAGAGCGCAAGTGGGAGGGGGGAAGACGGGGAAAGCGCGGAATATACGATTGTGGAGGAGGGAGGCCGGAAAGCGGGGTTAGGAGGGAGTAGAGCGGACACGAGGATGGAACGAGGAAAACGGAGGAGGAGAGTGGGAGTAGAGAGAGAGAGTAGAGAAGGCAAGTCGAGAGGGCTTGGAGAGTGCGCGAACCTGATGGCTCCGCGCTGATGACTGGCTGACTGGACGGCTTCTGCTCCGGAGCCGACATTGCGAGACTCAACGACGACTGCGATGTGCACGCGGGAGTAGCGGGAGGGGGAGGGGGGGGGGGGGAGAGGGGGGGGCGGATGATGAGGTTGACAAGGTAGTGAGCGAATGAAGGAGGGAGAAGGACGCGAGTAAAGGAAAGGAATGTCAAGGTACGTCGCGCTGTGAGTGGTGGTTGCGTTATGGCAAGGGAGGGAGGGGAGGAGAGGAAGGGGGACCGGAAGGGACAACAGCGCAGATGTTCGAAGCGGGGAGTTATGAGAAACACGAGTAGGAAACGAAAGCGGGGGACGCAGAGCGGAGCGGAGCGGAGCGTACGGGGAGAATCTCAGCGGCGGAGAAGAGAGAGTATAGCAGCGCGGAGATGATCGTAAACGCCAGCAGCGCCGCGCACACGCGCTGCCACCGCACGCACTCCCCGCAGCAGTGCGCCCAGCACCCCTCGTCCTCCTCGTCGTCCTCCTCCTCCGACGAATCCTCCTCGTCCTCCTCCTCCTCGTCGTAGGCTCCCTCCATCGCCGCCGGTCGCCATGGCGGCCGCACTAGGCGGCGGCGCTCCTGCGTGTGGTGGTCCCACGTGGGCCCAGAATCCCGGGGAAAGGAGCGGCGCGGCTGCTTGGAGAGGTGTTTGGGGGTGCTGCTGCGATTGCGGCCTCTTACAGACTGGTTAAGCCATTTGTCCCCCATCGTGGATAACGATATTGGTTGGCAGTGCTAGCGGGCCTACCAAGCCTAGAGGTGCTGGCGATGCTAGCGATTCTGCCGACACCCAAGATGCTGCGGATCTAGGCGGGCGGAGGAACAGGCTAGAGTTGGTGTTTAGATGCTTGACAGGGAACTGTTAAGATCTTAAAGTCGTTAAGAGATTCGCGCAGCTAGATAAGACCAGATCGGCAGTGGCTACTCGAGACGAATCTGAAAGAACAGGCGCGTGTTACTTTGTCCCCAGCAGGAAGAGAGATTCTCCTGGCAATCACTGAAGGTCGAGGCACGGAAACTGCGCTATATATCTCTACGCAACCTTATTCTTGCTAATGCCGCTGACCGAGTCTCTATGAACGTGCTGCCAAGTCACAGGTGTGATCGAAACGGAGCTGGGGTGAAACTAAAAGGGAGTAACAAAGAGAGGGTTGAATGTGGAGAAAAGTGATGGCGTTCATGGATGGCTCGAGAGTGTCTCATGTGATAGCGGGTCATGGGCATCGAGCACGTGCAGGGCAGGGAAGTAAGGTAATAAGGAGGTGCTGGTTGCGGGGCGCTACTGCTGGTGCTGCTGCTCACTCTCAATGCTGCCGGGGATGAAGGGAGGCGCGAGAGGGTGTGGTGTGGAGTGAGGGCGGGCGGAAATGTGTTCGTGAAGTCGTGATGGGGGAGTTGTGACTCGTGACTCTCTCGCCTGGTCAGCCTTGTTCAAATCCTTGATATGTCTTACATTGGTTGTGTGCACGAGAAGACATGCGCGACTCGCGTGTATCGTTTCTTGCGACTCGTAAATTGCCCGTCAATATGATGGACGGCTTAGATGTGATTTATCGACGGTTCAGAGAGCCCAAGATGATTAGTGTGCGGACTGGAAACGTTTTGTTCTGCCCCCATCCAAGTGTTTCTCGAATCCTCGTGACTGATGCTGAGTGGAGCCGCGTCGGGGGTCATTGTGTCGAGGGCAGGGGGAGCAGTGCTCGTGTTGAGTCGGCGCGTGACAGCACGTCGCGCCGCCAAGGGCTCCCTGGGATCTCCGCGTTCAATGGTTCCTGACCAAGGGTTGGTGCACGATCAAGGGTTCCAAAACCAGGGTTCCATCTCCCTTTGTAATGCCACACTCGTTAGGATCTCGAATGGCAGATGTGACACAAATGCAGTCAAGTTTTCTCAAAGCATAGAATGAGGGAGGTGCAAGTACAGTAAATAGTACTACTTTGCTGTGATGGAACACTGAAGTTGGGAACTGTACCATCAAGTCAACACTCTCTTGGGAGTGCTTCGTTTTTGTCAAAGTATTCTACATGAACCCAGCTCCTTGTGAATGTATGAGTGGACAACTGTAACACAGGCCATATTTCATTATTTTGAGGTCGCAGCGCAACCACGGCCGCCAGTGATTAGGGTCTGCGCTGGTCACCTCCTTAGATCCTCTCCTGCTAATGCGGCGCTGTAACGAGGCCGTTTGCTGCTGAGAGGAGATTTGGTTTCATATCATGGCACAGATATATTAAGTCACATCGTCGGCTTCTTCCAGTCCGATTTCGTTTACATTGTTACATTTCCGCGTTGCCCTTCCCCACGAAAGCACTTGGCCTATTCGTCACGCATAGGGATCAAGTCGAGTATAGCATGGCGACGGCCCACGACGAAGAAAATCGCGCATTGAAAGAGGCGCTCCTGCGTCGCATGCGACCAGGCGAGCCCGCTGCGACGGTCGATGTCTTTGTCGCAGAATTCGATGGCGTGCGATACCTACTTAAAGACGAGGATGCATCCACTATTCTCCTCTCCGTACACCTTCCCCAACACACTGCCGCAACAAGCGCCACAGATCCCGCGGATGCAGCCGCCGCCGCAGCGGCGGTGATCCCGCCTGAACTGGCGACCAGTGACGGGTTGCCAAGTGGCGCGATGGACGCGGTAAACGCGGCGTACCGTGGGATCGCGACGGTGCTGACGCCGCCGTCGAGCAACTACCACCTTACCCTAATGGTGGATCTTAAGAAGCTCCCGGAGGAGCAGCAAGCGCGCGCCGCGATCGCGGCGAAACTAGCCGCGGTGCGGTCAGTCGTCCTCGGCGCGCCGCTGCGCGACATGCTGACCGCGCTGGCGGAAGGCGGAGCGGGGGAAGCGAAGGGCTTTGGGGGGGAGGCTGCGGGGGAAGACGGCGCGGGCGGGGGGAGCGCGATGAAAGCCATAGTGCACCGGCCGGGGGAGGTGTTCTTCGCGTCGCTGTCGAGCAAGGGCGATCACGTGAAGATCGTATTCCCCGTGCACTTCCATGATCCGAGCGACGCCATCCTCGCTGCCGCCTTCCTCCAGGTGCGTCGGGTGCCTCAGGTGCCTCAGGTGCTTCAGCTGCTCAGACCTCCTGGGACCTCATGGGACCTCCTGGGACTCCTGGGAACGTCCCTATACGCGCCCAAGGGCGCAAGGAGGGGGGGGCGCTGTCACGGGCACTGCGCTTTCTCCAACACGCTCCTAGCAGATATGAACGGCACGCCAGCCCCCGTGCCCTCACCCCGTCCCCGTCAATCCGCATTCGCGCTCCTGTCGCCCCCAGGAGCTAGCAGAAGCGCACAAGATGTAAGGCGGGGGGCTGTCAAGGGCTGCACCCTCCCAGAGGACCTCAACGGCGCGTCAGTCCCCTTCGCCCCCCCTCCTCACCCATTTCAACCCCCCCTTTCCCTCCCCCCTCCCCCCCCCCCCCCCCCCCCCCCCCCCCCCCCCCCCACACACCAGGAGCTAGCAGAGGCGCGCAAGGGCGGGGGCCTGTCATGGGCGCCCGAGTGCTCGTTCTCGCGCACGCTCCCCCCCGACCTGGATGGCGCGCCGGCGCAGTACCTGACGGCGAACGTGGGGTTCGTGACGCTGCAGGTGGGTCCGAGTGGGTCCCAGTTAGGTGCCATGACTTTACGTGCCTGCTTGTAGACCTTGTGAAAGGTCGGTGCACCAGCACAGTACCTGACGGCGAACGTGGAGTTCGTGACGCTGCAGGTGGGTCCGAGTGGGTCCCAGTTAGGTGCCATGACTTTACGTGCCTGCTTGTAGACCTTGTGAAAGGTCGGTGCACCAGCACAGTACCTGACGGCGAACGTGGGGTTCGTGACGCTGCAGGTGGGTCCGAGTGGGTCCCAGTTAGGTGCCATGACTTTACGTGCCTGCTTGTAGACCTTGTGAAAGGTCAGTGCACCAGCACAGTACCTGACGGCGAACGTGGGGTTCGTGACGCTGCAGGTGGGTCCGAGTGGGTCCCAGTTAAGTGCCATGACTTTACGTGCCTGCTTGTAGACCTTGTGAAGGGTCGGTGCACCAGCACAGTACCTGACGGCGAACGTGGGGTTCGTGACGCTGCAGGTGGCGAAGCGGCACGTGGAGGGGCCGCGCGTGGAGCGCGTGGCGTGGCACGTGTGCTCCTTCCACTCGTTTGTCGCTCACCACGTGCGCCGCGCCAAGGGCCTGCTGCACACGCGCATGCGCCGCCGGGGGGATGCTCTCAACCAGGTGGGAGTGGGGGGGAAAAGCGGAGGGGATGCAGTGGGCGAGGTGGTGGTGTGAGTTAAGGCAAGGCGAAGTGGGGGATGGAGGGGAAGTGAGGAGTAAGATGTGATGGCTTTGGACGTCCGGGAGTGTCTCATATGCAACGCCCAAGAGTTTTGGCTAATATGGGAGGAGGGCATGGGGAGTAGGAAACGAGTTGAGAGTGGAGGGTGGGAGGGCGAGCGAGGAAGGGGCCAAGGTGGGGTGTTGTTGAGAATCGTCGCGGGGAGTAAAGGGTGACCTATGAAATGACTCGAATCAGCTGTGTGGGATCAGTCAAGAGTGACTCAAATAGAACTCATGGTTGATGAGTGCAGGGGTCTGTGCGAGAATGGTCATGCCTTTGCTGCTGCTTTGCCACCTTTCCCTGCTCTGCTCTAGCTCTGTCGTAGCGGATGTGTTTCTCGCTTTGGCCCTTCACACGCATGTCTAACTGTCTGATGCCTTCCTCCCGTTCGGTTTCCTCCTGTCGACCCGCCCATCCCCCCCCCCCACGGGCTCCACATCAGATGCTACACCCGGAGCTCCAGCAGCAGCAGCAGCAACAGCAGGCGGCGGCAGGGGGGGTGCCTCAGGGCCGGCAGTCACCGCTTGCAGGAGTGGATAAGGCTCCCCTGCGTGCCATGCAGCATCTGCGCCTGCGATAGAGATCCTCTTTCTTTCCACTCTTACTATATTCTGTCTCTCTCTCTCTCCCTCTCCCTCTCCGTCTCCCTCTCCATCTCCGTCTCCGTCTCCCTCTTCCTCTCTCTCTCCCTCTCCCTCTCCTTCTTCCCCCCCCCCCCACCCTCTCCTCTCTGTTTCCCTGCACTCTTCTGCCCCTCAATTCGCTCTCCACTCAGCCACTCCCCCCACCCACACACTTCCCTGCGCACCTGTAGACAACACATTTCCACTGTCTGCGCTGGTAGTGGATTAGATTACACCGCAAATGTTGCTTGAGCTACTCCCGGTTGAAACCTTTCTGCGCACCTGCTTAGCAAGGAGAGCCTCTTGCACACATACAAATCCCGTCTGCACTGCAGCCTTATGACTTCTCAAAGCCAGGCCTCATCTTTATGTCATCCAGTTACCGTAGTACAGTATATGACCAGGGAATGCTAGTATATGAACAGGGAGTGCTAGCAGAGGTATGGCTTGCTGAGACTCTACTGCAACATCTGAACAGGGATAACATGCTAAGGTTACCGTAATTGAAATGCTCTCTTCGGTGAAGTGCGCGTGATGGCAGTCTTTGGGAAATACCGCAGCTGAGAATGCTAGATAAGGCACTGCCTGAGAATGCTGTTTTTGCCTGGTAAAACTAGTGAGAGGTTTTGGGTTTAGGGGAATTTTCAGTGTGAGCCTGATACGAGGTAATCTTGATATGAGGTTAGGAACACGCTCAGAAGGTTTCAAGTTCCCAATGTACAGAGTCTGATGCCACATGCCACATACGATCTGTGCCTCAATCAACCCCTACATCCACCCCAGCAGCTACAGTGAATGAATCAAAAACACAGCTAGACTGCAATAGAGGAGCCCAACCGACAAACTCCTTCGGCAGGAAGAAGATCAACCAAACTTCACTTGCTCCCTAAGGGAGACAAGCAGAGGAGCTCGCCAGTCGGGATTCCCGACCAAGTCCTGTCCTGAGTCCTGCCAACTCTGATGGAGCCAGGCACGCAACAGGAAGCCTGAGCCCTACTGCCCAAGTATACAGAGTGTCTACGACTGCTCGAGGAATAGAGAATGTGCCGTGCAGACTAAACGTGACACGTCTTGGCCTTTTCGCAAGAATCGTCTGCTTCCAACTTGTCGTCTGCCTCGCACTGATCCATCCGGCATGGATGGGTCATGGGGCTCGGCACAAGCAAGGTGATAGTAACCTTGCTCGCCCTACTCCTTCCTTCCCCGTGGGCAAGGTTTGCTGTTATGGCATACGCCCATGGAAGGAGTGGTGAGATAAGGTGAGGTGAGGTGAGGTGAGGTGATGTGAGGTAAACAAGGTGCAATCTTGGCCAACCCCATCTGCCCTTGAGAATGGCGTATAGCAGGCACTCCCTCTGAGTGCACTGCCCTTGAGAATACCGTACGAGAGGCCTTCCTGCTTTCCAGCAGCCGCACCCGTGCCCGTTGTGCCCGTTGTGCCCACCATGCTCGTTTACGAGAGGTCAAACGAGCCCTGCCCCTCAAAGATTGCATACAGCAGCCGCTGCTGCATCACCTCCTGCTCACGGGATGGGACGAAGGATGTTTATTCGAGAGGAGCCAGAACGAGGGTTGACGCGAGTGGAATCAGAATCCAGACGCAGTCCCCCCCACCCACCCACCCTCCTTGCGATTGAAAGAAACAGAAGAACCTCCCAGCACCCCACCAAACCATAAAAAAACACAGGAAAGGCTACCTTCAGAAGCACAGAACCAGGCCGGACAAACAGAGGCTATGAGAGCAGCAGCTAAGGGAGCAGCACACAACAAGAATCCGAGCAGCACACAACAAGAATCCGAGCAGCACACAACAAGAATCCGAGCAGCACACAACAAGAATCCGAGCAGCACACATCCAGGAAACAAAAAAAAAAAGAGCAGCATGCATTGCATCGTGGGGGGGCAGGGGAGCACACACCTGGGAGGAGTAAGGCGGCAGCTTGAGGTAGTTGGCACAGGTCATGACACTGGGTAGATCCATATCACTCGCTGCCATAGGCGACCCCCCTGCACTGCCCGCTCCCACTGCTGCTGGCGGGGAGGCTGTGGAGGTAGAGGGTCTCCCCGGTGATGATGATGGGTGCTGGGGTTGGAACAAGGGGGGGAAGAGCAGGGCGGAGCAGGAGAGATGAGTTGAAGCGAGGACAGGGTTGGGTTGTGGCATGCAAAAAGGATGCGGGTGGGAGAGAGTTAGGGGGAGAATGTACGACTGGAGACAGTCTATTGACCACTGCTCACCCCTGCTCACCCCGCTGCCCCCTGCAGACGCACCTTTCTGACGATGGTGAGCTTGGGGCGCAGCGATGCAAGCCCTCCCGGTGGCAGGCAGGGCGCACCCGTGACAAAGCGCACAAACGCCCGCTGCTCCTGTGGGGTGAAGGCTGCTAGAATGCTCAGCAGCTGGGGGAGAGGGGGAGGAGGGAGAGGGGTAAAGTTGACAGGGGAGATGCAGGGAGGGACGGGATAGGGTGAGAGATTGCATTGAACGGAGAGCTAGGTGGGAGGAGAGGTTGACGAAGCGGGGAGGGGAGGTGGGGCGTCCTATTCGCGGCATCCTGGGTCAGGCTTGACGGGTTTGAAAGGGCAACAGATGGCTTGTGGAAGCCTGAGTGGGTAGTCTGTAAGTTCAGTGCGTGACGAAAGGACTCACAAAACCCAGCCTGGAAAACGGGGCGCAAGGTGACGTTGGCGAGCGCAGACGAGGTCGAGAGGTGTATGTGTTATGGGAGACTGGAGAAGGGACGGGACGGATGGTGGCGGCTTACGTATTTGATGGGTGCGCTGTCAAGCGTGTAGCCATGATCGCACTTGATGTGCTCTGCTAGCATCTCCTCCTGTGTACGCCATCACACATTGACATCACACACACACACACACACACACACACACACACACACACACACACACACACACACACACACACACACACACACACACACACACACAAAATGACACTTATACTATATATTCGAGATGATTTTGGCTGTTATTCAGATAGTTCTACACGATTTTTTTTAAATGGCGACACCAACACGAACAGATGAACCAATGCAGAAAGATACAAGCGAGAAGAGGACGAAGCAAGGCATGGGCACGTTTAGCCTCCACTGCCCACCCACCACCTGCCCCACCACACTCCCGGTTCCACCCACCACCTGCCCCACCACACTCCCTGTTCCACCCACCTCACCCACCCTCCACACAACACCCACCGTCCACACCGCACTAGACAGCAAGGCAAGGCAAGGCAAGGCATGACTCACGGTCCACATCTGGCGATCTCCGCACACCAAAGTGTCTAGCTCATACTCCGTGAACACTTGCAGTGAAGAGAGTGAAAAGACCTGTGGCGAGTGGAGGAGGAGGGAGAAGAGGAAGAGGAGGAAGGAGGGAGAAGAGGAGAAAGGGAGAGGAGGGAGGGAGAGGAGGGAGGGAGGGAGAGGAGGCAGGACACAGGGCTCGCGATGATTCGATTGTTTAGTTGTCGACTCATAAGCCGTTGAACTTAAGAGCCGGTGCCCTACAGACTGAACCAGGCGCCACGCAAGGGTGATCAAGCAATGCAGCTGCTTCTGTGAGAGGCATCGCACGCGCACAAACAGTACACTTCCCATCCACCTCATTGCTCCCTCTAGCCTTCCCTCCCCCCCTGCCCTACTGCCCTCCTACCCCTATCTTCCTGCATGCACACACACACGCACCTGGTTAAAGCCCTGCTTGAAGGCGGCGACCTGAGCAGCAATGCCTGACCCCACCAGTGCATCCACCACCAGGTGCAGATACTCCGCCACATTCCCCTCGCCCACCTGCCAGGCCATGAAAGGTGATGCACATTGCAGATTGAAAGAGGGGGGAAGAGAAGAGGCATCGAGAGAGGGGGGTTTTGAGGCCCACGAGTGCAGCCACCACCAGGTGCACTCCGCTACATTCCCCTCGCCTACCTGCCAAGCCGTGCACGGCACACATGTTAAACGGGGAGGAAAGAGGGGGGAAGTCAACAGTCAGAGAGCTTTGAGGCCCACGAGTGCATCTACCACCAGGTGCAGATACTCCGCTACATTCCCCTCGCCCACCTGCTCCGCGATATGATGCCGCACCTAGCATGGGATTGAGAGGGTGGGGCGGGGAGAGGGGTACGGAAAGGGGAAGGGCGGAAGGGAGAGTGGGAGCAGGGATGGGATAAGGGGGAAGGAAAAAGGGGAGGGGAGATGCGCACGAAATGACATTTTCGCACAAGTGTACGCAATGGTGTCCTGTGACCAAGGTGTGAACACAAGTGTCAAGTCAAGACAGTCACGCAACGAAGGGAAGAGCCCAACCCATCTCAACCATGGGTCGGACTATCAAGTGTGAAACAGGCAGCAGGCAGCAGGCAGCGAGGAGACAGAAAACAAACCTCAATGTCCTCTCCGCCCGGCTTGAGCTCATAGGAGGGGTCGCCTGGGAGAGTGAAGTCGAGACACAGGTCCTCTAATAGCATGCCCTCTGGCAGCAACCCATGCGCCACCACCACACTGCCGCCACTGCTGCCCTCTCTGCTGCCACCGCCGCCGCCGCTGCTGCTGCCCGTGCCGTCAACATCCCTGCTCGCAGCCGCGTCAGTCGCTGCAGCGGAACCGGCACTTGCACCGCTGCCACTAGCAGCAGCGGCAGCGGCGGTGGCGGCAGGGGCGAGGGCGAGGACGCGAGCCACATGCGCAAGCATCTCGAGAGTGCTTCCCAGAGCAGGGTCAAACAGGCGCACGTCGTACAGCCCTAGGGGCTGCGGGGTGGAAAGGGGAAGAGGGGAGGGGGAAGTGGGACAACGGTGTGAGTGAAGCGGGAGCTAAGGGAGCGGCACGGCAGAGGCAAACGATTTAGATCTGGTGCAGCGATACACAAGCCCAGCAGCCAGCCCAGCCAACCGTCCACATCATACAAACACCAACACCCAGACGCCAGCACACAAGCGCCAGCACAAGCGCACACCACACCAGCATTCACAGACAGACAGCCCATCCACGTACCTTATCGAGCAGTAGGCGGTAGAAGGCCGGGGAGAAGCGCATGTCCAACAGGCGGCCGTCCTGCAGCGACTTTGCCATGAGCCGCCCCGCCATTCTGAATTGCTCTATCACCCGCTCAGGCGCCTCCCTCCACGGCCGCGGAAACAGCCCCTGCGGCGCCAGTACCATCGTCTCCTCCCCCTCCCCCACTCCCCCTCTCCCCTGCGCGCCCTTCCCTCCTGATCCTCCTCCTCCCCCTCCTCCTCCTGTGCGCGCCTCTGCTCCTTCTCCCCCTCCAGCTGCAGCAGCAGCGGTGCCAGCGCTTACATTGGTGCTTGCTACAGCTGCAGGCACGGGCACTCCTGGGCCTTCTTCTGACCGCCACAGGCGGAGGGAGCGCCGCTGCAGCTGGTGAGATAGTAGCGTGTAGAACTCGAGAGTAGGACCCAGACCAGTTCCCACCTCCCCGAAATACTCTACTTCTAGCACTGCCTTATGCCCTGCATACAACTCCATGACCTTTGTTCCTGACTCCAGTATATGCTCACGAGACACCCGCACCTTCTGCCGTTGCAGCCGGATCGGCCGCAGTTCCCGCCGCCTGTCCCGCCCATATGCCCCACCAACTCCCCCTCCTGCTCCGCCTCCTCCTCCCGCTCCCCCTGCTCCTCCTCCTGCTCCCGCGCCCGCCTCCCCCGCCACCTGCTGCTGCTGCTGCTGCAGGCGGTGCAACCCTCGAAGGAGGTCAAAGGCAGTGCAGTAAAAGTAGTGGCGGCGGAGAGGTAACGGAAAGAGGAAGGGGAAGGAGCGCGGGAGTGCATGCGCCCAGTCGGGAAGCGAGTCGCTGCAGAGAGAGAGCGCGTCTTGCAGCTGGCGCTGCAACTTGGTGGCAATCTTGGTGTTGAGAAACAACTCCGGAGGAACTGCCATGTGCTGCTGGATCTGCAGGAGCGTTGCTGCTGGCGACGTGGGGGAGAGGGAGGGAGAGAGCGGCGCGGAGAAGGAGGAGGGGGAGGCGGCAGCCTGGCCTGGAGCAGGGATCGTGGCGTAGGGGGTGGAGGGAGTGGTGGGAGCAGCAGCAGCACCAGAAGCAACGCCGTCAGCCGTCTGTCCCAGAATGAGCCTGGGAAGCCCAAGCTGCGTGTACAGGATCTGCTCGAGCTGCTCACTAATGCCTGCTGCTGCTGACACCCCATCATGGTGCGATGGCGTTGGCACCTCGTCAACATCCATCTCCTCCCCTTCTTCTATCTCCTCTCCTTCCTCCCTCTCGTCCTCTTCCCCCCCAACAGCTTTCTCCTCTGCAGAATCACCCTCAGGGCGAGCACAGGCCAGCACAAGAGCAGCAGCTGCTGCTGCCTCCTGCTGTAGCTGGTGGGAGGAGCGAGTGAGTGCGTGCAGTGTGTGCAGCAGCAGCAGCAGGTCTCGAACCACAGAAGGGCAGGAGGAGGCGGAGGGCAGAGGGGTGGAAAGAGAGCCGGTAAGGAGAGTACGCACGGGGGAGAGGGACGGGTTGATGGAGTGTGGCAAGAGCAGAGATGACCCTTCCACTGTTCCTGCAACTGCAGCAGCAGCAGATGAAGATGATGATCCTAGTCCGGATGCTTCAGCTGCTGCAGCTGCTCTCTGTGTGTCGTTTGCGACTGCCTCTGACGCAGCAGTAGCAGCAGCATCAGTTGGAGCTGAACCAGCGGCAGCAGAAGCAGCAGCAGCAGGAGGCACTGTAGAGGAGTGCCGATATACAATCTCGTGAATCCCATCCCACACCCCTTGTATCGCACTGCCTCTGCCCCTCCCACCGTCCCTGCCTCTGCCACTGCCACCACCACCGCCGCCGCCGCTGCTACCGCTACCGCCACTCCCACGACTACCATAACCCAGCCCATACCCATGCCTTTGGGAAGGCGCATGCGCATGTGCATGCCCATGAGCATGCGAGCCATGCCTGCTCTGCTTAGACGAGTTGCCATAAGGGTGGGTATACCCATACCCCATGCCTCGAGACCTGTGACCCCCCCCCTCAGCATCCGCACTACGCCCCCTGCTGCCTGCTCCCCCTCCCCTCCCCCCCAGAGCCAGCCCAAACTCATCTGCCATAAACCTCTCAAACTCTGCCACGTCAGCGTCATCCTCCTCCCCCTCCGCCTCCCCTTCCTCTTCTTCATCCTCCTCGTCGTCTTCATCCATCTCCTCCTCTTCCTCTTCCTCCCCCTCCTCCTCTTCCTCTTCCTCCCCCTCCTCCTCCTCTTCCCATTCTTCCCCCTCCTCTCCAGCCCCTGTCATCTCTACAGGTTCAACGTCTCCTTCTTGCTCCTCCTCTTCCCCATCCTCCCGATCCTCCTCCTCACCTTCCATACTCTCGTCAACTTCCCCTTCCTCCAATTCCTCCTCCACCACCACCAACAAATCGTCGTCTTCCTTCACCTCCCCCTCCTCTACTTCCTCCTCTTCCTCTTCTTCCTCATCCTCTCCCTCCTCCTCCTGCTCCTCCCCGCCTCCCTCCTCTACATACATTTCATTCCCCTCTCTGCCTGGCTCTTCACCTTCTTCCACCTCCTCCCCTTCCTCTTCTTCCTCCTCCTCAACATCCTCCCCTTCCTCTTCTTCCTCCTCCTCATCATCCTCCCCTTCCTCTTCCTCTCCCTCCTCTCCCTCTTCCTCCTCCTCTTCCTCCTCTCCACTCTCCTCCCCATGCAACATCATCATCTCATCTTCATCCATCTCTTCTTCCTCCTCCATTTCCTCCTCCTCCTCTTCCTCACCTTCCTCCTGCAACCCAACCTCCTCTCTCTCGCCCTCCACCCCTTCAGCCATCATTCTCAACCCCTTCACAACTACACTCAGAATGGTGGCAGTAGGATCCAAGGGAATCCCTCGAAACGAAAACACCAACCGATGCTCCCCAGGCACAGCAGCAGCCACTGCCGCCCCCCTCTCACCTCCTGTTCCTGCGCTCCCACCTGCTCCTCCCCCCCTTGCTTCTGCACCAGAAGCCGTTGCTGCTGCAAGAGCAGCGCTGCTGCTGCTGCTGCTGCTGCCGTTGCGCCTTCCACCTGTGACTACTGTGCTCTCAGGCACAGGCTCAGTGAGTGGGTTCCCTGCCCTGCTGCTACCAGCACCTAGAGCACAAGGCAAAGCAGAGCTCACACCTGCATCCATCGCATGTTGCTGCTGTTGCTGCTGCATTGCCTCTGTTCCTGCAGCAGCTGCAGCACCGCTTGACCCTGCCGCCAATCTCTCTCCACTCGCTGCTGCTGCGACTGGTGGTGTCTGGGAGCGTGCTGAAAGGGAGGACTTTAGCCGACCACCTCGGCCACCCAGCTCCCCTTCCTCTGACTCCATGCCTGCTGCGTTAAGTCCGCTCATCAACTGCTCATACCAAGCCATGCCATGCCACGCATGCCATGCCAGCAACGTGGAGCGTCATACCATGCCCACCAGGGTCGCAATGAGGTTGCGACCAAGAAGAAGCGCACAAAAAAAAAGGGTAAAAAGGTGAGGACTTGTGATAAGTGATGGCAGGTCAACCGACGAGGTCTCGAAACAATCCAAGGGAAGCCAAACGAATTGAACAGACAAGGAAAACACAAAGCAACTCAAGGGGCATTGAACAAGTCAAGAAAGAATAAACAGCAGTGGAGCATGCAAGGTGAATGGCGAAAAAGGTGAGTCTCAACAGTGTGAGCAGAGATTCAGCGCAGGCACTCGAGATTCAGCAGACCACTTAACATGCGCTCGAGATTCAACACAGAGATCTTTTGAGGCGCCTCAAAAATGAATGGCAAAAAAGGTGAGTCTCAACAGTGTGAGCAGAGCAGGCAGACCAATGAACATGCGCACGAGATTCAAGACAGAGAGCCAAGGGCATCAAGGACGTACGGCCATGAGATCTGCAAGGTCGGAAAGCGGCTCCTCCTCACTCCGCCGCTGCTGCTCCTCTTGCCCTGCACCCGCACCCTTCGCCTCCTTCCTCTCATCCTTCCCTTTACCCTTCCTCCTCCTCTCCTTCACCTCCCGCCCCTCCTCCCCTGTCGCCTTACCATCAGTCCTCTCCTTACCATTCCTTGACGCTTCTCCCTTCCCATCATCGCTCCCTCTTCCCTTCTCTCGCCCCTTCTCAGCCCTCTCCCCCGCCCCACCCTTGCCACCTCCCTTGCTTTCCTTCTTCCCCTTCCCCCCACTCCACCACCCGCGCGCCATCCCCAAACGTGACTTCCCCTCACCCTTCTCCCCCGCCCTCCTTTCGTCCTCCTTCCCACCTCCCGCACTCTCCCCCGAAGCATCTTGTGCCACACCTCTCTTACCCCTCGCCTTACCACCGCTCTCCTTGCTCTTCCCCATACCATCCGCCTCCTGCCCTCCTGCCCCCTCTCCCTCCCTGTCTTTCCCCGCTCGTTTCGATCGAGAACCAGATCCCTCCCCCTTCTCTCTCCCTTTTAGCGCGCCCCACCCACTCTTCCCTAAAAAATTCCCTCCACTCGTCCCCTCCTTGCTACCCACATCTGCTTCTTCTGTCTTCTCTGCTTCCACACCCTTCCCTTGACTCTTCTTGCACTTACCACCACCATCGCCATTACCAACACCTGTGGCAGCAGCAGCAAGGGAAGAAGCAGCAGCGGAAGCAGCAGCAGGAGAAAGGGAAGCACCGGCACCAGCAGCTTTACCCGCTGCTGCTCCTTCAATCTCGCCTTCCTCCTGGTCCATAGCACGCGCACCCCTAGTGGCCTCTTCCCCTGTTGCCACCCTGCTTGGACCAGCAGCAGCAGCAGCATCAGCACCAGCACCAGCAGCATCAGCCGCACCAGGAGCGCCAGCAGGAGAAGCAGCAGGAGCAGCAGCAGCAGCGGTGGTGGTGGCGAGAGCAGGCGTGGCAGTAACAGCCGCCACATGGTGCGACCTCCTCACTCTAGGCCACAGAAACTCCTCCACTGCAGTCAGCGTCGCCAACGGCTCTATAAGAACCACATTCGACGAGTAATCCCGCACCGACCGCTCGCACCGCTCGCGCACCAGCCGCAGCTTGATCGGCTGTGACAACGCAGACAGCCCAGACACCCCACCAGCCCCCATCGGTCCTGCTGCTGCAGCCGCCGTTGCAGCAGCAGATGCTTCTGCTGCTAGCAGCGCCACTTCTGCTGCCCCTCCTGCTGCTCCTCCGGACCCTCCCGGCCAGCGAGGTAACCCGTGGGCGCCTGGCTTACCTGTTCGTCCAGGTATAGTCCCCCCAGGGCCAAGGCCTAGATTCGATGCTCCTGTGGGGCCGCTGGAAGTGAAAGCTCCTCCTCCTGCCCCTCCGGGCAGCTGGAACAGCTCTGTTTGCAACACTGCGAAGCGCTCCCGTGCTGCTAGTGCTGCTTGCAAGCGCTGCACTAGCAGGTGGACGGAAACGGGTGGAGAAGTGGTGAGCGGGAGAGAGGACGCGAGGGAGAGGGGGGAGGATGGAGAGGAGGAGGTGTGCAGGATGGTGGTGGTGGCGCTGGTGGTGGTGAGTCTAGGGGTGGAGTATGGGAGTGAGTGTGAGACTGGGGATTGGGCGAGTGGGAGAGCAGATGAAAGTATAGCTGTGATGATCTGAAGCCGAAGGACCACCTCACACCGCCGCTGCTCCTGCTGAGCCCACCAATCCAAGCCTGACACCTGGCTCCCTCCTTCCTCCCCACCGCCGCCGCTGCTGCCAGCAGACGCAGCAGCAGGGCGAGAGGAGAGAGGAGGGGGAGAAGAAGGGGAGAGGAACCGGAGCATGGCAGAGGGCACACCCCCTTCCACTAGCTCAAACGTTGTCACTGACACCGACCCGTTCCTTCCCATACCACCACCACCACCACCAGCAGAACCACCAGCAGCGCCACCAGTCCCTGTGCACCTATCTGCGAGCATGCCCAGCACCTGGCACAGCACAGCCGTGTCATGCCTCAGTCGTTCCACCATCTCCACAGCCCACCCCCTTGTCGCCTTTACCACCAACCCGGTTGATTCCACCCCCTGCTTCGCCTCACTTCCCCAGCCACAGCTCGCCTTTGCTTTCAGCCCCTCGGATTCTGCCCCTGCCGCTGCTGCTGCCCCTGCCTGTCCCTGTCCCTGTTTCTCTCCCTGACTCGGCGTCTCTCCTCCTGCTTCCTGAATCTCTCGGCACAGAGCCTGCAGTTCCAGCAGCCCATCAGCAGCACCGGAGGGCTCATTAGCCCGCCATCCCATGGGGAAGAAGTGCTCATGTAGTTGCTGCGCCTGCGCTGCCACTGCTGCCTGCACCGCTGCTGCCGCCGCCGCTCGAGCCGCCGCAGGAGATGCTGCTGCTGCTGCTGCTACTGCTGCTGCTGCTGAGGACGCTGGTGAAGCAGCAGAATTACCGCCACCACGACGTGGCACTGAAGCCGCAGCCGCGGCAGCGGCGGCAGCTGCTACTGCCGCAGAGGTACTGGGACGCTGCTGCTGCTGCTGCTGCGTCTGCGTCTGCTGCGTCTGCTGCGTCTGCTGCTGCTGCTGCTGCTGGTCGTGTTTTGTTGATTCACCAAGCTCAGCTGCGTCTTTCGCGCCCGGCCCATCTGCTGCCTCTCCCTTGGCTTTGCCTCGTTTGCCCATAGCCGCCATCCAGCGAGCAAAGCTGGGTGCGCTTGACCCTGGTGGGGCCGAGGAGCCAGCAGCATCCTCAGCACCAGCAGATGCAGCAGCAGGTGCAGTAGCAGACGCAGCAGCGAAAGAAGAACTGCCGGAGCCACCCAAGCCCTTCTTCTCTTTCCCTGCTGCTTTCCTGCACCGATCTGAGTGGACCCCGGGCGAAACTGCAGCTGCTGCTGACGGTGATGATGACGCTGCTGCATGCTTGGCAGGGGTAGAGGACGCAGGCGCACTAGCAGAATGCTTTACAGCATACTTCTTGCCTGGTTCCTTCCTCACTGGCGCTGCAGGAGTAGGAGAAGCAGCGGCAGCGGCAGTGGCAAAGGCAGAAGCCGCGGGTGGAAGAGGGGAGAGAGGAGGTGGACGGGCAGGAGAACGAGCAGTGGCAGAACCACCAGTACCACTACCACCACCACCACCAGACGAACTTCTCTTGACAGGGGAGCGGCGGGATGCGGGAGAGGAGCCGGCAGCAGCAGCAGCAGCGGCGGTGGTACGAGCAGGGATGAGGTTTTGAATGGCAAAGAGTGTGCCTTCGCGCGAGAAGGGCAGGCGGAAGGTTTGTGCGTCTTTGTGCAGCAGCAGAGAGGCGATGCGTAGCGCTTGTAGCTGGAGAGACGCGTCCTGGGAGGAAAGGACGTCCGCCAGGAAACTGGGGAGAGGATGGGCGGGAGAGAGAGAGAGCGGCGTGATGAGCCAGAGGGGTAATGGGGTCGATATGCACGGGGATTGATGACTGGAAAAAGTTCCAAGAGGGGAGAGGGGAGGGGAGGGGACTGAAGCGTTAGGGAAAGCTAATCGTATATCGGGTCAGAAGAGGAGAGGAGGGAAGCCGCTGGGGGGGAAGGAAAGGGTGGCAAGTAGGGCAACAAGGAATAGACAGCAGACCAGGCAGCAGAAATGGCAGCAGGGGCAGCAGGGGGGACGGGAGAGTACCTAGCGATGGAGGAGGCGGGTGGGAGGAGGGGCATGGTGGTGGGGGTGGAGAGCAGCAGCACGTTGCAGATAATCTCGAGACACTTGTGCCGCACTGCCACGTTCATTGTCGCTCCATACGCCTGCCATACAGGAGCGGGGGCGCACACACACACATGATGTTTGTTTTTGCCTTTGCTATTTACTTGTTTCGTTTTTCCAGTGCCATGAGAATCGATCCGCCTGTACGCCATCCACCCCAGCCAATGCAACAAAGCTACAGTGGCAGCAGCAGCAGCAGCAGCAACAGAAGCACGCACCTGCATGATGAGAGGGAACAAGTCAGAGACAAACGGAGCCAGCCCCTCTGGCGCCTGCTGAAACGCCCTCTGCCTCGCCCGCTCACTCATCCCCCTCCCCTTCTCCTTCTCCTTCCCCTTCCCCTTCCCATCCGTCTCCTCCCTCTCCTTCCCCTTGCCCTTCCCTTCCTCGCTACCACCACCAGTCACAGCTGCTGCAGCACCGTCCTCTCCTGCCCTTTTCTCCTTCCCATTCTCCTCCTTCTCACTCTCCTCCTCTCCATTCCCCTCCTCGCCTTGTGTAACGTCCTTCTCCTCGCTCTCATCACATGATATGTCCTCAGATAACACCTCCCCCTCCTCCAGTTCCTCCTCCACTGCACGTGGCAGCAGCTCATTGGCTAGAGCAAGAATCTCGTACACCTGTGCAAGGAACAAGAGATTCAGGGATGGGTGTCCGGGGAGACGAAGCAAGAGGGGAAACGAAGGAAAGAAGCCAGGAATGAAGGAACAAAAAGAGAGAATTGGACCCAAAGCAAATTTTAGACATTAAGGACAGAATGAGCAAGAGAATGAAATGACCGAGTGACAGTGAGAAGATGGAGCAGAAGGAGCAAACAAACAAAGCTCTCCCACTCCCACATCCACGTGCTTCATTTCATTTTGAGGCGCCTCAAAAGGCACCTCAATGGACGAAGCTTTCCCACATGCACATGCTTCCATCCTTCCATTCATGCATGCATGCATGCTTCTCCAACACCACTGCCACCAGCAACCGCAGCATCTCCCAATCGACAAAATCATCCTCTTATCTTTCCCCTTCCTCCTCACCTCTTCTACACGCCTAACTTGACAGATTGGGAACATAACGGATTCGAAAACACCAACACGACAGCCCTTCCTTCCTTCCTTCCGCATCCACACGCCTGCTCAAACTTGACAAGATTGGGTATTCAAAAAATCCAAACCGCCCACACTACAACCCGTCCGTCCTCTCCCCTTCCTCCTCACCTCTTCCACAGGCCTGGTCAGCCCTGGAGGAGCAGCGGAAGCAGCTGCCACTGGTCCCAATCCCCCTGCACTCCCCCCTCCGCCACTCGATGCAGTCACAGCAGGAGACACGCCGGCAGGGCTAGTAGTAAACCCCAATGGGGTCGCAGATGCATCACCCACAGCAGCAGCAGTGGTGGAGTGTGGAGGGGCGTGGAGGCCCGAGGAGAGGAGGGCGTTGCGCAGGAGGCGGATAATGTCTGCTGATAGCAACGTCTCTGCTGCTCCTTCCGCTTCCCGCGCACACAGAGTGAGCAGCCGAAGCAGACCCTGGGAGGAGGAGGAGGGGGGTCGGAGAGGGAGATACGGGAAGCTGAGAAAGGAGGGGTGGAGGGGGTATATAGAACTACAAGGGAAGAGGTGCAGAAATGGGTTGTGAAACAGTAGAGAGGTGCAATAAAGCGATGTGATCAGGAAAAAACAAAAAGAAACGCAGAAATGCACACACAGACCCACACACACGCACGCACGCATGAACAGAGGAGAAGGGAAAACAGCATGGATGCAAGCAAGAGCGTCAAGAGCGTCCTCCCTGCATACCACAAAGGTCGTCGGAGTAATGTTCACACCCCCTCCCATGCCCCCGCCAGACACCGCTGCACCCCCCACCCCAGCAGAGGTGCAGGTGGCGGCGAGCAGGCGCACAGCGTGGGAGATGAGACCCGAGGAGGCACAGAGCGTGGCGAGATCCTCTGGGTTGGCCGAGACCACGAGGGCTATGCGCGTCAGACAGATGCACGTGCTCTCTACCACCTGGGGGAGGGAAGGGGGGCGTAGGGAGGAAGGGAGGGGGGGATGGTGAAGCATTTGTTTGTTTGTTCGCTCATTGTACTTACTCTCTCTGGTTTGCGCTTACAACACCAACTCCTACTTGTAGTCGGAACTACCGTACTAGGCCCGTTTAGATCCTGCAGAAACTACTGTGTGTGAGTGAGATGCAGAAAGAGACAAATAACAACAAGAGAGAAGAAGGTCGGGAGCGGGGAGGCTGGAGGGCAGAAGAAACTCCTGCGCAGATAGAGATTGCACGGGAGAAAAGAGGGAAGAGAGGAGGAGAGCGGAGAGTGGCAAAGAGATGGGCCAGACGTGTGGGCCAGGTGCAAGAAGTGGTTGAAACACGCACCTTGGCGTCACAGTGCTGCAGCATGTTGGCGAGCACGGGGGATGCCTCGAGCAGCATGGGCACACAGTCAGACGGCACGTCCCGGCACACATTCGCTGCCGTGCGCGTCGCCACTTGCTGCCACGTGAAGAGAACGGTGCAGGCAAGGGGGAAGGGGAAAGGGGGGATAGGGGGAGAGGGGAAACGGTGGGGCAGGGGAATCCACGGGGGGAGAGAGGGGGGAACGGGTGGGGTAGGGGGAGCGAGAGGGCAATCGGGGAAGTAGGCAGTTGGATGGAAAGGCAAGGAATTTATTGAGAGAAAGGTATCCAAGGATGCGCGAGGTAACGGAAAGAGAGGAGGTGAGGCAGGTTGTGTGAGAGCAGTGGAGCGAGAAAAACGGGTAGATTTCTGTGAGTCTCGTTCAATAAACCCAAATCATGTGTGCTACGCGGCGTGACTGAGTGAAGCACTGAGTGATGTTGAAAAAGACATATTCATCATTTCATTCCTCACTAAGACACCGGCCAGAGCACTGACCTGGATGCTGGTGGAGAAGAAGTCAAGATGGGACAGAACGGCCGTGAGCGCACCCGCGCGCAGGCACGCTGAGGGATGTTCGTGAGACACCTTCTGCAACGCTTGCAGCGACTGAAGCAGGAGGACATTGGAGGGCAGGGAGGGTACGGTACGGTACAGGAGGGCAGAGAAGATCGATCAAATCGAGACGGAATTGAATCAAACAGATGAGCCTACATAACAGACGGCTTGAGCTGCATTACTGACTCAAGCAGCTGAGAAGGAACAAGCCTACATGGCGTGGTGGTGGGAAGACAGAGACACAGACAGAGAGGTAGAGCTCAACTCTGGCTGTTTGGAAAAACAAGTGTCGCCAGCCAACACAGCGTATGCACACCACACATCTCTGCTACCCACCCCCCCCCACCCCCCCCCCCCTCTTCTTCCCCCGCCCAGAGCCCCACTTCCCGATCCCCTCTTCACCACCCGTTCCCCCACCTGCACTGCCAGGTCGATGTATTCAATAATGAGCAGACGCGCGCAGAGCGACGGCACAGCACCGTGGTGCACTAAAGCGGAGCACCCACTACTGGGCAGCACGTCAGTTGAGGCGCCTCAAAGGCCTTACCTGCTCTGCAAGGTCGATGTACTCGATAGTGAGCAGGCGCGCGCACAGAGACGGCACAGCCCCATGGTGCACCAACGCGGAGCACCCACTACTGGGCAGCACGTCACAGAGATACGTGAGCGCATTCGCCGCGAGCAGCATGGCGTCCGGGCAATACTCGCACTCCAGTAGCGCCACCAGCGGCGGCACAAACGCGTCTACAGGGAACGACGCGAGAGACTCCTCTGTGCCGATCAGCAGCAGGTCGCAGAGGAGAGAGAGGGACTCTAGCTGCCGGCTTGTGTCGTGCTCCGCGGATAGCCCTGCTAGGATGGAGCGGTATCTCCCGCCCTGCGGCTGGGGGAGATGCGCGCGCGTGAGCGTGTGCGCGTGCGGGGGCGCGGGCGTGGGCGCAGCTGCGGAAGACGGCCCCGGGGCGGACGCGGACCCGCTCCCGCCTGCACCCCCCGCGCCCCCACCCCCGCTACCGCCGCCGCCGGCGCTGCTGCTGGGGCCGCCGCCTGCTGCTCCTGTGGCGGCGCCAGGCGCGGACGGAGACGGGAGGAGGTCATCAATGGAGACGGAGAAGCGGCGGAGCAAACTCTCCAGAGCAGTACCAGCAGACGACGTGAATGACTGTCTGAGAGCTGCTGCTGCTGCGGCGTTCCCATCGCCATCGGAATCAAGGCCTGACAGCAGCCCACCGGGTCCTAGAAACAGATCGTCCCCGTCGTCGCCTCCTCCATCCTCCGCCTCCCTCTCCTGCTCGCGCTCCCTGTCCCTCGCTCTCTCACGCTCCCGCTCTTTCTCTTTTCCCTTCTCCTTCTCCTTCTTCTCCTCCTTCTCCTTCTCCTTCTCCTTCTCCTTTTCTCTCTCGGAGGAGCGCTTGCTTCTGGATCCCTCCTCGTGCCCAAACGACTTGAAGAAACCTCTATCCATGCTCCCCCTTGCAGTGTTACCACCACCAACAGTTCCGCTCGCTCCGCCTACTCCTCCGCCAACTGCGCCACCTGCGGAAGCGCTCACAGCAGGGGCACGTGCACTCGCCTTTGCACCCGCGGTACTGGCGAGACCAGCCGCCGCAGCACCCACAAGGGGAGCGGAACCGGGACGAGTGAGGATGGCGCTAGTGGTATTCGCACCACGCGACGACGCTGTGGTTGTCGCAGCGGTCGCACCAGCTTTCGCGGCAGCGCGTGATTTCGCCTGATGCGAGTCGCGAGATTCCGCGCGATGAGCGGAAGACGGGGGCGCAGCGAAAGTGACGCGACTGGTGAGCCGCTTTGCGGAGGGCGGGGAGAAAGCGGACGGGCGCGCACGCGCGGAAGAAACTTGCGCAGAGGGTTGTGCGGATACGGACGGGGGAGATACGAGAAACGCGGAAGTGCGAGAGATCGGGGGATAAACAGCAGCGGCGGCGGCGGCAGCGGATGTCTTAGCGCGCTTTGCGGCCGGCGCGGACGACTGGTGAAGAGCAATCCGACGGCCGACGGCCGACGAAGACGGAACAGCCGACGGAGACGACGACGAGACACGAAACCAGGATGAAGAAACAGGAACGGACGAGCCACCCGCGGTGACGGCGGAGCGCAGATGGTGGCGGGAGCGGAATCTGCTCCGCGCGGAGGATTCCTTCTCCTGCGCAGCCGCTGCTGCTGCCTCAGCCCTCTTACGGCCACCGCTACCTTCCATAAAAGCTTCAGCAGTCGGGCGCGCGAGGCAGAGTCGCCTCGCCGTCCGATTCCATGTACGAGCCTAGGGACCGCGTGATGTAGCCGAACAGACGCTGGGTGGCGACGGGAGAATTGTGGCAGAAAAAGAGCGAGCGTAGGAGTGCACAACCAACGACGACGAGGATTCGCGAGCGTCGACGAGCAGATGGACGACGCGGCGATGAATTACTGGGTGGAGGCACGACGAAAAACAGAAACCAGAAGCTGATCCCAGATGAAACGCAAAAGTCTGGTTTGTGGGACAGCGCTGGCTAACTGGTTTGTGCAGGAATGAGCTAGGGAAGGAAGGCACACGACAGCGATTGGCAAGGGAGAGGATCTGAGGGTGAAAAAGAGAAATGGATGATGGAGTGTGGAGGAAGGAAGTGGGAATGGATTGGAGGGGCGGACCACCAAACTGAAAGCATCATCGAGGGCTCGTTTGGAGTAGCCAAGGGCTGCGAGGCACGACACCACAAGCAACCTCGGGAGAGATTCGTTAAGAGAGGCTGGAGATGAAGTAGGTGCACTAAAATTTGTTCGTAGCACAAGCTATGTTGATTACAAAATCTTCCCCTTTGAATGGAGGAAGAATTCTTGGAACCGGCAAATGAAGGTAATGAGCATGGCTGCATATATTGAAACTATATGCTAGAAATTCATAGTGCCGGCGTAGCGGAAACGTGTTTGTAGAAAAGAACAAGATAGAAATCTTGCATTGATCATTGAAAAGTAGAAGGATGACACAATGATAACTCAATGATAATGAAGAAGTGACACAGCAGGGTATATATGCATCCAGCTACCCCTCCAGAATGACCCCATTCACACCAATAATGGTGTACCAATAATTGTGCTGATATAACCAAAGGATCAAGTAGATAGGATAAGATCTGCTAAGTCTGGGAGGAGACAATGAAGTCTCTGTGGTGACCTTGTTGATGAGAATTTGATAGAGAACAAGATGAAGATACGATGGAAGTACAAGGATATAAATAGCATTCCTAGCTAGCCATGTACTCTGAGGGGTACATTCCCATATTAATTGAATTGCATTGCTACAGTAACCCACGACTATTGCCATTCTAGACAGTTACCATGTCGCACTTCGCAACTGCCTCGTGCGGTTACTGGACAGTCGAGGGTCACGACCGTTGACTGTCTTGGACTGTTGACCTTCAGGTGACCCTCGACCTTCCGCGTGCTCTATATAAGTTATTGAGGTACTGGTACAGACGTGCGCTTCGTTATGGAGTGACGTGTCAGAATGTTATAATTATCTAGCCTGTAGTGGGGTGCTCTATAGCGAGTACAACCCTGTTAGGGTTTGCTATATGTATCCAGGCCTCTTGATATAAGGGTGAATCACCCTTATGACCCTTACTATAAGGGTGTGTTCTGATTCGGACCCTTACTTTACAAAGTGGATTTTTTTCTGACACTTACAGGAAAAAGTGAATATGTTTAGGACCCTGATATTTCAGAGTGAAGTGGTGCAGTCGCACTGATCGGGAACATACATCCTCCTCAAAAAGTAAAGTAGCTCGAAGAAACCGAGTCATATGGACAACTTTGCCCACCAAATGCCTCCCACAAGTATCGATATCGCATCCCATTCACTAAAAGACCCATTGTGCTAAGTCGTCACGCCTAAAATCTACTAGTTATTTTACATGAAAAGTTATAGTTTGGTTTAAACCCTTACAAAAAAGAGTGGTGCTTGCCTGGTACCCTTACAGAAAGAGTGAAAGCAGCTGGTTACCCTTATGAGAAAGACTGGTTCAAATCCTATCCAGAGGCCTGTATGTATCCCAACTGCTGCTAGTGAAACTCTCCTCTCTTCTTCATTCCTCAATTTTCACATGCTATCAGAGCATCTACGGTACTGGCCTGTGGGCCCACCTAACTACTTCCGCTGCTACTCTGTGCTCTGCACGCCCCGTGGCGTGCCCCTCGCGCGACCCTTAGTGGCCCCGTCGCCACCTCTCGCGGCCCCGTCGCCGCCCTTCTCGGCCCCTCGCGGCCCCTTCGCGGCCCCGTTGCCGCCCCTTTCAGGCCCCTCGCGGCCCCTTCGCGGCCCGTCGCCGCCCTTCCAGGCCCCTCGCGGCCCCTTCGCGGCCCCGTCGCCGCCCCTATCGGCCCCGTCGCCACCGCCAGCGGCCCCGTCGCCGACCCTAGCGGCCCCGTCGCCGCCTCTATCGGCCCCGTCGCCGCCGCCAGCGGCCCCGTCGCCGACCCTAGCGGCCCCGTCGCCGCCCCTATCGGCCCCGTCGCCGCCTCCAGCGGCCCCGTCGCCGCCACTTGCGGCCCCGTCGCCGCCCCTTTCGGCCCTTCCTCGACCCTGCCCCGGCCCCGCCCCGGCCATGCTCCGTCGCCTGGCGCGGCGCACCGGGGGCACGTGCACCGCCCCCCCCCCCATTTTCCCGTCGCCCGTCGCGGCTCCCTCGGGGGCCGCGACCTGGGGGACGGGGGCGAGCGTCGCCCCTTCTGCCGCCTGCTTTGGCGCCCTGGGAGGCCGCGCGTCGGCCTCCCCCCCCCCCCCCCCGTAACCTCCCTACCCGCCGTCCCGCCCTGCCCTGTGTTAGGGTTTGGGGGTGGCGAGTAGGGGGTGGCGGGTGTGTGGTCTCCCCTGCTCCTCCTCCTCCTCCTCTGTCTCCTACTACTGCAGCTGCCGCTGAGGGGGGTGGGTGTGTGGGAGTTGACAGAGTGGTACTAGGGGGTGGGGGGTGAGTGAACCTAGGGTGCAGCAGGGGGTGTGTGAAATTGGGGTGACGTGGGAGTGAAGCTAGTGGTGCAGCAAGGAGTGTGTGAAAGGGGGGGTGGGACAGTTGGGGGAGGTTGAACGGAGGCTGTCGTCGTGTCGTCAGCAGCACCAGTAGTCCGGGGCGCTGCTCCGGTAGCCCAATCGTAGCCAGCTGCGCCAGTCGCCCGTGGGTCCGTTGCTCCTGCCACTCGTCTATAGCCGCGGAGCCAGTTACTCCAGTAGTCTGGGGCGCTGTTCTTGTAGCCGTTGTGCCACTGTGACTCCTGTTGCCCGTGTGTCTGCAGCTTCAGCCGTCGTTTCCTATCTCCTCTCCTCTTACAGTCTCGCCTCCTCCTCCTCACTTGCCCTTTGTGAATGCCTCTAGCTTTGCTTGTCCTTGTGAACTCCTGCTCTATACCTGCTTGCTCATTGTGCTGATTACACCCCAATTTGGCTATGGGGGTGTGTCAGAATGTTATAATTATCTAGCCTGTAGTGGGGTGCTCTATAGCGAGTTCAACCCTGTTAGGGTTTGCTATATGTATCCCAACTGCTGCTAGTGAAACTCTCCTCTCTTCTTCATTCCTCAATTTTCACATGACGCGGGAGTGAAGAACCTTCAAGAATGTTTATAATAACCTTTCAGTTATTCCAACACTCCCCTTCATTCCTGAAGGTGGGCCACGTGGGACTTCTTGGTGATCCCGCAAAGGTTGGCGCAGTGCTGGAACAGTTGACGTGGCAGTTTCTTTGTTAGGAAGTCGGCTACCATGTCACCAGTTGGGCAGTACGTGAGCTTGACCTTGCCCTTGTCAATTTCGTCCTTGACGAAGAAGTAGCGAAGGGCGATGTGTTTCGTGCGATTCACGAAGCCTGGCTTGTTCGCGATCTTGATCGCGCTCTGGTTGTCGCAGAGTAACGTGAAGTGTCCGTTCATTGTTACTTTTGCTTCCTGTAGGAGCTCCATCAGGTACAATCCTTCGCGAACAGCTGCGCTGGCGGCGATGAACTCTGCTTCAGCTGATGAAAGGGCGATGAGTTCCTTCTTCTGAGAGTTCCATGAAATGAGCCCAGCAGGTTGAAGTTGAAAAATGAATCCTGTGCGGGAGCGTCTGTTGTCAACATCTCCCGCGTGGTCAACGTCTACGTAGCCGTGTAGCTGCAAGGTGGCCGTTAAGTTAGCTTCGTAGGTGAGGCCGACGTCAGGAGTAGAGAGAAGTATTGCAGTGCTCGGCGTAGATCCAGTAGATTCTCCTCTTCAGGTCGCTTCAGGTACTGTGCGAGCTGGCTTGCGACGTAGGAGAGATCGGGCCGGCACGTGACGGCGGCGAACAGGAGACATCCCGGCTGCTGCTGATAGAGACGATGATCGTCAGGAGAGAGTGGCGTGGTGTCTGGCTCGTGGTGAGGAGGAGGAGTGTGATAAGGTGTGGTAAGGTTGATTGGTGCGATGGCAAAACGCTTTGTGAGTGTTTCGGCGTACTTTACGGCGGAGAGGTGGATGGAGGAGGCGGACTGAGTCACATTGAGGCCGAGAAACTGCGTGACGTTGTGATTGATCGTTACTTCAAGCTTCGCCTTGATGTCAGCCTCGAACTGGTCCAGTAGCTCCGTGTCGTTGCCAGTGTAGAGAAGGTCGTCGACGTAGGCGACGAGGAGAATGATTTTCCCACGCGATTCTCGCGTGTACACGCCGAGGTCATGTGGCAGCTGGGTGAAGCCGAGCTCAATGAGGACCGAGTGGAGGTACTGCTGCCACAGACGAGGTGCTTGTTTGATCCCGTAGAGGGATTTTTGAAGGAGACACACGGCGCCATTGCTTTCTTTGAATGCATGCGGTTGCTCGACGAAGATGATGGCGTCAACGTGGGCGTACAGGAAGGCGCTTCCAACGTCGATTTGTCGGAGTGGCCGCTGCTTGACGGCTGCGATGCAGAGAAGAATGCGCACCGAGGTGTAGCGGCCGACTGGTGCGTAGGTAAGAGTGAAGTCCACCAGGTGCGTTTGCTCAAAACCCCGCACCACCCATCGCGCTTTGTATTTGTCGACCGAGCTGTCCGCCAGGGTCTTAATGCGAAAGACCCATTTACCGCTGAGAATTTTGTCAGAGGTCCATTGGTGATCCTCGATTGATCCTAGGGAAGGGTTACATGCATGTTGGCCTGGGGGGTTATGGGCGCACTTACCCGCTACACAAACAAGCCCTTTTATCCCAGTGGTCTAGTGGCTGGGATTCTGACATGGTACCAGAGCGAAGGTCTCGGGTTCGAATCCCGGTGTGTGCACTTCGGGCATCCCAGTGCGGGGGGGTGTCACAGGTCCACTGGTGATCCCCGATTGATCCTAGGGAAGGGTTACAGGCATGTTGGCCTAGGGTGTTATGGGCGCACTTACCCGCTACACAAACAAGCCCTTTTATCCCAGTGGTCTAGTGGCTGGGATTTCTGACAATTTTTCCTCCCCTTTGCCGATGACCGAGGTGCCAGCTTCCACGTGCCGCGGTTGTTTAGGGATGTTACTTCTGCCGCCATAGCTGTTCTCCATTTCTCTTTGTCGGAGCCGGACAGAGCTTGGCGGACAGTGGTTGGTTCCTTGGGAGAAGTGTGGCGAATAGCAATGGCGAGGCCGAGGACCCGAAGACCGGTTTCGTCAGTCTTTTCGTAGTGAAGACGATCGTAGCCGTAGAAGCTGGTAACTTCGACCACGTCGTCGTCACTTTCGTTGCCGACGCGGAGGGTGTCTTGCGACGAGTTGCGCTGTGGTAACTCGGCATCCGGGGATCGGCGTGCCTCACTGTTGTAGTCGTGAGTTTCGCGTGTTGTATCGTCGGGATCGGGTTGGTGTAGAGGGATAAATGTTGGAGTCCCGAGTGGGCTTGTAAGGGGGATGCTCGGGGCAGAGTCCATTTGGGTGACATCAGTGGCGTCTGCATCTTCCGCCAGGTCAGCTTCGTCGTGTGACGTGGCGAAGCTGCGGTGGCCCTCAAAGAGCCTCTCTGGTAGTTTGTCGGCCTCCTGGTGCTCCTTAAAAAGGGGCAGAGTCAGCTTCTCATAGAAGATGTGGTCACGTGATTTCGTCACCTCGTGTGTCGCGTAGCCCAGCACAATCCACGCCTTGAATTCATTTTCGATCCCGAGGTGGATGCCCCATCGTGCTCGGTCAGCAAATTTTCCGGTCCTTGCAGTATGGAGTATGTACTGTATCATGCAGCCGAACAGCCAAAGCAGACGTGTATCCGCTTTCCTGCCCGTCCATGCACGGTAGGGGAAGTTGTTGTTCTCGAGGCTTCGCGAGGACAGCAAGTTGTGTAGCCGAACAGCGTGGTTCATCGCAAACGGCCAATATTTGGTTTGGATGGCCGACTGCTTCATCAGGGCCCTCATCCGCGTGGCGAGGCTTCTGTTTGTCCGTTCTGTTACTCCTTGCTGTTCGTGAGCGTAGGGCAGGGACACCAGGTGCTCAATCCCCTTCCGTTTGAAGAGTTCCTTGAACTCATCTGAGAAAAACTCTAGGGCTCCGTCTGTCTGCCAGGCTTTGAGTTTTAGTCCAAAATGACGCTCAGCCTGTTTCATCCACGCAACGAAGCACTCGAAGGCCAGTGACCTGCAGTCAGTGTTGACGGCCCAGACGTAGCGAGTAGATGTGTCGATGAAGGTGAGTGTGTATTGTTCGCCTTCGAGACCGCTTTGACTGAGAACCATGAAGTCGCTGTAGACGCGTTCGTATCCCGGAGGTAAGTCGGGAAACGGCCTGTGGTTGAGTGATGCTGTTGGGCAGACGGTGCAAGGAGGGTCGGCTGAGTTCGCGGTGAGAGAACCGTTTCGAGGCAGAAGTAGTGCGTTATCGTTGAAGACTCCGGCCTTGAGCGAATTTTTGAGTGTGGCGTGAGAGGGATGCCCGAGCCGTTGGTGCCATGTTTCTGGTTCCGCGCGATAGCCAACTGTCTTATGATAATACTTGTGTCGCATTGCTTTGTCGTTTGCCTCCCCTTCAGGTCTTGCATCGGCGGTGTTGTCGGTGTCAGCGGCGAGCGCACGGATTGAATTTTGTTCAAGGAGCGCGTGAGGTATACCAATGATGTCGTCGGTGTCGCCGGCTTCGACCTGGTCTCCGGTGACAAGCCGGCACTGATTGGGCCAGTCGCGGACCGGGAGTCCCTTCATGGGAATTTGGAAGTAGCTGTACTCGGCCCCGATGACTTCAATTTCATGTGGCCCTTGTTCTAGGGGCGACGGCTCTTCGGTAGGTGCAGGTAATTGTGTTGCTTCTCCGAAGAGCTCGTAAGATACTTCTTCTTCTGATTCCTCTTCCATTGGTTCTGGTGTATCGGGAACATATTGATCGGGGAGAGGAGGGCCGCCCCAGCTGGTACCGCGAGTAGCCCAGTATGGGTCGATAGCGGCGTCATTTGCAGGAGGGAGCCCGGCTGCTTCGTCACGAACTCGTTCCGCTTTGGCTGGGGTTTCTTATCTCGCGCCAGTGGTCTCTCCTGCCGTCGTGGTGGTGTCCCATACGTCCCCATTTGTCTCTGCTTCTCCTGAGGGAGGAGGAGGAGTTCCCCATCCGGTCGCGCCGACTTCTTCCGTGGAAACGGCGCCCCATCCGCTTGCGCCTGCCTCTTCTGGAGTTAGGATTTCTCCCCAGGGCCCGAGCGTGAGCTCGGGATTGCTCCAACCTGTCCAGCCCACTTCGGCTGTTTTGTTCACCTCAGTGGTTTGCGCTGCAGGTTTTCTCATGCCGCTGTCTTCTTCCATTGTGGCAGGTCCGGTCTCCGCGGGATTGGAGGTCGAGGCGGTCGGAACGGTGCGCAGACGTAGGAGGTCGTCTGAGGCAGGTCGCTCAAGGTCCATTTCGTCGGGATGCGACCATGTTGGTGGCTCTGTGGGAGTTTTCTTCAGCAGCAACGTGCGGTCGGAATCGCCAGTAGTACCTTGGGCCAAGAATTGCAATACGAAAACTCCATCGTAATCAATTGCCTTTCCGATGTAAGTTTCGTTGTAGGATAGCTCGAAGGTCTTATCCTTGCGATTGCTGCGAATGTCAACACCGCACCGCATGAGCTGAGCTGAGGAGAGTAGGTTGTATTGAAGTTCAGGTGCCACGAGGACGTCTCCGATGTGAATAGTGAACTTCGTATCATTGGCTTCGAGGTATATTTTGCCAAGTGACTGACATTGTCACCAGTCAGGGCCGAGGCCAGAGATGACCATCGAAATGAACATGTCGTCGGGAACGGTCCCACCGCACGTTATGACTTGATCGCGCAGATTGCGATACCGGTTAACATACGGTCCCACCTTCTCCCCTTGCTTCATTTTAACCGAAGTCAACTGGCTGAGCAGACGACTCATAGTGACAGGATCTGTTGCCATGTATGAGTTGCGCATGTGTTCCCAGGACGCGTGCGCGGGAGCCCATTCCGTTTTGTAGGGACGGATGCCAAGCTGCTCTTCAGGTGAGAGATTTCGAAGGAGAGCTGTGAGGATCTAGGATCGAGCTCAGAAAAGAGAATGTGAATTAAATGATCACCTGGGTACAACATGAGGCTATATATAGGCTCGACACAAGGCCCCGTAACCAGGTGTTACGCTAAGGTTCCGCGGGTCGTGAAGCGTCCCGAACAGATCCTTCCCGAATTCGGTAGAAGGCAATTCGGTGGTAACCAAAAAGCCAGAATTCGGTGCACGCAACCTAGCTTGGTGCTTTAACTATAATAAAATATAGGAAAGCACCTAGCCTAGGAAATCAAGCAATTCATGCATGCATATAATTATCCTATGCTAGAAATAGCACGATAAAGTAAAGACAAGCAAGAATAGCTGGCATAAGCCGTCGTACTCTCACACGTCCCCCCCTCAAAGCTCGGTGGCATGAGATACACCCTGCTTGACAAGATAGTCCTTGAGAGCACGGCGTGCGTTGCCCATATCAGCTTCTGCAACCCAACTGTCCTCAGTGGGGTCGTATCCCTTCCAGCGTATCAGGAACTCGAGGGTCTTGCCGCCGCGGCGCCGATGAGTGAGAACGCGCTCCACTTCGTACTCGGGTTCATCCTGTATGAGAACAGGTGGTGGTGGTGGTAGCTGTCGTCCCTGGAACTGTTGGTTGGGGTCCTTGTAGGGCTTCAGTTGCTGGACATGGAAAGCGTTGTGAAGCTTCCATGTATCTGGTAAGCGCAAGCGGAATGTAACTGGTGTCACCTGTGCCTCAACGAGAAAATGACCACAGAAGCGAGGCCGGAGTTTGGATGGGAGGTGAGACAGGTTCAAGTTGCGCGTGTCAAGAAGCACCTGATCTCCGACTGCTACTGAGTGATCACGTCGCTGACGATCGGCATACTGCTTCTGGGAGGTCTGTATCGAGATGAGTCGTCGCTGAGTCTTCTCCCATAATTGCTGCATGGTGGTGACGAAGTCATGTGCGGCTTGGACGTGTGCCGGTAAGTTTGGCTGCTGTGGTGTGAGTGGTTCGCGTCCGTAACACAGGAAGAAAGGAGTTTTCCCTATGGCCGCATGTGATGCGTTGTTGTAAGCGAACTCTAGGGTCGGTAGCTGTGTGTCCCAGTGGCTGACGTCGTCTTTGCAAGCTGTGCGCAGTAACTGTTCAACCACCTGATTGAGTCGCTCTGTCTGTCCATCAGTCTTGAGGTGGTATGCTGAAGACGTTGCAAGCTTTGTCCCCAACAGTCCCATGAGCTCCTTCCAGAACTTACTCGTGAATTTGGGGTCTCTGTCTGAGATGAGTGTAGCGGGGATGCCGTGGATGGTGATGATGCGGTCGAAGAAGAGGCGAGCAGTTGCTTCAGCTGTAGCTGTGGCGTTGGTCGGTATGAAGTGACCCATTTTGGAGAACTTATCGATTACTACGAGGATGGAATCGTGCCCCCGTGAGGTCGAAGGAAGTCCTGTGATGAAGTCGAGGCTAACGACGCGCCATGGCTGCTCCGGTACGGGTAGAGGCTGAATTAATGCTGCTTTTTTTCTGCTTGCTGCTCTTCATCCGCTGGCACGTGTCGCAAGAGGTGACGAACTGCTACACGTCTGCTGCCATCACGGACCAGTAGTAATACTTCGCTATCCCTGCTAACGTCTTGTTGCTCCCGAAATGTCCCGCGTATGGTACATCGTGAAACTCCTCCAATAGGATCTGCTTTAGCGGGGCGTAATTCGTTACCCAAATCTTTCCTGAACCCTTCCTTACCGCTAAGTCTTTCTCCCACTGTAACAGCTTCTTAGTCTGTGCTGTAGTGATCTCTGCGTCCACGGAGTACCCATGTTGGAATAGACCCTTGAGCAAAGGGCTCATCCCGTCGAGCTGGATGCCTGCTACATGTCCGGGGCGGCTCATCGCGTCTGCCTTGTTGTGTAGCTCGGGCTTGTAGATGATGTCGTAGTGGAAGTGGGTCTCCAAGAAATCCACCCACCGCACCTGTCGTCGTGAGAGGGTAGGCTGCAACTTCAGGTATTTGAGGCTGCAGTGGTCAGTATAGACTGTGGTCTTGGCTCCCTCTAGGTAACACCTCCATGCCTTGAAGGCTACGACTATCGCTAAGGCTTCCTTGTTGTGAATGGGGTAGTTCAGTTCTGCTCCGTGTAGCTTCTTACTAAGGTAGGCGATAGGCTGTAACCTGTTCCCGTGATCCTGCATCAGTACTGCTCCGACTGCCTGGTCACTAGCGTCTGCTTCAACTACGTAGTCCTTCTCGGGGTCCGGTAGGATGAGTACTGGTGTTGTGGTCAGTGCTGTCTGTAACTGTTCCATGGCTTGCTGATGAGGAATATCCCATTTGAAGGGCGTATCCTTTTTCAGTAGGTCGATCAGTGGCGCTGCTATGTGCTTCTCGTTGTTGTAGATGCATACCTTCATGTTGACCCAGTCGATCTCGGGGCTGAACCGCTTCAAGAAATCTCGCCCCAAGATGAAATCTAACCCTTTGATGTTCGTGACCTGCAACGCCGGCTTCCACCTTAGCGCCCCTATGTGCAGCTGCAGTGATGCTTCGCCGTGGATGGGAAGTTTTGTACCGTCCATCATTGTTGCCGAGAACTTGGTCTCCTCGGAAGGTTCTCCAATTTTCTCCAACGTCTCGCGGTCACACACCGAGTGAGATGCACTGCTGTCCACCAGTGCCTGGAGGCGTCGTCCTTTGCATAACACCTCGAGGAGTAGTGGTCTCTGTCGAGAGTAATAGGTAAGTTAAGAGGTGGGGCCTAGGCTTAGTAGCCTAGGCCCGAACTTAGGTATCGAACGGGATTTTCACCTAGGGGAGAGTATCGAGTGAGTTGAGAGAAGTTGGGGAGAATGTGTGGCTTCACTATAGTTTTGAAGTACATATAGCAAAGGAAACACATAAGGTGCACCACCAATACAAAGTTTAAATAACTACACTAACTACAGCTACAGGCAGTTACAAATATAAGTTGACACTCCCCCATAACTGCCTGCAGCAGGAGTATGTGCAGAATGCAACCTGCAGGTGTACACATGCAAAATAAAAGGTAAGCAACAGCAGGTAATGCAGGCGGGCTGACACTAAGTGGTCACCTCCTCCATCTCCTCACCCTCCTCCTTCCCCTCCCCCAAACTGCTGCAGGAGCAGCAGAGAAGGGGGGAAGAGAGGAGAGGTGGAGGGATGGCTGCATGTTGCCTCACACCCGCCACCCCGGTACCACTCCCCCTGCTCCCCCACATCCTCACACCCTCCCCCCCCAGCGGCAGCTGCAGCGGTGGGACTGAAAGAAGGAGGAGGGGAAGGGAGAGAGTTGACTCCACACTCCAACACCCTCCACCCCCATACCCTCCTCCCCACGGCTGCAGGGAGACAAAGGAAGAAGGGGGTGGGAAGGAAGAAAGCCGCAGAGCGGCGAAAAGGTGTCGGTGCAGATGGGTCAGGGGCGGCTTCAGGGAGAGCAGGGGCGGAAAGGCCCGTCGCGTGCCAGTGCCACGGGGCGCACGACGGGTAGTAGAAGAAAAAGGGCCCGATCGTGCGCCTAGGGGCGCACGACGAGCAGGGCACCATCGTGTGCCACGGGGCGCACGATGGGCAGATGAAAGGCACCGTCGCGTGCCACGGGGCGCGCGACGGGCAGAGTAGTAGTAGTCCCGTGGGCGGGACTAAGTAAAAATCGTCACGCGCCCTAGGCGCGCGACCGAAAAATCATAGCGGAAGCGTAGGGCGGGCCCACAGGCCAGGTCGTAAAAAAGCTCTGATACCATGTCGAGAGTAATAGGTAAGTTAAGAGGTGGGGCCTAGGCTTAGTAGCCTAGGCCCGAACTTAGGTATCGAACGGGATTTTCACCTAGGGGAGAGTATCGAGTGAGTTGAGAGAAGTTGGGGAGAATGTGTGGCTTCACTATAGTTTTGAAGTACATATAGCAAAGGAAACACATAAGGTGCACCACCAATACAAAGTTTAAATAACTACACTAACTACAGCTACAGGCAGTTACAAATATAAGTTGACAGTCTCTGCTACGCTGAGTAGCCAAAGAGGGTCTCTTTAATAGGATCATAGGGTACATCAAAGTGAATACCTACCCATTTTCCTATACCCGACTCAGCACTTTCCAACTTCACCTGGGGGGTAGGAGGATTATTCCGAGGCTTGTATAATTTCTCATGAGCGTGGATGTCTCCTCTAAGCCTTGGCAGCTGTGTAGGCTTCACCGGTGGGCAACGGGGAGCCTTAACACTGTGCTGCGGGGAGAGAATATTAACTCCACGGAACGCATGACCCTTTTCTACGCTCCGTAGTACTTTGCCCAACTTCTCAGGTACCTGAATAATTTCTTAAGGCTTTTTCTTGGCCACTAAACTTCCCCTGAATTTTTCAAAGGCTTGAAAACCACGAGAAGCAATATTCTTCGTTAGAGTATCTTTAAAGGATACTTTTAACGAATTCTTACTTTCGTGGGTGTTCGGCTGGAGTTTCCCGGTCGGTGCAGAGTCTTTTTTTGCGGAGCCCCTATTCGCCTCGGCGATTTCCCCTGATGCCGGCCGGTCGTGACGTTTTAGATTCGCGCCATCATTTTCTCATTTTTTCACCCGCTCCGAAGTCGCCACGTCGTCGCCCTCATCTCCGCTCCACTCCCCTTTTTTGGTATTGGAAGCAACGGTGGTCGGCTGGAGCATTCGCGGCAGAACCTCCACACATGACCTTTCTTGCCGCACTTGAAGCAAACGACATCGGGCTTCACACGTTTCTTGCCCTTCTCCATCACGTCCAGGTCCATAGGAGTAGGTTCTTGCTGATTGAATGTTGCTGAGGATGATGGCTGATGGGAGGGAGCAAAAGGGAGAAACGGGCTGCGAGGAAATTGTGCCTTGTATGCGAAATGAACAGCGTCATACCGTTCAGCGACACGTATCATTTCCTCGAGCGTAGTGCAATCCCTTCGCTCGACCTCCATGCAGACGTTGGATTTCAGGCCGCGCTTGAAGCGATCCATTTTTTCAGCAGTGGACAGGTCAGGTATCTCTTGTGCAATATCACGGTAGCGCGCCACATACTCCTGGACGGATTTGAGTTGCCTGAGGGCAGCCAAGCGGTCACGAGCTTTGAGTTCCGGGTTCACTGGTTGAAAAGCAGCCGTGAAGAGTTGCTAAACTGCTCCCATGACTGAACAGAGGTGTGGATGGATTGCCACCAAGTGATCGCAGAACCTCAAAGAAGCGTTCCCGTGAATGATGCCCACTCAGCAGGTGCAACGTGGCTCAACAGCAAGTACTGCTCGACAAGGAATAGCCATCGGCTCACGACTGGCTGAAACTTTCCTGGCATGAAGAGATCTGGCATAGCGGGTCTAGCGCGCTGATTTCCATTTGAGGGTGCAGCAGTATTCACACTTGCTGCCACCGAACCGGCTGCAGCTATACTGGCTTGAATCTCAGCTTGCAAGCTCTCTCGAAGTTCAGAAACAATTTGGGCCCGGTAGTTCTGCAAAAAATTAGCCCAATCCTTAGAGGACGGAGGTCCTAAGTCAGACGTCATGACGTAGTCATAGCAGGAAGTCGAAATCTAGCTCGGATACCAAATGGAACAGCTCTAGGCTGTTAGAGTTTCTGAAGGCTAAAGCTTGGAGAGTCTAAAATGACAAGGTTAACTTAGTAGCATAAATTCTGTAAATTTCATAAAGCAAGAATGGCATACAAGGGACGAAGGACTACTCTTATACACACTTCTATGACTATGGCGCCTTGAGAAGGTCGTTCAGGTCGCCATTAATCCTATCTCTGCTGTCACCAGCAAGGAACGGCTATGTACAAGCAATGATAACAATCCTATGCTGGATCCTAGTTGTTTATCTAGAAATATGCAAAGTACAATCATGAGATGGATCTAGAAAGGTATTATCTGACTTGGTCTTCGACTTCATGATGATGGCCTTAGATCTTGTGGTGCTGGAACGTAGTTACAGCTGTATGGCATGAATTGTTGGTCTGCTGTCGTGAAGATGCCCTCGTGCTCTCTTCTCTGCTGCTTTGCTGGTTGGGAATTCACGTGTGTTTTGAGAAATCCCGAAGCGCACATTTCAGGTTGAGATTTCCAACCTCGAATTTGACATTTCAGGTTGGAGTTTTGGCGAAGGTTACAAGTTCGCTAGTGAGCGAACTTTCCTGTGGTGAGTTCGCCTTCGCCCTGTAACAAGGCCCCACGCAAATGGCCCCCACCTCATCGTTGTGCGTGGGTGTAACGTCAGGGGCATTTGTCTCTGACGGCCAAGAGGGGTGTTACGAGTGCAATTGAGTGAACGAACGAGAATTGCACTATCGAAGCAAGAATACAATGAGCGAAGGCATGAGCGAAGAATATATAGCGAAACTACAGTGGTAACGGTAATGGACTGTGGTTGTCGTGCGATGAGCTTGGGACTGAGGTTGGGAAAGTGTCGAAGCGAAGGCCCGGAGCGCGGGTTACCAGCCGAGCCGTGAGGTCGGGGTGCGATGTGCGAAGATGGCGGGATGATTGTCGATGCGAGGATCGCGAGTGGTAACGGTGCTGACTAAGGTGCTACAGTGATGTACGCGTTGAGCAGGGATGCGAAGTAAGGAAAAGGGATTTTCCTTACACTACCCCCCCTCCTAAGGAGGTCCTTTTTAAGAAAGAGCGTGGACGTCCCTGAAGTTTCGGCTGCGCAGATTCGGTGAGAACAGGGTGGTTTTCAATTCTGTCCAGGGGAACCCAGTGTCAAACATTATATATGTTGTTGTAGTTGTTTAGGCTACGGTGGGTTAGCCTATAGGGGGTACACATTCCTAGGTTTTGATACTTGTACTCATTTTCACTCTTAGTTCACTCATTCTTGTTCAACATGGTATAGAGCAGGTCCTTCCTAGGACCGATTTTTTTTTAGGGCCCACCACTACCTACCTACCTACCTGCGCCCTAGGGTGCCTCGGCTTTCACGCCCCTAGAGGCCCCGTCGGCCCCGCGCTCTCGCACCTAGAGGCCTCGGTCGGCCCCGCGCTCGCTTTTAGAGGCCCCGAATCGGCCCCGCGCTTACCCCTAGAGGCCCGCGTCGGCCCCGCGCTCGTCCTTACCGGCCCCGATCGGCCCCGCGCTCGTCCCTCACGGCCCCGATAGGCCCCGCGCTCGCCCTTAGAGGCCCACGTCGGCCCCGCGCTCGTCCCTTACGGCCGCGATCGGCCCCGCGCTCGTCCCTCACGGCCCCGATAGGCCCCGCGCTCGCCCTTAGCACCCACGTCGGCCCCGCGCTTGCCCTTAGCACCCACGTCGGCCCCGCGCTCGTCCCTCACGGCCCCACCCGCTCCCCGCGCTCGCCCTTAGCGGCCCCGAACGGCCCCACCCAGACCGAGCAGCCCGAACCGAGCCGACCCGAGCCGCCCAGCCCTAACGGAACCGAGCCGCCCGACCCGAGCCGCCCGAACCGAGCCGCCCGAACCGAGCCGCGCCGCCCGACCCGAGCCGCCCGAACCGAGCCGCACCGCCCGACCTGTACCGAGCCGCGCCGCCCTACCTGTACCGAGCCGCGCCACCCTACCTACCCTACTGCTCCTACTGCTTTTCCTACTGCTGCTACCATGGCTAGCCCTCCTGTCCTAGCCTTCGATACTGAGGGCCGCCCAGTGAAGTTCGACACCTGGCTTGATGACCTACACCTCTTCCTACAGCTTACTGCCAAGGAAGACATCTCGCTGTACGATCATGCCTTAGGCCACGCTACTGCTCCTGCTGCTACTGCTGACAGCACTGCCCGCTCACAGTGGCAGCCTCGTGACGCCCATACTCGCTTCGCTATTCGCAACTCTCTGCCGATAGATGAGCGCGAGCACTTTGGGCAGCACAAGACTGCACAGGCACTGTACACTGCTGACGTTGCCCGCTACTCCTCGCCGGCCTCTGTCGCTCTAGGCCGTCTCTCTCTTCCCTACCTGTTCCCCGACCTAGCTTCCTTCCACACTGTCGCTGATCTCATTACCCACCTCCGCACTAGTGAGGCTCGCTTCCGCGCCGCTATGCCTGATGAGTTCCTTGCCAAGAACCCACCCCCGCTCTGGCTCACTCTCTACCACCTAGTCACGCGCCTCCCTGACACTCTGCGCTCAGTCAGGGACCACTTCCTAGCTCGCTGCCCCACCGAGCTCACCATTGCCCTCCTCGAGAAGGAACTGCTTGCAGCTGAGGCTAGCATAGTCGCTGTAGGTGCCTCTCGCGGTGACCCCCGTACCCCGTTCTTTGAGGGGTGTTCTCCCTCCCCCCTTCTTCCCTCTGTCGCCTCTGCTGCTGCTGTCGACCTCCTTGGTGCTGAGAAGGTCGGGACTGCGTCTGCTTCGAGTGGGCGCCGCAGCGGCAAGGGCAAGGGGGGCAAGGGCGGTGGTGGTGACAGCGGGGGTGGCGGTGGTGGGGGAGGTGGTGGTGGCGGGGAGGGTGGCGCGGGTGGGGGAGGTGGCAGCAGTGGGGGGGGTGGCGGCAGCGGCGGGGGAGGTGGCCGGGGCGGAGGAGGTGGTGGAGGTGGCGGTGGACGAGGCAGCGGCCGGGGTTGGGGTGGTCGAGGAGGTGGTAGCGGCGGTGGTGGTCGTGGAGGCACTGGCGGTGGCCAGGGCCAGCAGCACACTCCGTCGCCCCAGGAGGTTTGTGAGTGGTACTCTCAGTACGGGGGGGGGGGGGGGGGTGGCCTTAGCTGCACGTACGTCATTCGCACTGGTGACCGCACTGGCCAGCCGTGTGGGGGACCGCACGCCACACAGCGTTGCTTCGCTCGTTTGAACGACGCTTGGCGTGTTCAGTTCCCTCAGGCCACTGAGCTGCCCCGCTGGGTTGATCTCGTGAAGAAAGGGATTGATATTTATGCTCTAGACTTTGATGCTATTCTCACTGCCATGTATGTGATGTCTACTAGTGGAGAGGGTGCTGAGTACCTGCGTGTCCCGCCCGACCCGGGCATTAGGACTAGTGCGTCTGCCGCTCCAGGTACTCGCGTGTCCGCTACCCCAGGTGCTGGTGAGGCTGCTGCTCTAGGTGCGTGTACGTCTGCCCCCCCTAGTACTGTGTCGACTGCAGCACTGCACACCTTCACACTGGATTCAGGTGCCTCTCGCTGTTTCTTTCGTGACCGCACTGCCCTTCAGCCCCTTGCTCGGCCAGTTGCTGTCTCCCTCGCTGACCCCTCTGGGGGTCCGGTCCTTGCGACCTCCTCCACTGTCCTTCCCTGTCCTGCGGTCCCGTCGGGCACACTGTCAAGTCTCCACCTCCCCTCGTTCTCTACGAACTTGGTGGCAGGTTGTGCACTACAGGACGGGGGTGTTCACCAGTTCACCCCTGCCTACGAGCGTGTCACACACTGCACGTGTGCCCGTACAGGCCGCCACTTGGCTACCTTCACCCGGCAGCCGGGGTCGGATCTGTACACACTGACTACTGCCCCCCCTCAGGTCGCTGCGTCTGCGTCTGCGTCCGCGTCAGGTCAGCTGTCCGCCCCCTGCTCGTGTCGCTCTCTAGCGCACGAGACTGTCCTCTGGCACCACCGACTGGGCCACCCGTCTGTGCAGCGCCTTCGTGCCATGCACTCCCGGTACCTTGTCTCTGGTCTTCCCAGGGTCCTCCCTCCCCTCCTACCCTCGCCTGCTCCTCCCTGTCTTCCCTGTGTCGAGGGGCGGCAGCGCGCCGCTCCTCACTCCTCCTCGTTTCCCCCGACGACTGCTCCTTTGCAGATGCTCCACATGGACGTGTGGGGCCCAGCCCGCGTCCGTGGTCAGGGTCAGGAGAGGTACTTCCTGATCGTTGTTGACGACTACTCGCGCTACACCACGGTCTTCCCCTTGCGAGCCAAGGGTGAGGTCTCTGATGTTTTGATCCCTTGGATTCGCAGAGCTCGTCTCCAGCTCAGCGAGCGTTTCCGCTCGGACTATCCTGTCCCGCGCTTGCACTCTGACAGAGGTGGTGAGTTCTCCTCCGACCTCTTGGCAGCGTACTGTGCTGAGCACGGCATTGAGCAGTCGTTCACGCTTCCGACCTCTCCACAGCAGAATGGGGTTACGGAGCGCCGCATTGACCTGGTCATGGAGGTCGCTCGTACCTCCTTGATCCATGCGGCTGCCCCCCACTTTCTGTGGCCGTTTGCGGTCCGGTACGCTGCGCATCAGCTCAACCTCTGGCCCCGTGTCTCCTTGCCGGAGACCTCGCCCACACTGCTGTGGACGGGGGAGGTTGGCGATGCGTTGCGTTTCCGGGTCTGGGGATCTCGAGCTTTTGTCCGTGATTCTTCTGTGGACAAGCTCTCCTCTCGTGCTGTTCCCTGCGTCTTCCTCGGCTTTGTTCCGGACGCGCCTGGTTGGCAGTTTTACCACACCACCTCGCGCCGGGTCTTGCCCTCTCAGGACGTCAATTTTGACGAGTCTGTCCCCTACTACCGCCTCTTTCTCTACCGTACTGCCCCGCTCCCACCCCCGCCTCTCTTCCTCGGGCCAGGTGCTGCTGTCGTAGACCCCCTCCCCCCTCAGGGTGCCGCTCCCTCAGGTGTGTCTCAGGTAGACCCGGTCGAGCCTGTTGAGGTTGCTGTCGACTCTCGTCCTGCTGGGGGTGCTGAGCCTGGGGGTGCGGAGACTGGGGGTGCTGAGCCTGGGGGTGCTGACTCTGGGGGTGCTGAGCCTGGGGGTGCGGACTCTGGGGGTGCTGAGCCTGGGGGTGCGGACACTGGGGGTACTGAGCCTGGGGGTGCTGAGCCTGGGGGTGCGGTGACTGGGGGTGCTGAGCCTTGCGGTGCTGGGCCTGAGGGTGCTACACCTAGACGCGACCTCTCCTCGGAGCAGTTGCGTGAGTGGTACTTACAGTACTGCAGCCTCCGGAGTGTTACCTCTGGGACCAGGCGCACTACAGGGACTGGGGCTGGTACTTCTCCTCCTAGTCGGGAGCTCCCCTCTCGTGAGCGGATCTGTGAGTGGTACGAGCGCCGTTGCACACTTCGGAGTGGTGCGCCTCGTCTCACGGACCCGGCTGCCCCTGGTGCTACGGACCCGAGCGTTGGAGCTGCTGCTGGTGTTGCGGACCCTGGCGTTGGAGCTGCTGCTGGTGCTGCGGACCCTGGCGTTGGAGCTGCTGCTGGTGCTGCGGACCCGAGGGTTGGAGGTGCTGCTGGTGCTGAGGACCCGGGCGTTGGGGCTGCGGCTGGTGCTGCGGACCCTGGCGTTGGAGCTGCGGCTGGTGCTGTGGACCCTGGTGTTGGAGCCACTGCTGGTGCTGAGGACTCGGGCGTTGGTGCTGAGGCTAGTACTGAGGACCTGGGCGTTGGAGCTGCTGCTGGTTCTGGTGCTGCCGCTGGGGGTACAGGTACTGTCCCTGCTGTGTCTGGAGTCGCCGCGCGCCCTCAGCCGTACTTCGTTCCGCTCCTTTAGCAGATTCTTGGTCTCTCGCCTCCTCCTGGTCCTCCTCCCTTAGCGTGTTCACAGCCTGTCCCGTCACAGTTACAGTTGCAGCCGGCCTCCCCACTACCTGCTCCTTCTCCTTACACTGGTCCTACTTGCGGTCTTACTGAGCGTCGTGAGTCTGCGTCTCGTCCTGCGTCGCCTGTCCGTCCTGCTAGCGCTAGTGCTCGTAGTTCGCGCCAGCGTCCTCCTCCTGCCCCTGGCACGCACCGGATGTCTCTACGTCCGTCTACTGCTCCTCTGCGTGCCCCTTTGCCTTCTCCTCCTGCGTCCTCTCTTCCTGCTCTCGCCGACCCTGAGTCGGACTCTCTTCGTGCTGCCAGTCCTACTGTCACGCGTCTCCTTGCTACTGTTGTCACTGACCCTTCTTTCGAGTCTAATGTTGCGTCTGCTCTCGTTACTGAGCTCGTCGACTTTGCTGCTCGCTGTCGCTTAGACTACGCTGCTAGTCTTGTCGCTAATCTGAGTCTGTTTGTCCTCCGTCCGTCGGGGGTGAGTGTGCCCTTGGCACGGACGTCCTTGAGGACAGGCAGGAGGAGTTCCAGTGTCTGGCAGCTGCTTCACCTCATCTCGTGTCCGTACTGCTTACCCCTGAGGGAGACCCGGATGCACTTGACATCCCGACTCCGCGCTCTTACGCGAAGGCGATAGAGCGTCCCTACTCCTCTCAATGGCAGGAAGCTATGGATCCAGAGATGGCTTCCTGGAAGTCCACAGGCACCTACGTTGACGCTGTCCCCCCTCCTGGGGCGAACATCGTCAGTGGCATGTGGATCTTCAGGGTGAAGCGACCGCCGGGTTCTCCGCCTGTCTTCAAGGAGCGTTACGTGGCTCGTGGCTTCAGTAAGCGACAGGGAGTTGACTACTTTCAGACCTTCTCCCCCACCCCGAAGATGACCAGTCTTTGGGTACTGCTGCACGTTGCTGCTCACCGGGACTACGAGCTCCACTCTCTCGACTTCAGCACAGCTTTCCTGCAGGGCAGCCTGCACGAGGAGATCTGGCTGCGCCGCCCACCTTGCTTCACTGGGTCTTTCCCTCCTGGTACCCAGTGGAGTCTACGGCGTCCAGTCTACGGTCTCCGCCAGGCGCCACGTGAGTGGCACGACACACTGAGGACTACGCTTGCGGCTCTTGGGTTCGCTCCGTCTACTGCCGACCCGTCGCTGTTTCTACGCACCGACACCTCTCTGCCGCCGTTCTACATCCTCGTGTACGTCGACGATTTGGTCTTTGCCACAGCTGACACTACTGGACTCGCCTACGTGAAGTCCGAGCTGCAGAAGAGACACACGTGCACTGACCTGGGTGAACTGCGCAGCTACCTTGGCTTGCAGATCACCCGGGACAGAGCACGCCGCACCATTACCCTGACTCAGTCACACATGGTGCAGCAGGTCCTTCAGCGCTTCGGCTTCACGTACTCCTCGCCTCAGGCCACTCCTCTGTCTACTCGCCACTCGCTCTCAGCTCTGCCTTCGGATGAGTCCGTAGAGTCGAGTGGCCCGTACCTAGAGCTTGTTGGCTGTCTCATGTACCTGATGACCTGCACACGACCTGACCTTGCATACCCTCTTAGCATTCTTGCACGCTATGTTGCTCCTGGGAGACACCGACCAGAGCACATGGCTGCAGCGAAGAGGGTGTTGCGCTACTTGTGCAGTACGTCGGGCATGGGGCTAGTGCTTGGAGGGCGGAGTCCAGTGGTCCTCACTGGACACGCAGACGCTTCTTGGGCTGACGACCAGGCTACGCAGCGGCCGTCACAGGGTTACACCTTCAGCCTTGGTTCCGGATCTGTTTCGTGGCGGGCTACTCGCTCGTCTTCTGTTCTTGGCTCCAGTTGTGAGGCTGAGATCTACGCAGGGGCCATGGCTGCTCAGGAGCTTCGCTGGCTCACCTACCTGCTGACCGACCTTGGAGAGCCGCCTTGTTCTCCTCCAGTCCTGTACGTCGACAACAAGGCCATGCTGGCCTTGTGTCGGGAGCAGAGACTGGAGCACAGAACAAAGCACATTGCTCTCCGCTACTTCCTTGCTCGTGAGCTACAGCAGCGTGGTCAGTTGCGACTTGCATACGTGGCCTCTGAGGCCAACACTGCTGATGTCTTCACCAAGGCACTTCCGCCTTGTGATCATCAGCGCTGCTGTACCCAGCTGGGTCTTGTGTCTGTCTTGCCTCACTTGCTCTCCTCTTGACCCTCTTTGTACTGTTACATATATATATCACTGCTCTTGCTTGTTTAGTCTTATATATATCTGTACTCCTGCAGGTGAACTGGCCTTGTGGCTGTGCACTTGTGCTCGGATTGTGTGGTGACGTTGTGATCCACCCTGAGCTTGCTTTGTTTTGCTTTACTTGACTGGTCTTGTGACCCCTAGTTCTCCCCCACTTCGCCTATGGGGGTGTGTGAAACATTATATATGTTGTTGTAGTTGTTTAGGCTACAGTGGGTTAGCCTATAGGGGGTACACATTCCTAGGTTTTGATACTTGTACTCATTTTCACTCTTTGTTCACTCATTCTTGTTCAACACCCAGTTGTCCTCGGTGGGTGTACGGTCTTTCCAGCGGAGCAGGAACTCGATCTTTCGGGCTCCTCGAGGGTCGCGAACTCTGTGGCTCAGGATTTTGTCGGGGGTGATGATTGGTTCGGTTGGCGGACGAGCCATGCTGGCTGGGCGATGTCGTGGGAGTTGGCTTGTGGATGGTACGTAAGGGCGAAGCAGGCTGACGTGGAACGAGGGGCTGACGTACCAGTCAGCAGGGAGGAGGAGGTGCGCGGTGACAGGTGTTATCATATGGCTAATTCGAAATGGCCCGCAGTATCGAGGGCGGAGTTTGGGGGTGATGGGCAGGTCGAGGTTTTGAGTGTCGAGTAAAACGAGGTCGTCCGGCTGGTAAGTGACAGGTCTGCGGTGGCGGTCAGCGTTGCGTTTAGCGATGATGTTTGATTTTTTTATTGCTTCTGCTGCCCTGGTTCGTGCTGCTTGCAAAATCTCAGCGAACTTTTGTGCGCGTGGAACGGGGTTGTCGGGATTCGGGGTCATGGGTACTGTTGGGTCTTATCCGTAATTCAGGTAAAATGGTGACTGTTGGGTCGTGGCGGATGGGGCGTTGTTGTATGCGAATTCGATGAGTGGCAGTTGCTGTTCCCACGTGTTTGGATCATCACACGTGGCCCTAATGAGCTGTTCCATGGTTTGTCCGTTCGGTCTGTCCGTCGGTTTCGGGGTGATACGATGAACTGAACTGTAGGCGCGTGCCGAACTGCTGCCACAGGTTCCGCCAGAAGTTGCTAGTAAACTTCGTGTCTCTGTCGCTGATGATTGATGCTGGTATCCCGTGTAGTCGAACGACGGTAGAGATGAAGAGGCGGGCTGTTTCTTCGGCTGTGATTGATTTCTTGCAGGCTGCGAAGTGTGCCATTTTCGTCAGTCGATCGACGACGACCAGGATTGCGTCATTCCCACTCGCCCCGGCCGGTAACCCTGTGACGAAGTCCATCGTCACTTGCTGCCAAGCACGCTTTGGAGGTGGGATTGGTTGCAACTGTCCCGCCGGCCGCTTCCGGGTTGACTTCATGATCTGGCAAGTGGGACACGATGCCACGTGTCGTTGCACGTCGGTCAACATTTCGGGCCAGTAATAATACCGCTGCAGCTGCTGCCGTGTTTTCTCTACTCCGAAATGTCCCGAGGTAACTCCGTCGTGTGCCTCCTGTAACAGTAATTCCCGTAGTAGTGTGTACCCTGGTACCCAGATGCGTTCGGTCCCAGCTTTTACGTAATAGACTCCCTTGGCTGCTGCGAATTGCTGCGAGTTTCCTCCTGTGAAGAATGGATCTGTTTGATATCCGTGGGTAAATAGTCCTGTCAGTAGCGGGCTGGTCTGGGCGAGTAGTATCGCATGGATCTGGGCAGTGGGGCGGGTCAGTGCGTCGGCGATATTCGAGGCTCCTTTTTTATAGGTGACCGTATAATGGAAATTTGACTCGAGGAAATCGAGCCACCGAATCTGTCGTGGGTTGAGGTGGGGCTGTGCACGGAGGTACTGTAGGGATCGATGGTCTGTCCGTACTGTTACGTCTGCGCCGGTCAAGTAGCAGCGCCACACCTTGAATGCATGCACGATCGCAAGCATTTCGCGGTCGTTTATCGGGTAATTTCGTTCAGGCGGATGCAGTTTTCGTGATTCGTAGGCGATGGGCTGGAGGCCGTTGCCGAAGTCTTGTAACAGTACGGCTCCAATGGCGATGTCGCTTGCGTCTGTAACAACTTCGAAGGGGCGATGTGGGTCAGCGATGCGTAGGACGGGTGGTGAACAGAGAACATGTTTCAGGGCAGAGAAGGCAGCATGCTCTTTCTCCCCCCACGTAAAAGCGACCCCCTTGCGTAGTAAATCTGTTAGCGGGGCTGTTAATCGTGCCATGTCGGGGACGAACCGACGAACGTAATTAACGAACCCTAAAAAACTGTAGCTCCGTGATGTTCGTCGGGGGATGCCACGCTTTTACGGTATCCAGCTTCTTCGGGTCGATTTCAACTCCAGCCTCCGAAATAACGTGCCCTAAAAATTCTAGCCTATCCCGAAAAAACTCGCACTTGGAGCCCTTGATGAGTCACCGATGTTCCTCTAAAATTTTAAACACTGCTTCGAGATCGACTAAGTGTTGCTGCTGGTTGCGACTGTAAACGAGGATGTTGTCGAGGTAAACTATCACGCATGTATCTAAAAGTGGCCTAAACGCCTCGTTCATGGTCATCTGAAATGTTGCGGGCGCGTTGGTCAGCCCGAAAGGCATCACCGTGTACTCGAATGACCCGTACCTAGTCCTAAATGCTGTCTTGGCGCAGTCCGATGGTTCGACCCGAATTTGATGGTAACCCCCCCGTAAGTCTATTTTCGAAAATACCCGTGCTGTTCGCAGCTGGTCGATCAGTTCGTCAGCGCGGGGGATGGGGTATCGCGATTTGACTGTTACTCTGTTGAGCGCTCGGTAATCAATGCACATGCGAAATCCTCTGTCTTTTTTCGGTGTGAACAGTATCGGTGCGGCGAACGGTGACGAGCTCGGTCGGATAAACTGCTTCTCTTACAAATAATCTAACTGCTTCCTTAGTTCGTCGAGCTCGGGCTGTGTCAGTCTGAACTGGCGCTGTACAGTTGGCTGTGCCCCCGGTTCTAACTCGATCCGATGGTCATGCGCCCGCTGAGGTGGCAGTCCTTGCGGTAAATCGTCTGGAAAAATCCCCGGGTACTGTTTCAACAGATCCTGAAGTACCGGCGGTATCGCTGCCAACAGTTTCTGAAAATCGCTCGGCTGCTCCTCTTCTCCTACTAGTGCTATATCCACTGCGTACACGCCAGCTCCCGCGGCAACAACCTGTTTCATCGTGATGGCGTTGACGTGGACCGTTGAAGACTCGGGTGACCGCCAGCGAGGTAGTTCGACCCAGTTACCACTACTTCGCACGGTGCAGCTACCCGTCGTCCAGTCAATTCGCGGGTTATACCGTCGCAGCCAATCACGTCCCAATAAAATGTCGTGCCCATCCAGTGTCGTGGCGAGCATTTCCTGTGTAAACCCGAAGTTCCCTCCGCAGCGGATTTTTACTCGCTCCACCTTTTCCCGTATGGCCAGTGGCGTGCCGTCGACTAAGCGTGCGTCTATCTCAGGTAAGCAGCGGTTAAAGGTTAACTGCAGTTTCCGTGCGGTCGCGGTATTAACTAAACTGTGACTTGCTCCTCCGTCAATAAAAATCTTCACTGCTGCTCCCTGTATCTTCCCGTAGATCAGTACTGGGCAATCCGTCGCTGTACCCTCCTTATTCATCCGAGCCCGATCGATGGCGTGAATCGGTACTGTGACTCGGTGAGGGTCGGTGCGGTTGGGCGAGCAGGCAGTCTCGTCAGTAGTTGGCCCAACTTCTACTGACTGCTGGCGTTTCCCTGCCTCTGAGACTCCCTCCCCTGCTCTGCTCCGCGGCGCCTCAGCTCCTCTGGGCATTCACTCTTGCGATGGCCCGGCCTGTTGCAAGCAAAGCAGCGCCCCTTGAACGGTGCGGCAGCTGCATTCGTTGCGATGGCGTGTACAGTGGCGTGCTCAGTCGGTCCCCGAGGGCGATGTCCGTAGTAGGACCCCGGTCTCGGTCGGCGTAGAATGTCGATTTTCTCGGCGAGCGCGAGAATCTCGTTGAAGTTAGAGAGTCCGCGCAGCATGATTTCGTGCGAGATATCCGGCTTCAGCCCTCCGATGTAACGGTCCACCCGCTCCGCTTCGTGCATGTAGCCGAACTGTTCGCAAAGTGCGAGAAAACCGCTTGTATAATCTTGAACCGACCCGAGCTGGCGCCAAGTGCGCAATCTCTGACGCGCCGAAATCGAAGCCGCGATCGGCTTGAAGCGCGCCCGTAGTCCTGCGCACCACGCATCCCACGTGCTGTATTGGGCGGTCTCGCAGAACGAACTCCAGGTGACAGCTGGACCCGTGGGCCGTTCCTCGTGCGACGGTGGCTCGTAGGCGCGTGGCGATGTCACGATGACTCGCCACCAGTCCATGGTGGGGCCCCTTAGCAGCGAAACTGCATACCGGATCTTCGCGGCGTCCGACTCGACGTAGTTTGCGTCGAAGAAGACGTTCATCGTGAAGACCCACGATTGAACCGTCGGACCTCCGCGTTGGCTTGGGTCGAAGCAGGGCGGGCGTTGCGGCTTGAGCGGCATTGGTGCCATAATGGCCTGTTCGCCACTTGTTGCCGCAAATTCCACGTGCCGACGGGCTTCCCGGGGCTCCCGCGGGCTTGGTGCGATCCTGCCTCCCCCCATGCCAGGCATCGGTTGGGCGGCGCCATCACTGGCTGCGCCTGAGCGCTGTCCCATGCTGTCGTGTTGTGTTGGTGTGCCGGACGAGATGATGATCGGCTCGTCCGATTGTGCAGATGCATTTGTCGGTGCGTGTGGTGTCGCCGGAATGTTCACCGTGGATTGTTGACGGGCGGAGTCACGTTCCGCCGTGAGCGTCGCGATTTCGAGCGCCGAATCTTCTAGTTGACGCAAGAGACGATCAAGCTGCTCCCGCGTCAATGTGGCGAGCGTGAAATCGGCCATGGCGGGGGTGTCGGGCAAGCTCAGCGAGAGCCTCGGTCGTGGCCGTGCGTGCTTACGAGAGAGCACTACGAGCGGCGGTGCTGTATCGCTGAGAGACGTCTACCCCCCCCCAAAAATTGAGATAGTGGGGAAGCGAAAGTGTGGATGCGGTCCGAGATGAGATCGTAGGCTCTGAATACCAAGTGTTACGAGTGCAATTGAGTGAACGAACGAGAATTGCACTATCGAAGCAAGAATACAATGAGCGAAGGCATGAGCGAAAAATATATAGCGAAACTACAGTGGTAACGGTAATGGACTGTGGTTGTCGTGCGACGAGCCTGGGACTGAGGTTGGGAAAGTGTCGAAGCGGAGGCCCGGAGCGCGGGTTACCAGCCGAGCCGTGAGGTCGGGGTGCGATGTGCGAAGATGGCGGGATGATTGTCGATGCGAGGATCGCGAGTGGTAACGGTGCTGACTAAGGTGCTACAGTGATGTACGCGTTGAGCAGGGATGCGAAGTAAGGAAAAGGGATTTTCCTTACAAGGGGTCAAGAAGACTTTGAAGCTGCTGCTGTGGACTTGACGCGCAATAAGACTCTGTTTGGTCAAGAAGAGTCATGCTGTTGTGGACGCGCAAGTGGATCTGCTCTGCTCACACTTCAGCATAGGAAGCTTAGAAGGCTTATTAGCTACAGTTCCTGTTCTGACTTGTATCTAGTTATTTAATATAATAGCGTTTGTACTTTTCAACGATGGTACTATTAAGAACTCCTCGGTGTCTAGTTATTAATTTGAGATGAATAAGTCAAATGCACGAATATTGCAGTTTGTACCAGCAAACACCCTGCGAAAGTGCAGTTTTGACAACCCAATACTCATAGTAGTCTACCTAAAGCTAGCACCTAACGCGTCGTGTCACACACTCCTCTCGAGAGAAAGCATGCCTGGTGCTACCGAATGCGTTACCAAGTGCGCTGCCTAATGCGTTACTTAATGTGCTGCCTATTGCTCTACCTAGTAATGCGCTACTGCTACTATCTCTGACGGCCGTCGCGGGGGACGCGGACGGTTTCGCCGAGATCGCACATGGGCTTCGCTGGCGACGCCGTCGTCGTCGCAGCGGGGCGGCCGTCGCAAAGCAGCACGTTCGAGTGCGACGAGTCGCAGACCGCCAGGTACTCCGCGCCGTTCGATCCCCGTACTCCCCCTCCCCCTCTCTCCTTTCCGCCCTTCCCCGGAACGATCGTCATGGGAATCCCGTGTGGCAACCAATGGCGATTGGCGCCGATTCGCACCTCCTCAGTAGTGTATGTGCGCCGATTCGCACTTCCTCACGCGCTATCCAGCTCCCGATCCCAGCGCGCGTCCCTCGTCCCTCCCCCCATGATCGCCTGCTCCCTCCGCTAGCAATCGCGCGCCTGCACCTGGTTCCCCCACTCCTATTCCCCAACGGCCCCCTACTCTCCCTTTCCCCCTCTCCCCCTTCTCCCCCTCTCCCCCTACTACCCTTTCCCCCTCTCCCCCTCTTCCCCTCTTCCCCTCTTCCCCTTCCCCCCACCTCCCCCCTTTCCCCCGCATCCGCCCCCCAGCCACTGCGCCATCCACACGGTACCTCGCCAACCTCCCCCCTTTACCTCGCAACATGCCTCTGCCTCGCCATGGGGAATCTTTGGGAGCAGCTGAGCAAGGCTCGCCTCCACCTGGCGGAGGCCATGGCTCTCGCGCGCCACTGGGGGCGCACGCTCGTGCTGCCACGTGTCTGCAGCAGCCACATCGGCGGCAACAACCTGCCACGTGGCATGATCCCCGCGTGCGCATACTTTGACATGGTGGGAGCTGATGGGGCGGTTTGTGCCGTGGGTGCGCGAGGAGTATCTCTGGTGCCCGCTTGGGAGGGGCGCGGGGGAGCGAGCTCCGGGGAAAGGGAAATGCTCGCTCACTTCCAGGGTCACGAGTATCAGGAGAGCTCATGCAGGCAGCAGGGCAACGCATCTTCAGGGAGAAGCAAGCACCCATCCCAGCTGCTCCTGCCCTCACCATCCGGTTTCTTTCTCAGTGCTTTGTGCTTCTGCTTCTCCCCAAACAGCTTGTCCCCTCACCTGGCTGTTCTCCTTGCTTGCTCCAACTCCCCCTCTGCTATTTGGCAGCCACAGTCGTACCAATCTGCTCTGAAATGCACAGCTGCTGTTCCTAGCTTGCTCCAACTCCCCCACTACAGTAGCGTGGGTGAGTCTGTGCCTGTGCCTGTCCCTGTGCCTGCACATGCCTCTGCTATGCACGGTGCGCACAGCAACGAGCGGCTGGGCAGCAACATGGATGGGGATCTGCATAACCTGCATGGGGACGAGGCATTGCAGCTCCTGCACCTGCACCTCACGCTCCTGCAAACCCTACCCAGTCAGTCCCCCCTCTCCCCACTTGCCCCTTCCCATGTGCCTGTTGAGTCAACTCAAATGACACCTGCCTAGTCAGTCCGCTCCCTGCTCACATCGTCCCATACTCCTCTTCCCTCCTCGCTTCATCGCATCGTTTCTGCCCCTCGCGTCATCCCATGCCACTCTCCCCTTGCCTTTCCTCCCTCATATCGCTTTGCGGCGTATCGACACCCCACAGCACCCCTCTCCACCCCTCCGTCTCTCCAGTCTCTCTGCATCTTCTCTTCTCACGCCTCTCTCTGGTCCGTTCCCTTCCCAAGCTCGTTCATGCTGTGCCAGGAAACCTTTTCCCACAGACTTGGCGTGTGGGGGGGTGGTGCTTGATGCTGGTGATTGTGACTCGGTGGGTGCTGTTCTATTGTCTGGGATGTGTGTGTGTGAGGTGTGTGTATGCATGGGGTGCTGCATGAATGCTCTGCTGCATGCATGGTACCTTGCTGCTGTGTGCAGCTCTGAGCAGCTCTGAGCAGCATAGCAGTCATCACTGGTAGGGGCAAGCACAGCGCCTCTAGGCAAGCCAAAACCAAACCCGTGGTAAGGTTGGGGAAAAAGGGGGAAGGGGAAGGGATGTCGGAGTAGGCGGAGAGTGGGTAGGGTTCACTGCACCAAATCATCCCCAGTCTGACTTTCTATGATGCCTTGGGAAGGGATGGGTAGATTTCTGGCCGTGAGGCTCTTGCTTTGGGTTACTTTCAAGAAGATGTGATATCTCTGATGCGACAGCATATGATGCACATAGAGCTATGCTGCACGGGCGTATAACGAACATGGTGCTCTCAATCTCAATTATCACCTCACCATCCCCCTGCAGCCACGGTGCGTATCCACCAGGTGCACCGGTACTTGCAGGAGAGAGAAGTGGGGTGGCAAGAGCAGAACACAGGAAGCATCCGAACCGAATCACTCACTACAATCTACCTCCAGTTCCTATCCGTAGATGACCACTTCGAGTCCATGCATGGCTGTGTGGCAGCTCTTGGGATGCCTCATAACAGGCAGCATCACAACAACCCACCTCCCGATCCAATTCCGTAGACGATCACTCGAGTCAGTCTATCCAGATTCCACACCAGCACATGCTCATTCTGACAGGTGAAAGTCGAGGGAGTGAATCGGATCAAAAGAATCCACATTACCCGCTACAGCTTTGCCTCAAGATTCATTCCCTAGATGATCACCTCAGCAGGTCCATGCACATTGCATCGTGGTTGATTCTGGATGGAAGGTAGATAGCATGCTGGTTCAATAGGAAGCGAGCCCAGGAGCCCAGGAGCCGAGCCAGAGACGACCGGACGAGGCCATGACTAGCTTTGGATGTGATAGGTGTATGCAACGCACGGTGGAGTGCACACATTCGTGTTCGGAACGTGTTGAACGTGCTCAGTAGCGAAACATTAAACGCGTTGTCAATGCAGCGTGTTTCAGCATGCGACAGGAGGCAAGCATCAAGGAGCAAGCGATGCCATGGCGACCGAAGGAGTAGCTCGTCAGGCAGGAAAAGCTGTGTGCTAGCTAGGCAGGTGGGAAGTCTGGGCCGGGCCCGGGGAGGATGAGACAGAGGTCGCGGCAATTGAGTCAAGGTTGGAACTTGGAACAGACTACCATACATGCAGCGTGAGTACCTATCACATGGTATCGTAAGATGTACGGTAAAAATCTAACCCCAGACACAATGCACTCACACCACCATGCCAGAATCACGAAGGCCTGCATCACTACAAGTCGTGAGTGATATCAGCCTGCAGAAGCTACTAGACAGACCAGGGTGGTCGAGTGCTGAAGCTATTTGGCAAGCACAAGTTCCCGGCCCTTGCAAAATTGCAATCCTGCCGTGGCATCTCCCCTGCCTGCCCCATTCCAATCTACCTGCTTCCCTAACTGCATCACACGCAGCTAGCAACTGATCACACATAGTGAACCAGCAGCATCGCATCCACTTGCACTACCTCTTCGCCCCTCTGATCCGTGCCGATGCTGCCCCACCACCCCCACCCCCTCTTGACTCCGCCCGCGCCACGCCCCTATCACCCACTGCAATCGTCTTGGTGCGCCGGAACGACTCAGACCGTGACGACGATCCCGAGGCCAGGCTCCTCTTGAACCCTCCCCCTGAGCTGCTCTCCTTCATGCTCCCCAGCCGCCCCATGCTGTTGCCCCCCTTCACGCGCACCGACGCGCGGCCCACATCCCCTCGTAGCGAGTCTATACTCGCCTCTAGCAACCGCATGCGCGCATCCATGCGGTCAATGGCGGCACGCATGGAGTCCAGCGACGCGTGGTTGTCGTTCTGCTTGGCGCGCACCTGCTGCAGCCGGTCCGTGTGCATGGCGCGGCCGATAGGGATCCAGTCGTAGTTGGACGCGTCTAGGTGCGCGCGCACGAAGGACTCGAGACCCGTGTACTCGGTGGGGTTGCGCTTGAGGAGATAATCGATGTAGAAGAGGTAGTGCAGCGGGTTGTGCTCGTGCGCTATGTGCTCCACGAACCCCCCCAGCCGCTGCTCGAATGCAAACCGGTCGATGCTGCACACAAAGCACTTGTCGTCTGCATGGCAGGGAGAGAGGGAGGGGAGGGGGATGGATGATGCAAAAGGGGGGGAGGTGGGTGGGGGGTGAGGGAAGACTGAGAGCTTGGTGAGCGTTTGGCGAAGTGGGTGGACTGAGGGTGAGAGAAGATGAGCAGCAGCAGAGAGAAAAAGGTGGGATATGCGTGTCACAGTAGACGATATACATGGAGCACTTGGGAAGACTGATGGGTGGAAAAGGTGGGGCACTCACCGAGGTCCTTTTCCTTGGCTGCTTTCTCATCTCGAATGGAGGTGAAGGCATCGACAATCTGGTTCTCATACGTGAGGGAGATGAACACACACAGATGGCAATGACAGAGAGGCCATGGGGGTGGGCCAAGTGAGAACTAACGCATGGCTTGTGCACCATGCATTGTGAAGCGGAGCTGAGCTGAGTTCACCAGGCAACCAGAAACAGAAAGCGCGTGCAAATGCTCGTGGTAAATAGCAGTGTACATGCTCACAAGGCACAGCAGAGCAGAGTGCAGCATGGTGGGGCACTGGAAACATGGTTCAGCAGCTCTATGTCACACTCACATGCACACACACACACACACACACACACACACACACACCTGTCCAGTGAAGATGTTCTGCAGCAGGAAGACCCAGACGATGAGGAAGGACACAATGAACACGGTGCGCAGCTGCCGCCACACATCCGTCACCACCGACGTGGGCACCGTGTCCCACGCCTGCCACAGCCCGCCAATGCTGCTGCTCGCTATGGCATTCACGAGGTGCAGCCCTATGCACTCGTAGAGCGTGGTGCAGGCAAAGTCGTCGTGACCGGCAAATGCGAGGAAGGAGACGATTGAGTACATGAAGATCACGAGGATGCCCACGAGGCCCGTGCGGATTAGTAAAGGGCCACCCACATACGCGGACTTGAGCACAATGGCGCCCGAGGGATGGTAGATGATAAAGTCGAGCAGGTGGAAGACGAAGAAGAAGGGCGATACTGATAGCCCCAACACACTGCGAAACAAGGAAAGATGGAACGGGGGATGGGGGAGGGGGAAGAGGAGGGCGGAAGGGGGAAAGGGGAAAGTGGGGAGGGAGCAACAGGCCAAAAGAAGGCAGGGATATAGGGATGCAGGCGGGCATGCTGTGATGCTCTGACTGGTGCTGAGAGGAGCTGGTGCAATGATGCACGGAGAGCGTGTGGGGGAGGCGAGGGAGAGATGCGCACCTGGCGACGACCATGAGCACGGAGTACCAAAAGTCGAGGTTGCGGAAGAGCAGTGACTTGGGCACGCCTCGCAGGTCCATGGACTCGTTCAGCCGCTGGTCCAGACCTGCCTCCCCTGCATCCACTGCTGCCCCATCGCCCCGAGTCATGCGCTCTGCTCCCAGCCCATGCACGTACACACCCAACACACACACACACGCACACATAGGCATATGCAGACAACAGATTATTATATGCCCCAAGACCACATGCAAAAAAAAAGGGTCAGAAAAAACGCTGCCAATAATAGTAACAAAACAGAACCAGCCCCATGCCCTTCCCCACTCCATCCCCCCTTCCCCAGTCTAACCAACCACGCTCGCACCCACACCCACTGCCCACCCGCACCTGAGATATCGGCCTCTCGCTCATCCCCAGCAACATCCTTCAAAACAAGCAGCGGCGACTCGAGCCAGATGAATCCCACAAGCGCCAGGCTCGTCACCAGCAGCTGCAGCAGCCCCAGCACGCGAATGAGCGCGAGCGCAAAGGCATAGTGCGCCCAGGGCTGCATGGTCTGCCCGTAGCTGAAGACTATGAGCGTGACAATGAGGATGGAGGTGTAGAAGGGCAGGCGCTTGATCTGCGGCAGCATGTCCTGCAGCCAGCCCGCCCACGGGTGCCGGTGCCGCATGCGCTCGTAGTGCTGTAACTTCAGCACCAGCACTCGCGCCGCCCGCATGAAGTGCTGCACCTTCTGCTTGTCGGGTGGCGAAGGGGGGGAAGCAGGAAGAGCAGAAGGGAGAGGGAAAGGAGAGGCGCGACGGGAAAAAGGGAGGGGAAACAGAGACAGAAGGGAAGATTCAGGGAAAGCAGGGAGGGGGTTTTGGGAACACACAGTCACCTGCAGCAACGGCACCACTCTATTGCGAAGGTCAAACAGCGTGACCAGGCGACTGGATCCCACTGCAAAGCAGTGCTGATGGTGATGCTGATGGTGATGCTGATGCTGATGCTCATGCTCATGCTGATGCTGATGCTGATGCTGCTGCTGATGCTCATGCTCATGCTGATGCTGATGCTGCTGCTGATGCTGATGCTGATGCTGCTGATGCTGCTGATGCTGATGCTGATGCTGATGATGATACTGTTGAGATGTTGATGCTGATGCTAATGCTGATGCTGCTGATGCTGAGATGTTGATGCTGATGCTGATGCTGCTGATGCTGAGATGTTGATGCTGATGCTGATGCTGATGCGCTGATGCTGATGCGCTGCTGATGTGCTGATGCTGATGCGCTGCTGATGCGCTGATGCTGATGCGCTGATGCTGATGCGCTGATGCTGATGCGGCGATGCTGATGCGCTGATGCTGATGCCCTGATGCTGATGCGGTGATGTTGATGCGCTGATGCTGATGCGCTGATGCTGATGCGCTGATGCTGATGCGCTGATGCTGATGCGCTGATGCTGATGCGCTGATGCTGATGCGGTGATGTTGATGCGCTGATGCTGATGCGCTGATGCTGATGCGCTGAGGCTGATGCGCTGATGCTGATGCGCTGATGCTGATGCGCTGGTGCGCTGATACTGATGCTGATGCGCTGATGCTGATGCTGATGCTGAGATGCTGGTACTGATGCTGATGCTGATGCTGTTGCTGATGCTGATGCTGATGCTGAGATGCTGATGCTGATGCTGATGCTGATGGTGAGATGCTGATGCTGATGCTGAGATGCTGATGCTGATGCTGATGCTGTTGCTGATGCTGATGCTGAGATGCTGATGCTGATGCTGAGATGCTGATGCTGATGCTGATGCTGATGCGCTGGTGCTGATGCAGATGCGCAGATGCTGATGCGCTGATGCTGATGCGCTGATGCTGATGCACTGATGCTGATGCGCTGATGCTGATGCGCTGATGCTGATGCGCTGATGTTGATGCGCTGATGCTGATGCGCTGATGCTGATGCGCTGATGCTGATGCGCTGATGCTGAAGCGCTGATGCTGATGCTGATGCTGATGCTGATGCTGATGTTGATGCTGAGATGCTGATGCTGATGCTGTTGCTGATGCTGATGCTGATGCTGATGCGGATGCTGATGCTGATGTTGATGCTGATGCTGATGCTGATGCTGATGCTGATGCTGGGGACGGTGGCGGTGCATATGAGTGAGTGCCCTCTGGTGCATGCATGTGGGAGGGTGCATGTGGGGGTGCGTGCACGGACCTGGATGGGGTTTTCCCGGGGCACGTCATACAGCTCCTCCAATGCTGCCATGGTCCACACGGGGTCGCGTGACAGGCGGCGGCACTCGGCCGTGAGAGGGAAGTAGACCTTCTCCAGCTGCCCCTCGCGCACCACCTCAATGGCACACGACGAGTGCGAGAAAAAGTTCTGCAGCTCTGAGTCGCTCACAGCCAGCGTGTGGCCGAAGCACAGCGTGCCGCACCGCTGCGGCTTGTCGCACTTGAGAATCGAGTACGTGCACGTCGCAAACATCGCTCTGCGCCCGCCCGCGCCTGACCAATCGCGCGCTGCCAGCGCAGCGCTGCTGCTGCTGCTGGCGTTGCTGGCTTCGCTACTAGCGAACATCCAACGGTCGAAATCGTCTAGCTTGATCATGATCATGAGAGAGTTGAGCACTTCGGATGGCAGCAGGTGGTTCAGAGCATCTGAATTGAACGTCATCCACAGCGGCAGCTTCGACCCTTCCTGCCGTGATGCACCCTCCTGCTCACCCCCACTGCCTGCTGCCCTGTCCCCTCCCTCGCCCATCCCACCTCCGCTGCTACCCGCACCAGCACCACCACTCCCGCCGCTGCTGCTGCCACCGACGCCACTGCCGCTGCCGCTGTTGCTTCCCCCGGGCGCTGCCGCAGCACCAGTACCCCCCCATTTGCTGCCACCGGCAGCGGAATTCCCACCACCAGCACCACCACCACTACCAGCACCAGCAGCGGCGGCAACAGCAGCAAGTCCAGTGGCTTCGAGCATCTCAGAAAGCGAGAGCGTGGAGCGGCCGCGGAACCTGCGGGCTGCCGTGGAGGAGAAGGCGTCAAACTCGTTGAGGATGGTGCCGCGCACGTAGCGGCAGCGCTGCAGCAGCGCTGAGAAGTCAATGACTGCGGCCATCTTGCTGGGGATCTCGTGGTTGCTGCCGATCTCCTCCAGCAGGGAGAGGTACACTGACAGGATGCCGTTGCGCACCCATGTGCGCAGGTCATTTGGCCCAAGCTGGGGGGATTGCGAGCGTGGGGTGGGGGAGGGGAGAGTTACGGCAAGGATGGAGCGTCAGATGTATAAAAAATGGTCACGTCATGTGAGGAGGAAACGATGCAGGTGCGTCTGATTCTGCTCGACTTAGGCAGTGAAACGCAGAAGCAGGCATGGGCATGCGAACAGCAACCGACGCCACCTGCAACCACCCTCTGTGGAGAACAAGCCCAGATCTACTCCCAGTCCCATCAACCCATGATGACCCCCTCCAGCTTATCTCACCATGGGGCAGTCGAGGCTGCCAGCGGGTCTATCCCCGAGCGCCGTGTAGCTGAGCACTTTAGCGATCACTTCCGGGCTGAACCGCACGGGCTGCTCGCCCCCCTCCCCGTGCTCGTCGGGGGCGGGCACGCGCTCGTCACGGTACGTAAGGCTGGCCATCATGCGCTGTGTGATGGAGAGGAAGTTGGACCGCACCAGCGCCAGCTGGTTCTCAAAGCACGGACCCTGAATCGCCTCCAGGAGTGTGTTCAGGGCCTGCCGGGGAAGGGAGAGGAAGAGGGGTTGGTACGGGGCACGGGGCATGGGGCGGGGAAGAGGAGGGAGGGTGTGTGGATGCAAGAGGAAGCAAGCAGGAGATTAGTTTCTCAGGTTGGCCAGTCGTGTGGAAATCGCAAGAAGGTGAGAGCACGCCACAGAAGGAAAGTACAAACTTGTTGAGGAGGTGCTACAGGCTTACCTGAAGAGCAATTTGAGCAAGCAGTGGGTTGTGCTGGGACAGGTTCTTGTCGAGCGACGGCTGCAGATGCTCCAGGAACACTATGATCTCCTGCAGCAGGTTCACACTGCGCCCGTTGCTCCCCGCACCGCTGCCCCCCGCGCCTCTCCCCCCGCCCCACGGCCCCGAGTCATACGCCATGCCCCCGCCGCCGCCGCCACCACCAGCAACAGCACCTGCTGCCATTGTGTCATCTTGGACTCTCAGCAAGCGCTGCATGCGCGCGTTGTGCCCCTCGCACAGCAGCTGAAGCATGCGCAGCACGTTAGTGACATGGCCCGACAGCACCACCCACGCCTTCTTGTGCAGCGTGGTGTCCTTGTGACTCGCCGACTCCTCCACGTTCCACAACTGGAACCCATCCTCCTCCTCCTGCCGCAACCGCCCCTCGCTCTCCTCCTCGTCCTCATCCTCCTCGCGCGTCACACTGCCCTCCACGCGCCGCCCCGCCTTGACATGAGCGTCCATGGACGCGCGCGTGCGGGGCATGGGGAAGTGCGCGGCAGACGAGGAGAAGCGCGGCAGTTCACGAGTCACAACAGAGGACACGGCGCGGCGGAACATGCGCAGGCCAGATCCGCCCTTGCTGTCACCTCCACCGCCAGCACCAGACTCCCCAGCGAACCCTCCACCAAATTCCACCTCCCCGGTCTCTCTCCTGCCACTGATGCCCCTCGAACTGGCCTTTGGGAGCCCCGGCTGCCGCGTCTTGCTGCCGCCCCTGCCGGTGGGTGTGGCCCTGGCAGCAGCAGGGGCTGTGAGAGCATCGTCTGAAGCAATACTGGGGCTGTCAGCTAGAGTGACCCGGGGAATGCGCAACGACCTGGACTTGGTAAAGGCCCGTAACGATCCTACCCGCTCCCGCTCCTCCTGCACCTCCTCTCCCGCCTCCTCTTGCTTCCCCCCACTGCTCGCTTCCGCTCCTCCCGCCCCACCCTCCTTTTCCTTCTGCTGCTCCACCACTTTGGGTCCCTCCCCACCTGCTGCCTCAGTGGCAGCAGCCCGTCTCATCATGGCCGCTGCATGGAGGAGCCGCGAGCGCATAGAGGGAGTTAACACCGACCCTCCACCCTCCGCTCCCGCCGCTGCAGATGCTGCTGCTGGTGCTTCGGCTGACGCAGCAGATGCCGACGATGCAGATGTGTCGGCAGCCTGCACTCGTCCCCCTCTTGAGCTGATAGCAGAGGATGCACGAGGCATGGTCGTCGGCACACTCCTCCCCCGGAAAAACCCGCTCACGCTGCCACGGGCGCTCTCACTCCCAGCCCCCTCTCTGTCCTCCCCGAACCCCTCCCCTGCCATCTCCTGCATCTGCCGCTTCCCAGCAGCCTCCTTCCTGGCGCGCGCCTCCTGTTTATCCAGCCCCTTGCGCACAAACTTGATAGTGGCAGACGCAGCAGCTAGCACCTTTTGGACAGTGAAGAACAGCTGCCCATCCTCCACCAGAACAGCGTACATAAGATCCTGTACCTTGCTGTTTCCCTCGTCTGTGAGTGCGATCGCGAGCTTCACCGCCTCGGCTTGCACCCACTGGTTGCCGTGGCTCACGAGGCGCACGGCGCACTCTGCCAGGCCGAGGTCCGCGTATTTGCACTGCACGCGGTCAAGAGCGTCGAGAGACGACTTGGAGTAGCGCACGGGAAGGGACGCTTCAAACATCTCCCACTTGCTCATCGCCCGCGCCTTCTCCTCTGGCCGCAGCACCAGCAGCCCTACTGACACCTGCTCCTCCCGCTTCTCCCCCGCGCCTGCCGCACCAGAAGCGCCCGCGGCAGCGCCTGTGGCAGCAGGCACGGCCCCCACAGCAGCACCGAGGGAGTGCGTGATGTTGGCTACCAAGGGCTTGCGGTCGTCACTCACTAGCCACGTGGTGGAGGTCGAAGAGGCAGTGGCAGAGACAGAGGTCGGCACGGACGAGGATGCGGACGCGGAAACTCCTGCCGGGAGGTCGGATCTGGTGTCGGTGTCTTCTGTTAGGTAGATCATGGCGCTGCACACGCGCAGGAAGCGCACGATGAGGTCTGGAGTCATCTCATCGGGGATCTTGGGCGCCGAGAGCAGCAGCGTGAGCTGCCGCACAACGTCGGAGTAATGGAACGGCGGCACGGAGTTCATCACCAGGCGCTGCTGCGAGAGCAGCAGAGCGAGGTCTCTAGCGCCCGACCCTTCCATGGTGTGCAGATCTGTGATCTCCAGCGTGTGTGAGAACAGGCGCGAGAAGTTCACCCAGTTGCTCTTGAACACCGCGCCTTTCCGCGCGAGCTCGGACGACTTGAGGCGCGACATTTGCCGGTCCATGGCGAAGGGCAGCAGCAGCGGGTCGTACATGGTGCCCTTGAGCGCGCCCGCCGCTTTCATCTCCTCCACGCACCGCACACACGCCTCCTGCTGCGACGCCGGCAGCTGCGAGCACAGCTCCCAGATCCCCGACACGAGCTCGTCCAACACCCTCCGGTGGGAGTCCGGGAGGGCAGCGCGGGACGTGAAATGCCGCTTGAAGTAAGCCGACAGCATGGGCAGCGCGGCTGTGGTCACGTAGTGCAGCGCTGACCCCTCTGGTGCGGCGTGGTCGAAGCTTTCTTCTGCTGCAAGGCGCAGCTCTGTGACTGTGTCCTCCATGAGCGATACAGGCTGCCCCCGCATCCCCACCGTCCCGCTCATCCCACGCCACCCCGCCGCCTTCTCAGCACTCGATGGACCGGCACCCAGCTCGCTGGCACCACCAGCTGATCCAGCACGCGGCGATCTGATACCCCCGGCTGCACCGCGCCCGTCACCTTCCGAGTCACGCGCGTCCGGCCACATGCCGTTGCCCTCGTCCCTGATCTCGGCTGTCGCTCGGTCGCTATGTCCTGTCACATACGCCTGGTGCAGCAGCCGCACATACGCAGCCTTCACCGCGTGCACCGCCTCTAGGGGAATTGCCCGGCACTCCCACTCGCTCGCCTCGCCCTGCCACGTGCGCATGGAGTTGGTCTTCCGCCACATGGCCCGCGCCTGCTCTGTCCTCGCCACCCCCTCCTCATCCTCCTCCTCACACAACCCCTCGTTGTCCTCCTCATCGTCCTCCCCCCACACATATATCCCCGCCTCGTCAAACATCCCCTGTCCGCGCCGGCTGACCTTGAAGCTCTGGCTTCCCTTGGCCTGCAGCGACGCCCCAGCTGCTTCCTTCTGGCTCAGAATAGCAGGGAAGCTGCGCGACATGCGGGGATCAAGACGCCTTTGGGACGATCCCGAGGCCTGCAAGCGCCCGCTGCCGTTCCCACCGCCTCCCCCCCGCTTCACACCGCGAATAGAGCTGGTTTCAGATGTGGCCGTGGACCACGAGTCCACCTCTTGGGTATCCCCATCCGAACTGATCTCTAAATTCCACACCTCGGACGATTCCTCTCCACCCTCCCCCCCATCCCCCTTCCGGTCCTCCTCTCCCTCCTCCCCCTCCTTGACTTCTTCCATCAGCTCCTCCTCATCCCACCCCGCGTCATCCATGTCCTCAGAATCCGCGTCCGCGCTCACAGCAGTCTCACTTGCAAGCCACAGCAGCGTGGCCATGATGTCCCCAAGCCCCACCAGCCCGCTCACTTTCACCGCGTTCGCAGGGTTGTTCCCCCAGCAGCACGCAGCAATGAGGGAGACGTACGCGGTGTGGTAGCGCAGCTGGCTGTCCACCCCCGCTGCCACGTGCTCGTTGCGCCGCATGAGAGCCTCGCGCCAGCGCCAGTGCGTGGGCGAGTGGGGCAGGCCAGAGATCTGGTCGTCGTAGTCGATTATCATGTCCAGTACCATCATTTGGTTGCGCGCTATCGGCTTCCCGTTCACCAGCACCACCGTCTGACCCGCACACACACACAGAGAGGGAATGATAGAAAGCAACAGGGAATGACCGGACGACTGTGACAAGCTTGCAGGAGACGTTGGAAGGTGCCATGGAAGGTGTGGTGTGATATGCTCAAAGAGAACTCTCAGCCTGAAGAGCGGCATAAGGCACATACAGAAACTGACAGAGAACAAGCAGGACCACAGATACCAACCCTTTCTTTGACCCCAACTCCTCCTCCACTCCTAACGCCCCATGCCCACTTTCCCCTCTGCCCCATCCTTCACAACTCCCCCCTAAGCCCCCCTTTCTCTCCCCTAGAACCCTGGCAGACCTCGAGGAACTGCAGCCAGGTGGCACGCTTGCCGTAGCGCAGGATGAGCTTGATGCAGGCCCACAGGTGGTCGTGCGACACGGTGGAGCAGAGCTCGTAGTTGTCCTTGAGCATCGCGCACAGGAACGCCATCACGTTCAGCGACGCCAGCCCCCGGTGCGGCAGGAACACGCCCATGTGCGCGTGCAGGGCTAGCTGCAGCTCCTCGTTCACCACCCCCGCACAGAACTGCGCTCGGAAAGCGGGGGAAGAGGGGTTGGGATGGGACGGGGAAGCGGGTGGAGGCGGGGATGGGTGCGGCAGGGATGGTTCAGAGAGGGGTTGCAGCGTGGGACGTAGGACGAGTGTGCGGTGTGGTGCGGGATACAGAGTGTGTAAATGCATGGTTGATGCAGTGTGGGAAGTGGAAAGCAAGAGACAGGGAAGAGGATGGTGAGGTGATCGGACGTGAGAGGAGGTGGGGGCAGGCGAACAGGCAGGCAGAGAAAGGACAGACCATGGCGAGGAACTGGTAGGCGGCTGAGAAGAGGTCCTGCAGGCCCCTGTCGCTCATGCAGTCCATCACTCCCGGCTCGTGCGATGCCACTCTGCGGAAGGGCGTGCGCAGCAGGTCCACTGCATGCATGCACGCACCGCGGGAGGAGGCGGGGCAGAGAGTGAGAGAGTGCGAGGGGCCGAGGGAAGGTGGAACACAAGGGGTGACAGTAGTGCAGGTACGAAAGGGCTGCATGTATCTCGAAAAAGGAGACCAACACATGGATGCACGCATGATTGGGCCACACGGGTGATTCTACTTCTGCTGAGCGTGAGAAGAAAGCATAGTAAGGTGGGGGTTACCGGAGCAGAGGTGAGCGCCGACAGTCTGCAGGATGGTCTGGTGCTTGAGCACCTGTGCTTCGTTCTGCCCCGGCCCCACCGTGCACATGGCCTTGAACCGCCCCAGCAGCCGCACGCACCGCCGCCGCACCTCCACTCGCAGACGCGAGTCGTCACTGCCCAGCCAGCCCTGCAGGCTGCGCAGCACACTCACGTCACGAGCCACCTGCACGCACGGGGCGAGTGCGATTGGGGGAAGGGAGAAAGGCATGGCTGCAGAGGTTGCTTGCTCCGATCCTTCCCAGCAAGTCTTTCATTCGTGCAAGAGCGCATGTACGAGCAAACACAAGTGCACACAGTTCCCCCCCACGCCCCCTCTCCCCTGCACCCTTCCACACAGACAGAAGCACGCACCTGCTTTTACATGAGCATCACGCCTGCATCCACGATGATGTGGCATTCCAGCATCTTGCTTTTAAGATGCCTCAAAAAGAAAAGAAAAAAATGTAAATAAAGAAATAGACGTTCCAGGCGGGCACCTGCTTGTAGACGAGCATCATGTCCGCATCCACAATGATGTGGCACTCCAGCATCTTGCGCAGCAGCGACGCCTTCTCCGTCATGTAGCGATCAATCAGCGAGAACGCATACGCCTTGAGTGGCGCGTACTGGTACCGCGTCAGATCCAACAACACCTCTAGCATGTACGGCAGCCCTCCCTCCGACACCCGCTCCACAAGTGCACTCAGCGCCGGCCGCTTGAACAGCTGCCCACTCAAGCCCTCAAACACCGATGCATCGGGCGGGAACATGCGGAAGGTGGCGCGGCCGTGCGTCTTGAGGTTGTTGGCTTCTAGTTTGAGCCGCATGCCACGCCACATGGACTTGCGGCTGGACTCTTTTGAGGCTGCCATGGCTGCTAGCGCCACTGCAGCCAGCCCCCCCGTGCTGCCTGACTGTGGTAACCCACCCACGCCCACCCCCGCCGCGCCTGCTCCCCCCGAGCCCCCTGCTCTCTCCCCGTGAGGACTCGTGGCGCCGTCGACAGCGGCTAACGCACGCGCAAGAGCGGAGTGCGAGCCGTTCACGTCCTGAGCCGCAGGGGTAGTCGCGGTGGAAGTGGCATCGAGCGTTGCTGCAGGGGAGGGAGGTGCGCCGATTGCCGGAGAAGGCATGTCGGTGGGGTCCTGTGCGGTGCGGGAGAGGTTGGCGGGCATGTCCCACGGCACTGTGGTGGCACGGTCGCCCAGGCGCGAGTAGGCGTCGAACGCCGTGGTGATGCACCAGTTGCTGCGCATGTCGAATATGTACATGAGCATGGAGCATATCACTGTCTTGGCCTGTGAGAGGTTGGGGGGGTGCGGGTTAGATGGAAGGAGAGAGCGGGTGCAGGAAAAAGGCGAGAGTGATGCTACGTGCATGTCAAATATGCACATGCGCAGCGCAGGGCACATCATATGGCCCACAATGCTTGCCATGCATGCATGCTCTTTTCCCCCTTTCCCCTTCGCCCCACGCATTGCCCCAGCAGCCCCCCCAGGACCTTCAGCGTTCAACCCACCCACACCCACCTCCATGACAGTATTCATGTTTGACTCAGGATCGCTCTTGAACCGCAGGGCATCCCCGCCCGCAGCCCCATCCCCACCCCACTTCTCCGACCGGCCATCCAGCAGCGGGATCACGGCGTCCACAATGGGCGCTATCCCCTCCTCGCCCTGCCCAGAAAAGCTCCCAAACAGCCCAAACCGCAGCATCAGGCTGGCCGTCTGCAGCACGGCAAAAGTCAGAGAGCTCTGGCCGGGGCGGGAGTTGGTCTGAGCGAGCGTGGTGGAGGGCAGGAAGTCGAGGATGTTGTGCTTGAGCGCTGTGAAGCCCGGCTCCGGTGCCTTGTGAGGGAAGGCCAGGAACGGGTCTGCCATGGCTTGTGACACGTCGTCCTCCTCTGATGATTCTTCCTCCGGGAATGGTTGACGGTTGTCTATGGCCGGCCTGGCGGGTGGGGGTTGGAGGGGTGAGGAGAGAAGGGGAGGGGCGGGCATGGGAGGGAGGGACAAGAGATGAGGGGAGTGAATGTGATGAGGGGAGGTGACAGGACGAGTTGCGGGAACAGAAAGTAATGGGAGGGATGGGGAGGAGTGGGGCAAGGAATAGGAGCAGAAAGCATGGAAGTGCATCATTGAGTGGGAGGGACTAGAGGCAGATGTGATACTACATGAAAGTTCCCAGTGTGCGCAACGTTACCAGGTGAGCACAAAACGCGTGTAGGAGCGCTCCTCAAAGGGCTCCCGGTCAATGTAGAGGTGTGTGAGGAGGCGGCAGCAGTTGGTGCGCAGGAAGAAGGGCAGCGAGGGGTTGAAGACGACCATGCGCAGCGTGTGGTAGTCCAGCCCGTACAGGTCGCTGTCCTCTATCAGCCAGTCTATCGCCTTGCGGTTGCGCTGCATGCACAGCGTGCAGAACAGCTCCAGTGTAACCACGTAGAACAGAAACAGCACCTCTGGTCGGGGGGAGAAGGGGGCGAGAAGAGGGGGAAGGGGAGTCAGGGAGCAAGTGAAAGGGGAGGAGGATGTGCAGTGGCGAGGAGAGCGAGCGAGAGAGGGTTGAATCGACTGTGCGCAGATAAGATAGCAAACACGGACCTTGCGGCGAGCGGTGAATAGAGTCGGAGTGCGCGCCGAGCTTATCCAGACTCTCAAGCGCGCCACAGTCCACCACGAGCCCGTCGCGCTCCAGCAGCAGCGTCTCCTCGCCCACGCCGTTCTCAGAGGGCGCGACGCGCGCCTTGACGAGCACGTCGCTGTTCTCCTTGAGAATGTCCACCACCACGTTCTGGTTCGTGCGCACGGGCGCTCCCCCACAGCTGCAGATGATGTTCAGGAAGCGGATGTCCCGCGGCCGCTGGAACGTGCGGCAGTTTATGATGCGCTGCCGGATCTGATGTGGGGGGGAGGGATAGGGGGGGCAGCAAGGGGGAAGTGGAGGGAGAAGGGGGTCGTGTGGGAAAGGGATTGTGGAGGGGGGAGAGGGTAGTGAAGCGATGATGGCAGAGGGGGGAGGGATGAACACTCAGTAGTAAACGAGCTGTAAAAGTATAACGTCGCACATACAATGCTATACCACCAGCAGCAGTGCGCACGCATGCATTCCGCATATTAGCATCATACCTCATGCTCCTCTATTCCTCCTCTCTTCCCCTCACTCCTTCCCTGCCCTCCCAACCTCCCTTCCCCCCACCCATCCGTCCTTCTCTCACATTCTCCGCAGTCACGGACGAAATGATGTGCTCATTATCAGCCACAATGGCCATGAGCGTCGCCGTGCCCCATCATTGACATTCTATCGCATTCAGCTCCACCCATCTCCTTGACTCACATTCTCCACGGTCACGGACGAGATGATGTGTTCATTATCAGCCACGATGGCCATGAGAGTCCCAGACGTGTAGATCTCGTTCCCCACGAGCTGCTCCAGCAGCGGGATGTACGGCGCCAGCTGGTCTTGATTCGGCCGGCACCGCCGGCACGCCGCCTGCAGGTAGCGGTTCACGAGCTTGCAGAGACGGCGCACGTCGAAGCCGCCGAACAGGTGTGGGTGCATGATGCTGTTCTGGGGAAGGCCCTTGCGGATGAGGAGGGTTTCGAGGATGGTCATCACGCCTGTTAGTACCTTCTGCTCCCGCTGGAGTACCTGTTTGGGGGAGGGAGGGAGGTGAGTGAGGAGCAGGGTGGGTAGAGGTGGGGACAAGGGGAGGAATGGCTGAGGGTGACAGGGTAGAGGAGTGCAGACGCAAGCATGGCAAATAAGGGTGAACAGAGAAGAGTGCATGCAGCATAGCATGCCCAAGGCGAGGCATGGCATGGCGTGGTGTGGCCTGGCGTAGTGTGGTGTGGTGTGGTGTGGAGTGGACGGGGAGGGGAGGGGCAGCACCTGGTAGACTTGGTTGGGAGGGCCTCTGAGGTTGAGCACATCAGGCATGTCAGACACCACCAGCGCGCGAATCAACCGCTCCAACTGCTCCGACACTGCCGGGCTGCCAGGAGGACGTGGAGTGGTGTGGTGGGAGATGAGAAGCGGTTGAGAGATGTGCAGAGAGGTGGGGGGGGATGAGGGATGTCAGGCTGGAAAGGAGCGGGGAGGAGTTTCGAGAACGAAGCAGAGAGTGAAGTGGAATGCAGTTACAGGGAAGGGCAGCAATCCATTCTCAGGATAGGCAAAGCAGAATACGTACCCGTATTTGAGAAGAACTTGCAGGAGGCCAGAGGAACGAATGCTGCGAGAGAAGGGGGTTCACAAGGTGGGGGTGTGGGAAGCGGCTATTGCAAGTTCAGAAGCTGGCAACGACTGCTCATACTGACTAAGTGACGATGATGGCTGGCAGAACTTTGCATGAAAGAGAACAACCAGACCGCAAGCAGAAAAGGATATGTGACCCGCCCTGCACCAATCTAGGTGTCATTCCCGTGGCATACCGTACCATACCACCCCCGTAGGTCCACAGCACCATTGCCCACAAGCAAAACAGTGGGCAGCGGGCGGAGAGCACGTGGCACCTTTTCTTGAGCTGGTAGTCGTCCGCGCAGGGCTCGATGTCGTCCACTCTGTCTAGCGCTGCTACGAAGTTGCGCACACACGCCGCCGAGTGCGCTTGCTGTGAGCATGGCGCGAGTGGTGCGTGGGACGGAGGCGCAGATATGTGAGTCGAAGGAATGCAACAGGGCATGGCTAGTTCTGCATGCGATGGAGAATCAATGGATGGGCATGGCATGGGGATGAACAGTATGGTATGGGGTGGGGAGGATGCAGGGTGGCATGGGGTAGGTGGATGGGATGGCAGTGCAGTGAGTGGGTGGGTGAGATGGCTTACCGTGCATGTGAGCTTGACTGCTTGGTGTGAAGCGACCTCAAAGACCAGTGCGTCCTGATGCAAAATGAGTGCACGCACACATACGGCACACACCACACACACTCCCCCATCATGCACCCACCATACACCCATCACACACCAAAATACACAAACCACGCACCCATCATGCATCAACATGCCCCACCACGCAACCATCATGCATCCAACATGCCCCACCACGCACGCACCCATCATGCATCAAACATGCCCCACTACGCACGCACCCATCATGCACCAAACATGCCCCACCTCGCACCCATAATGCGCCATGCATGCTTGCACCATGCATACACCCACGCACATATCCACACAAGCCGAACGACCATGAACCAAGACAATCCCCCTGAAACACGTGAGCAAAGGCTCCAAGAAAGGCAGCAAAAGAAAGAAACGAGGCGCGGCCACAGAGGAAAAAGAGCAAGCAGAGGGAGAAGCAGAGGGGGCACGGGAGCCTGGGAGGGCAAGGCGAGCTGACCTTCTGGTCCCAGGACTGGGTGAGGCCTGCTGACTTGCGCTCGTACAGCGAGTCCAGCTGCGCCAGCAGCGCACGGCTTGACGAGTCCCCTGCTGATATTGAGTACTCGCCCAGCCCCCCTGACACATACCCGTGCACGCCCTGGGGGACAGGGGATGGGAGGAGCGGGAAGGTGGGGAAGAAGAAATGAGCTGATGGGGAGGAGACGGGAGGATCGGGGTTTGATGGGATGATGGAGAGGAGGCGAAGGTGGGTCCACATATGGCAGATGAGACAGCGAAACAGATAGTGTAGGGAGGGAAAGAGAGCATGTGCAGATACGCATGGAGATGAAGCATAGGTGTCTGGCGTGATGTGATGGTGACAGAGGGGAGAGCACAGTGAGAAGAATTAGGAGCAGAGGGGCGTGAGTCAAGCACCTGGCAGCGCAGCAGCGACTGATAGAGCACGGCAGACTTATCATAGCCCTGCACAGGGGAGATGGAGAGGGCCACGTGCAAGCACACAGCACAATCCATGCGTCAACCGCAAACATGCACATGCATGGGGTTAGCTGTCTCAGCAGCATTGTATCAAGCAGGCTTGAGGTACGAGAGGAGAGGGCGAGAACGGACGATGGTAAACGAAAGGGGCGATAGGGCAAAAGGCAGGAGGTAGGGGGGCGGAAGAGAGTGGAGCATGCCATGCCTGAGTGACAGCTCCGATGGTCCATATGGTGCTGGGCTTGCGATACAGGTCTGTGACTGTCAGCGCTCCACTGCACGATGCAGCCATAATGAGAGACACGGGTGGGAAGTGGGAGCGTGGTGTAACGTACAACGTACAGGTGAGGTGAGCCAGTCATAACGAGTCAGCCAGCCATCATGGAGTTGTAAGCACACCACAAATGAGCATGCGGGAGCAGAGTGCCAGAATGGTGCAGTGCGGATGCCACAGAGAAACTTCACAAGCTGCTGCAACTGGCAGCTGGGTATTGGAGTGCACAGAGCTGTGGGGAGGGGGGGACAAATCATGTGAGGCCACGAGAAGAAACGAGCGCAGAGGGAGCAGCAGGGCAGGGCAGGGCAGGGCAGCAACAGCACGTGCCTGAAGTCGTCAAGGCGGAGGTCCTGAGAGCTCTGCGGCTGGCGCTTGGACTCCAGGAACAAGCCCGATGCCAGATGGCGCAGCGTGAAGCCCTGTGGGGGGGAGGAGACGGGAAGGGCCCAGGGGGGGGACAGAGGGGGAGGGAGGGGGCGGGGATGAAGGGTGTGGGGGGGGAGGGTTTCTTTGAGAACGGGAAGTCGCGATACATGGGTTTGAAGCATCTTGTAAAGGCGGTGCAGGAGAGGAGTCTAGGGTGCAGTGCATGCATGGGAATGACCTGGTCATAGGGCAGAGGGCGGCCTCCCCACTCCACACACGTGGGCTGCACCATCCATAGCGCGTTGGAGCTCGGACCCCCATCCTGGTGCATGCACGAATTGGAATGCAGAAGAGGAGGCACGAAGTGGAAACACAGAACCAAGTATCCGGAGCAGCGGAGTGGTGTGGAGAATGCAGGTGCAAGCTAAGCTGGTCGCAGGAGGAGGGTGAGAGCAACCAAAAAAGGGCATTAAAGGAATCAATGAAAGGAGATGAGCATGAAAGGGTGTGTGCGTGTGTGTGCATGGGACGGGTAGGGGCAAGGAGGGTTAACCTGCTTGCGGGCTTCAAAGACGACTTTGCCCTCATCGCACACCAGATTCATCTCACTCGCCCTGCCAGCGGCACGAGGACCAGTGGTTGCAGGACATAAGAGAAAGAGCCGGTGCATATAATTAACAAGGCGAAGATGATGGATAGATACACATTGGTTAGCCACTCGCCCTCGTGGTCTGCAATCCAACACAATGGCCGGCCGGCCTTCCAGTTCCGCACCCACTGTGTCCTAACATGCCCACCAATGTGTGGCCCATACCCTCCCGCCCACATGCCACAACCCATGGTGCTGAGCTGTGGCACCTGTGGATGAGCATGACGGCATCTCCTCCCTTGAGCAGCTGCCGTGCATTGGGGATGCGAGACTCGTGCAGGGCGAACGGGATGATGCGCCACCCCGCCATCTCAGGCCCTGCGTTCACCTGCAGAGGGCGGGAAATGGGGCAGGCAGGCATGGTGAGTGAAGGGACGAGCGGGGTAAGGGGGCTACGTGTGCAGGAGGGTAAATGCAGATGGACACGTGATTGCAATGTGATGGGGAAGAACAGCCGAGGGACGGACGGTGCATGCAGCACACGGTACTTGGTGCATGGTGCATGGTGATTGATGTATGGTGCATGGTATATGGTGCATGGTGCATGGTGATTGATGTATGGTGCATGGTATATGGTGCATGGTGCATGGTATATGGTGCATGGTGCATGGTGATTGATGTATGGTGCATGGTATTTGGTGCATGGTGCATGGTGATTGATGTGTGGTGCATGGTATATGGTGCATGGTGCATGGTGATTGATGTATGGTGCATGGTATTTGGTGCATGGTGCATGGTGATTGATGTATGGTGCATGGTATATGGTGCATGGTGCATGGTATATGGTGCATGGTGCATGGTATATGGTGCATGGTGCATGGTGCATGGTGCATGGTGATTGATGTATGGTGCATGGTATATGGTGCATGGTGCATGGTGCATGGTGATTGATGTATGGTGCATGGTATTTGGTGCATGGTGCATGGAGATTGATGTATGGTGCATGGTATATGGTGCATGGTGCATGGTATATGGTGCATGGTGCATGGTATATGGTGCATGGTGCATGGTGCATGGTGATTGATCTATGGTGCATGGTATATGGTGCATGGTGCATGGTGGTTGATGTATGGTGCATGGTATTTGGTGCATGGTGCATGGTGATTGATGTATGGTGCATGGTATATGGTGCATGGTGCATGGTAAATGGTGCATGGTGCATGGTATATGGTGCATGGTGCATGGTGATTGATGTATGGTGCATGGTATATGGTGCATGGTGCATGGTATTTGGTGCATGGTATATGGTGCATGGTGCATGGTGCATGGTGATTGATGTATGGTGCATGGTATATGGTGCATGGTGCATGGTATTTGGTGCATGGTATATGGTGCATGGTGCATGGTGATTGATGTATGGTGCATGGTATATGGTGCATGGTGCATGGTATTTGGTGCATGGCGCATGGTGATTGATGTATGGTGCATGGTATACGGTGCATGGTGCATGGTATTTGGTGCATGGTGCATGGTGCATATTATATGGTGCATGGTGCATGGTATATGGTGCATGGTGGATGGTACATGGTGCATGGTATATGGTGCATGGTATATGGTGCATGGTGCATGGTGCATGATGTATGGTGCATGGTGCATGGTATATGGTATATGGTGCATGGTGCATGGTGCAGGTGCATGGTGCATGGTATATGGTGCATGGTGCATGGTGCATGATGTATGGTGCATGGTGCATGGTATATGGTATATGGTGCATGGTACATGGTGCATGGTACATGGTGCATGGAGCATGATGTATGGTGCATGGTATATGGTATATGGTGCATGGTGCATGGTGATTGATGTATGGTGCATGGTATATGGTGCATGGTGCATGGTGATTGATGTATGGTGCATGGTATTTGGTGCATGGTGCATGGTGATTGATGTATGGTGCATGGTATATGGTGCATGGTGCATGGTATATGGTGCATGGTATATGGTGCATGGTGTATGGTGCATGGTATATGGTGCATGGTACATGGTACATGGTGCATGGTATATGGTGCATGGTGGATGGTGCATGATGCATGGTGCATGGTGCATGGTATATGGTATATGATGCATGGTGCATGGCGCATGATCTCTCACTTCTCTGGTATCTGCAACGTATGGGTGTGCGCCCATGACTGTAGTGTCGCATGACCCCTCCGAGACTCGTAGACTGCCATGAATGCATGCAGCATCACACCGCACTCCCACACACACACACATACCCATGAAATCAACAGTTGTTATCGCAGGTGGAAGGGAGCGCAGGAAGGGAGGAGAAAATTAGCACAGAGAACCATCAGGGTTTGAGGTATCGGGTTTAGGGAGGGACGGGGGGTTGAAGGCAGAGGGTAAGTTAGAGGGTGTAGCTGGAAGCATGCTGAAAGCATGCAACAGCGACAAGAAGAGCGAGTCAGGGGGATTGTTGCGATTGACAAGAAGGGAAGGAGGAAATGAACGAAACCATGATGGTCAAGAAACTATCACTAAAATGAGCTGTCTTTATGGTGGATAGAGTATCGTGGCCCACCCAGCCCCATTGAACTTGACACTTGTGAAGGTCGCTGCATCCCCGAACGCCACGTGCTCTCCTTCCCTCTGTGGGCCACGTATACCAATATGAGCGGAGGTGGAGGAGAGAGGGACAATAAGTGAAAAATAACCAGACATGGGGGAAAACATTGGGAACAGAGAGGAGAAACAGAGGGGAGGAAGAAAAGGGGATAACAGAAAGGAAAATAGGGGGAATGACGGACAAGAAAAACAGAGGGGGAAAACGACAAGGAAATACAAAGGGTTCCAGGGGACGGACGGAGAAGAATGGCGACAGTACGAACAGACCACTGCGGTACTAAGTTGTGCAAACTGCACTGCCCGCCTCACCTTGATCTTGTAGGTTGGAGTGACACAGAACCAGGAGCCCATGTCTCCACCTTTCTGCAGCACCACCTGCCACATCAGCACAACAGATGCGTCTCAGAATAATGACTGCACTGCACATGTACATGTTCTCGGCCCAAACCGGCGCAGAAAACAGCACTATCGCCCCTACAATACATAGCAAACGGTTAAGTCCGTCTCCAGGGAGCTGCTTGGCTGTCCCCACACCATACAGGCCTTACACGCATAAGCGGGAGGAGGGGGAGGAGAGGACGGCAATGCAGCAGGGCATGGCGGCAGTACCTTGAGGTGGGACTTTTCGAGCTCGGACTGGGTGCGCTTGACAGTGAGGAACTTGTGGCTGGACACGTGCAGCAGCTGCACCACCTGCCCGTACAGCACTGGGCTGCCCACCGACCGCACAAACTCCGCTGCGAGCACACCGTGTCAGGACGTACCATGCCATACCATGCCATACCATGAAAGCCGTGCCAGTCGCGTAATATTGGGAGCGTGCAATGCGAACGAACAGGCACAGGACGGGAGATATGGAGGGGGGCAGGAAAGGGGGGCAGGGAAGGGTAGGTGAGTGAAAGGTGTGGCGTGCAAAGGAGCGCATGACGATGGGAGATAGACTGCAGTGGAATGTGGACTGGAATGCAGGGAGCGAGAGCAGCAAGGCACTGTTGAAGAAGTAGAGGATGGAAAGGATATGAGCTTGTTGCGTACCATTGTTAAACGCCTGCTCTGCTTTACTGGCACCTTCCCCCTGGAAAAAGAGAGAGAGGACCATTAGAGCGGAGAGCCAGACAAACAGACACGCAGCCAGTGGCACAGTACAGCATGCACACGGAGGGGCACAGAGGGGAGACAGAGCTCGGGGGCAGCTGAATGAGAGCACAAGCCTTGGGTGTTGGCTTAGCACGAACACGGATACAGAGACGTATGTAGTAGCATGCCCATCAATGCAGCACGCCCTTCAATGCAGCACAACTTTCAATGCAGCAGCACGCAGGGCGAGCCGGGTGTAAGCTGAAATGACAGGTTGCAGCAGTATGCGGCGGTGGGTGCACCTCCTTGGGTGGAATGTGGCCCGGGCGGGCGACGCTGCTGCCGTGCGCGTCGTCCTTGGTGTTCCACAGCGAGTACTGGTACTTGATGCGCACCTGCCGGAGGGGTTCAGCGGGGCAGAACAGTCACGCGTCAGGGCAGCAGATGGAAATGCCACGCTGTGTGGGGTACGGCTGAAGCGGCGTTTCCAGCAAGACAGAATGCGACGAATCGCTAAACTAGACACGTTCTGTATTTATGGAGAATAACAGCGGACAGCAGGCATTGCCAGCGAATTCTGGATGGATGAGGCCGCCGTATTGAGACTGAGAGCGATGATAGACAGATAAATATTGAGGGAAGATGCGGGGGGGGAGAAAGGCAAAAGGAGACGATTGCGGGGAGAGAGTTCGCCGGGTGACGCAATGCAGGAAGAGAACGCATTGCGGTTGTCAAAACGAGGGAACGCCCTTGCGACGCTGCTAGATCGCTGCTACAGCGCTGCGGCGCCCAGAGTCTAGCGACAATCGCGCTTCGCGTACTTCAAACTTGGCGTTATCGAGGCAAGGTGGGACGTCCACGTTATCGTCCAGAATCTCGCATCGCACTCGCTCGTCCACGAGGCCTGACCCCGTCAGGTACCCGTGCAGATCCATGCATCCCAGACACACCACGTCGCCATACGTCAGCTTCTCGCTCTCCATTCCGCCGCTTGTGACTACCGAATCCCGCACACGCTAAAGTCAGCTGAAATAAATGACGTCGATCTGATGCGTGCCACTAAGAAGGCCGGATTCGACCTGATAAATTAAACCGAAGGAATGCTCTGCCTGCCATTACGCGGCATGGCGGTCTTCCCTAATCGTTGCTCTCTAGAGGTAAAGCCTAGAAGGTTGACCGAATGATCGATCAAAAATACCCATATCGATGTGCCAACCAACCAAACGGAACAGATTACAGGTGGAGCGGCCACTTGCTCCAGCGGGCGGGTAGAACAAATCACACGCACGGCCAAGTTCAAATCATCAGATGCTGACGAAATCTCATCGTTAGGAGGGGATCAGTCACTGACAACCAGTGACCCACGGTAACCTTGGACAGACATCACGAAAAGGTTGGCTGCGGAAAAGCGGTGGTCGAGCTGCTGCTTCTGCCGAACACCCATCACATCATGCTGCTGTGCTGACTGCTCAATAACGAAACACAACTGTGAAGGAGACCCGCGTGATGGTCCCCAACCGAGTTTCCACACCACACATGCTTGGCCTTGCCCTTGAAAGTAGCCCTGCTGCTGTACAGTAAACGCGATGTCACGACTGCCGGCGGGTAACCATCACTCCGACTCGTCGTGTCCTTATGATTGGCTCGCGACAGGGTGGATGAAGCGAGGGGCTGCTTCATAACACATGGTTCAATGAAGCAAGCAAATTTGACAAAATCCACACACATCTCCTTCTAGTAACAAATTATGTGTGTTGTGAACTAGTGAGACGTTGGACAGCACTTCCTAGCCTAAAGCCTTAGTTGTGAATGCTTAAAAGCACCTCGCCATGTAAGATCACAAATGCTACAAGTGAATGAACCAATCTATGAACGATGTATCATGTCACCGCAAGTCACTAAGCACAATGGCATGTAGTATAAACCAAGAGCTGTGTGCCTGATGGGTGTCCCCAATTTCTTCATGGGATTTGGCGATTGTACGGCATGTCTGATCCAAGAGCCTTTCTCTCCTCCCTCTCCAACTTGATCTGAACAAACAAGAAGTCAGCAACGGAAGGAGGAATGAGAGGATAGAACAAGTAATGGCCCACATCTCCCTGTACACAATGCCAGCTGCGCACGCCACTTCCATACACAACGTCTTCCTTTTTTCCAGCCCTGCTACCAAATTGCCCTATCATGCATAACAGAATCTAAGTGACTGACAATGCATCGCACACAAACGCAGGAGAAAGCAGCCTGAACAGAAAAATGGGTGTTGCAATGCAAGGAACGGGTTGGCGTACCTTATGGAGCTCCTTCTGCAGGTAAGGCTGGAACGGCGTTTGCTTTTCCTGAACACAAACGGAAGCGGCAAACCACAACACAACAACCAATCAGGCCAAGAGGTGAGGCACGGTTACAGGGACGAATCAGGTGTTCTCACTGCCATGAATCAAAAGACCTAGCAGATGAAGATGCATCGTAAGTACCTCCGTGAAGCAGATCAGGAACTTAGAGCGGGTGAAGGTACCTGAAGCTCCTTGGGAAGGTGGGTGTGCTTCATGGAGATGTCAATGGCACGCTTCAGCCGTTGGTTCCGCGCGTCTACCTCCGCTTGAGGCAGCCGCTTGAGGGCTTCGGCAACGTCCAGGTCGTAATACGGATCGTAGAGATCGTCATACCGAAGACCTGCTCATCACGGGGCGAAAATGTACAGATCTGGTAAGTACCGGTGTAAGAAGTATCTGCTCGCGAAAACAATTCAAAAACACGTTTTCTTCTAAGAGAAAGCTTGTGCTTAAGCACGACTAAAATCATCCGTGCCGGCACCAGATCGTACCGTATTTTTTCAGTTGAGCGCCAACGATACCACGGTACCAATGGGACGCCCAGTTGAACGCGGGTTCGGTGAGCTTATTCAGCGTCTTGGCTAGACCAGCCATGGCTGAGCTAACGGGATCACACAAGCCGCCAGATACCTAGACGATGCTAAACTGCTGCTAGGAGGGTTCCCACAAGCCGTAGTTGCGCGGTGGTGACAAGACAAAGTTGTGGAAGAGCCTCGAGCACACCATTCTCAACTTTTCCAACTGGGTGTTACATGGTAGCGTTACATTTTTCTCTTAGTGAAAAACCCGTTTAGCTACATTGCACGATTTATCAAAATATGATGGGGTTTACTAATGTTGATTCAAGCACTTCTACCACGTATCTCTCATGACATGAAGGCTGCATCACACCCATGGGCCTGTGTTGGCCAGTGTTACTTGTTGCACTACTATGTCTCACATCGAAGCTACACCAACCAAGGGTTTCCCCACTCCCACACACAATTTGTGCAACATTTTGTACCCTCAGCGCAAGTTGTTCCTTGACGCATCGCAGGATTTTCCTCGCTCCCCATGCTCCGCCTCCATCTCTCTCAGTTTTGCCCTTCTCTTTGCGAGATCATCAAAGTCACCTAGAATTCAAAACACATGAAAAAACAGCATATTGAAGCCAGAGGGCCTTCCATTCCATACATGAACTTACATAAAACTTGCACCAATGGCACCGTGGTCCATGACAACTGGTACACTCTTAGCTTATAGACTCCCACATCCCACGCAATCTCACCTTTCCCAGGCTCCAGCCCCTCCCTGCTGCCCCGCCCACCCTCCCCCTACATACTCATCCACCGCTTCACCCTCATGAAACACCTTCAGCCCACACACCGCCCCTCCTGCTCTCCCTCTCCGTGCCCCTCCCTCCCAGTCAATACTAGCTAGCGTGGCGTTCCCAAGCAGCCCAGCAAAGTACGCAAAGGTGCTCATATAGGAGCCGGCTTCAATGAGCGTGTGAGCCTTGGCCATGAGGAAAAACTCTGCCATGGTGGGCATGCGTTGCCTCTCCATGTCCGTGCTTGCAGTCTTGGACAGATGCACGATGGACCCTGTCGAGTAGAACACCGACCCTAGTCGTGCTAGTCGCCGCACAAACTCAGGCCGGAGAGCCTCGTTGTCTGTTGTCAGGAGGATCATGAGAGGTCCACTGCTGCTGCTGCTGCTGCTGCTGCTGCCTCTGTCTCTGCTGTTGCTGCTGCTGCTGCTGCCGCCTCTGGTTCCCCCACCTGCTGCATCTCTTGCCATGCTCCGTGCTGCCTTATCCTGTTGAAGCTTCTCTAGCAAAGACGCAATGCAGTCCCACAGACACCCCTTGAGAAACTCGTGCGTCTTGCCCTTCTTCCCCTTGCTCCCCGCACCCGCCTCCTCCTCGTCCTCCTCCGCATCCTCACACCCCACTCGACTCAACTCCTCGTCCCCGCGCCCCCGAATCTGCTCAATCGCAGCAGGCCGCGTGCGGATGTGCAAAGCAACGTCAAACATGTCCCCATCCGCCACTCCCTTCTGAGACGGCACGGGGGGTGTCCCCTCCCCCATGTGCTGCAGCAGCACCTGCCCCACGACCTCCTGCAGCAGGCGCGAGGGGCCGAGAATGAGCTCGTGGATGGCGCGGGAGTGCACACACCAGAGGGAGGAGCAGCGGAAGGCGGAGAAGACACAGGCCTGCACGCGCGGGTACAGCTGCCAGAAGCCGTCAAAGTGTGACGGTGACTTGCTCAGCATGATGGGGCCTGTGAAGCCCAGACTGCCCTTGATCTCTGGCAGGACATAGAGGGGACGTGTGTGCGTTGTGGTGGGGCGGGCGGGGAGGGGAGAGGAGAATTGAAGAAGACAGTGAGCAAGTGGGTGGGATAGGAGAGATCTAATCGACACCATAGCACAGTGAGGTGGCAGGCAGGCAGGCAGATATTGGAGAGGGTAGAGGACCAAAAAGGGCCATGGCAGCCGGTATGCCAGATGTGAGTCTGCAAGGCAGGGTCATGGCAGGACAGTGCGGGAGAGGGCGGAGAGCAGCAGCAGGGAGAGAAGTCCAGAGACTCACAGCCAGAAGTCTTGAAGGCGGACTGTAGCTGCACGGGCTGCATTTTAAGGCCCTCAAAATACACCTCAGTGCGGGGAGTGTGGGGACTCACTGCCGGACGTCTTGAAGGCGGACTGCAGCTGCACGGGCTGCAGCAGCTCCAGCTGGCGGTACACACCCATGGTGCCGCCCCATGGGCCCGACTCGTTGGACCACCGGATGGCGTCGAAGCCACACGTGAACGCCGCACACAGCGTGTCATACACCTGCCCATAGCCGTGCCAACACCCATGAACATGCCCATGCACGTGCCCGTGCCGGTGGCAGCCGCAGCGGCAGTGGCAGTGGCGGAGGTGGTGGCGGTGGTGATGGTGGTGGTGGCAGTGATGGCAGTGCGATGCAATCAGGAGGAAAGAGATTGGGTTGCTGGAATCGACGGAGGGCATGACAGATGAGGAGGATGTGAGACAAAAAGTAGAGCTCACCAACGTGTTGCTTTTTAAGGCAAAGCACAACTCTGCCCTCTGTCCTCTACGCTCAGTCCATCACCCATCACCCACCACCCAACACCCTGCAACCATCCCCACCACTCAGCACCCAGCGGCACCTTGGCATGCTCGGCAGCGTGCAGGCGCACGAGGCGGCGGCCGGCGAGGCGGGCATAGACGAAGGCGGAGACGTAGCCGCGCAGGCTGTTGCCCAGCCCGTGCCGCGGCATGAACAGCAGCACCCGCCGCTGGCCCCCCCTCAGATCCGCCACCGCTGTTATGGGCTGCCTGAGGGGAGGCACAACGGGGGCGATGGGGGGAAGGGGGGATGCAGGGGGGGGGAGTGGACGGGAGTGGGGAGAGGGAGGAAATAGGGAACGTGTTTGGGGGTGGGGGGAACGGGGAGACGGGAGAGAGTGGGAGACTGGAAAAGGGGCAAGGGTTGGGAGGAAGTGGAGGCGGTTTGGAGGGCGGATGGCAAGATTATCTAGGGAAGGGAAGGATGGTGCGTAAGGAGGCAATGCGATATGAGAGATGGGAGACAGGAGACAGGAGATGTGCGCTGCAATGAGCGCGCGCGCGTGGGGCGCACACGCGGGACGGACTCACAGGTTGTCAACAAAGTAGAGTGAGGGTGCAATGATGCCACGGCACACAGCCTCTGACACCACCGAGATCTCCATGTGCCGCACGTACGGCGTCAACCCCACCGCACCCTCCCCCTCCCCCTCCCCCTCCCCCGCGCCCCCGCCCGCGCCCGCGCCCGCGCTCCCCCGATCCACCCCTCCCCCCTCGACACTCCGCGCCCCTCTCCGTTCCCATTCCGTCGCTCCCAGCCCTTCATCCTCCTGAATGCCCCCGCCCGCCCTCCCCACGCCCTGCAACCTGCTCGCACCGCTGCCACGAATCGCATCCGAGCTGGCAGATCCTACTTGTAACGCGGTGCGATTCCCCCGCCCCCTCACTTCAACCAGATTCCCCCCCGCGCCTTCCCCCGAAGCTGCGCCTTTGGCGGAAAACCCCCGCGCGCCCCATCCCCCCGCAAGGAGGGCGCCGCGGTCGGTATCGGACCAAAGGAGCGGAAAGTAATGGCCGGCGAAATTCGCGAGGAGCAGCAGGAGCACGAACCGCAGCGGCCGCGAGGGAAGCGTGTCGAGTGTGTCGAGTATAGGTGCGGTCACGCCGCCGCTTCCGCCGCCGCCGCCGCCGCCTTGGCCGTAAGCGAAAGATCGCTTCGGTGCCATGCGGTGCTAATGGTGACTAGGAGTCGAGATTCGGGCCCATGTCACAAGACAAATCGACATCTTCTAACAGAAAGTGAGGATTACATGGATTGACGAACGGGATTCAAGACGGTCACTGTACCTTGTTGTGATGATCAACAGGAGACTAGACTAGCGGCGTCGCAGCGAGAGTTACGGTGGTAGGTATCGAAGGTAGTGTTTTGAGCTGCCTCAGCAACAACACAAGACTGAAGTGAGTTGAAAAAATATTTCGCTGCGGACAGCTTCGTTACTGCGTTTGTGTTTGCCATAGAAACACACATGTAAATCTGACAAACAGTAGAGCTCATTCTCACGCCTCAAAAGTTGGAAACTTTAGTGCTGGTGCGCGCGACTTTTTGGCGGGGAACTGCGTGTCCCTCCATCCGCCAACCATTTACTCGTTTGAATTCTCGTGTCGTCGTGCCTTCATTCGTGTGCTTGAAGCCTCCTATCTATCCTCTCCACAGGTTTCCCCCTCCCCACTACGCCCTTCAAGCACTCATATGCCGCACGGAGCACTGCCCTTATGCCAGTTGACCTCTCTGCTTGTGCCAGTTTTCTTCTCCTCCTTTTCCCCCCGTTACACCAGAGTAGTGCATACCTAATCGCCGCTGGCGCTGCCGCTGCTCGTGCTGTTGTTGGGAAGAGCCTATATAGTGTGTGCTTTCTGCTGTTTCTTAGTTACCACTCGTCAGCATCCCCTCCCACCTCAATCGGCCGTTTCATGAGCGTTTAGTAACGTTTAGTATCAATCTATTATAGTCTAGTAAGACAAGGTTGCTAGCTAGTATCCCGCCTCTCTATCTCGCGCGCGCCCGGAGCAATTGCACGCATGGAAGAGGCGGAAGGCGGGTTGACGGCGTACGAGCGCCTGCGCCAGCAGATCCAGGAGCGCAATGCGGCGAAACTTCGCCAGCTCGGCGTCACCGCGTACGCGGAAGACCTCACCACCGCGATCGCCGCCAAGAAGCGCGCCGCGCCGTACGTGGGCAAGGCTCTTAGCGCGGATCATACTATCAAGGAACTAGATATCTTTATATTGGACTGCGGTCCATTTATTTTGCACACGCCCTTGCTTCACTCTCAACGCCCTGACACTTTCCGCCGCTGAATTATCATCCTCTGCTACCTCCTCCTTTCTCTCCCCCTTCTCCTCTTTCCGTTTCCGTCTCATTCTTTCTTGTCCTCCGCGCCACGCCTTTCCCCGCGCAGTTCCCGCCCCAAGCCCCACCCCACGGAACCGCAACAGCCTTTGCGCCGATCCCTCCGCAATCGCGGCATGGCTCCGGAAAACGCCCCCGCGGATGGCGGTGGGGGCGGGGGGGCTGTCTCCGCCAGCGCTGCCGCTGTCATCGCAGAAGAGGTTGCGCCGAAAGGGCATTTGCCCGCGCGGAGTTTAAACCGCGAGGCGGAGGAGGACGCGGCGCTTATGCGCGTGTTGCGCGCGCGCATGGTCCCGCGGGGCTTTGCGCTAGAGACAGAAGAGACTTCCGGGGACGAGGGCGGGGAGGAGGGTGAAGAGGAGCGCAAGCGAGAGGGAGACCTCGGGGCGCAAGGGGGGAGTTTTGTTGAGCCACCTGAGGGGGAGAAGGGCGGCGTGCGGAGATCGAAGCGGGGCGGGCGGGGGAAGGCAAAAGAGGCGGAGAAGGCGGATTCTGACGAAGTGAGCGACGGCGCGGGGGGCGTGCGGCGGTTGCCCCTGTCCGGAAAGCGAGTGAAGGGGCGAGGAATAACGGGGGTGAAAGAGGGAGAGGGCGAGGGAGGAGGGGGAATGCATGGCGTGAAGGGGACTGCGGTGAAGGAGGAGGTAGGGGAGGAAAAGGGGGAGAATGACGTGATTAGAGAGCAGGGGCGGGCAAGGGAGGCGGTGGAAGCGGGGAGGTTGCAACTGGCGGAGGGCGATGTGTGCAAGCTGACCAAGGAGCGGATTCACAACGTCATCATGCTGCCCTTCCGGTATGACTTTCGAGGTGCCTAAAAAAGCATGCTGCCCGTCCAGGTATGACTTCCGGTATGCTGGTGCTGGATGCCTGCCTCACTGCGTCAACAACAACTGTCACCGCCTTAACGTATCTCAAATCGCCACACCAGTCAGTCACCCCTGGTCCTTGCAAACTGAAAATAAGATTTCTTGCCTCGCACTGCGTCTCTATCACTTGTTGCCTATCCCGTCCTTCCACTTGTTCACGTGGCCTGTGCGCATACCATTTCCCATCCCTTTTCTCCCTTCCGTTCCCTCCCTCCCCTCCCCTCCCCTCCCCTCCCCTCCCCTCCCCTCCCCTCCCCTCCCCTCCCCTCCCCTCCCCTCCCCTCCCCTCCCCTCCCCTCCCCTCCCCTCCCCTCCCCTCCCCTCCCCTCCCCTCCCTTCCATTCCCTCCGATCCTTCTTCCCGTCCCTTCCATTTCCCCCGCAATGTCAGGGATCGTCTGGTGGTGGTGGCAGGGGACAAGGCAGGGCAGGTGGGCGTGTGGGACCTGGGGGACATGGACGCTAACGGCTGTGCTGGTGCTGGTACAACGGGAAGCGGCAGTGCAGATGGCAGCAGCGGCGCCAGGGCATCTGAGGATGCAACGGGCATGTTCACCTTCTGGCCGCATCGCAACCCCGTGTCAGGCCTCGCGCACTGCCCTCTCTCGCTCTCCAATGTCAGTCGCTTCCCTCCCCTCCTCCCCTCTACTTCTCTGAAGTGTCTTACTTTTCCTGCTTTCTATGTCACTCCAACCTTGCCATTGGCCTTCTGTCTCCTCCTCCTCCTCCTCCTCCTCCTCCTCCTCCTCCTCCTCCTCCTCCTCCTCCTCCTCCTCCTCCTCCTCCTCCTCCTCCTCCTCCTCCTCCTCCTCCTCCTCTGCCCACGAGTGACTCATCCTCTCGTCCTCCCTTCCACTCGCCACCCCAACTTCCCCTTCCCCATTCACCACTCCCCTCCCATTCCACTCCACCAGGTGTACACGGCTTCATACGACGGCACCATCCGCTGTCTGGACGTCACTCGAGCATCCTTCCTCCTGCTGCACTCCTCCTCCCAGTTCTCCTTCTCCACCCTCACCCCCTCGCCGCCCTCCTCGCCCTTCTCGCCCCTCCTCCTTCTCGGAACCTCCTGTGGGCACCTAGTTGCCTTTGATCCTCGGGCATGCCATGGCGGCCCTGTGGGCAGCTGGGAAATTCACGAGAAAAAGGTCGGCACGATCAGCTTCTGCCCGGGGCAGGAGGAAATTATCGCCACAGCTTCTACTGACCGGACTGTCTGCTTGTGGGATGTGCGTAAGATGTTGGGCGGGGGAGAGGGAGGTGGAGGGAAGCGTAGGAAGACAGAGGAAGGGCAGGGAGGAAGCGCTGGAACTGCGTTATTCCATGCAGCTCATTCCGCGGCATCAGTCACTCCTCTCATGAAGCTGCCCCATGCCCGTGCAACCAACTCTGCATACTTCTCACCCGATGGTGCCTTCCTCGTCTCCACCAGGTGTGTGTGTGCCCTTACCATCTGCCCCTTGCATCCCTCTTGCACACCTCCCTCCTCCACCTCTCCCATTCCCACCTTCCCTCCACTTCTTTCCGTTCTTTTCACTGCTTTTGTCTCAACCCATCACCACTTCTAAATGCTTCCTCCTTTTGCCCGGTTCACCAGTTACGATGACACCATCCGCCTGTGGAAAAGAGACCAGTGGAAGCAAGCCATTCTGGCACCCTCCAAGTCCACCCCTCCAAGCCCCAAGGTTTCCCCTCAAGCCTGCACCTACCCATTCCTTCTCGCCCCCACTTGGTCTCTTCCCATTCCTCAAGCGTGCTTGAACGGTCTACTGTCTGTGCTTGTTGGCCTCATTCGATGCAGACTCCAATGTGGTATGGCAAGCTTGTATGCACGTAGTATGGTGTTCCCTATCATGCTTCCGTTTGTCGCCGCTATCTGCCCATTTATCTCGCCTCCCCGGCCTTTCCCCTCCCGTCTCCTCCTCAAGCTCCCGTCTTTCCTGCGTCCACTTTCTTTGTTCCTCACCTCCCCTGCACCAGCCGCGCATATCAAAGAAGCACAACAACCAGACAGGCCGATGGGTCCTTCAGGTGACCCCTCAAACCTTGGGAATTCACCACCTTGTTTTTTGCAATTTACCAACCGTTTCGTTTCCCGTTATTACCCAAGCAAACAATGGGAAGCGATGAATATTTTCATTCCGTGGCCCTTCACGCACACAAATATCCATTCACACTCGTCACACTTCCATAAATCCCTAACTCTAATCCCTTAGCTCCAGATTCCCTCCATATCCCCCAGAGCCATGTGGGCGACCCCTCTGCTGCCTCCACCACCACATGGCTCCCAACCCCACTCATCCCCCTCTCCTCTCCTCACCCCCCTCCCTCCGTATCCTCCAGAGCCGATTGGGTTAGCGGCGGCAGTGAGCATGTGGTGGTGGGAGGCATGGGTCGCACTCTCGATATCCTCTCTGCTGCTTCTAACACATGGCTGCCGCCTCTCAGCAGCCCAGAGCACATGACATCCATCCCTGCTCGCCTCGCCACGCACCCCTCGCTGCCCATCATCGCTGGTGGTAGCGCCAGTGGACGCGTCTTTGTGTGGCGCCCTGCTGCTGGCAGTGCTGCTGCTGCTGCTGCTCATGGTGCTGCTGCTGGTGATGCCGATGCTGATTCTGATGGTGGTGGTGGTGATGGTGAGGATGATGATGTGGTACATGTCTCTGATGCTGCTGATGGGGCGTGAGGGAGGCGGGTCAGACAAGTTCCCAAAGGCCCCTGTTTGAGGTGCTGCAGAGCACCTACCTTAGCTTAGCTAGCTCCCGGAATAGTGTAGCTCGCAACGGGATTTGCTGAAGTTCCTGTGTGTGAAACGGCGATACGCTACTCTGCTAGGCCTTAGTGCCTTGATTTGTAGTTTGCAGCAGAGTGAAAGTCAATGTGAAGCATGTGAACAGGCTGTTTTGGACTACTATGTCCGAGGCAAGAGGAAGAATGAAACATTATATACACGTATATACACAGCTGTTTAAAAGCAGCATGCACGACATGCAGAGTGACAGAATCTCATCCTCTCTATTCCGAGACTTCTCAGAGTGACATTTGTTCACCATTCCCGGTGTTCCTGTGCTGCTTGGGCTGGCCAGCGCAGGGAGCCCCCATGGCCCAAGCCTGGAGGAAAGACGATCCTGTCCTGGTCCACTGCATGGTGTGTGGGTGGCAGGCAAATGTGTGGGAGGAAGAGGGGAGAAATGAGAGTTGGAGACAGCATGACAAGCAATGCACAGCATTGGAGTGAGTGGGAGGAATGAGTGGATGAGTGGGAAAGACGAGGCTGCTGTGCCGTGACAGTGACAGCCTGTGATGTGATGTGATGTGATGTGATGTGATGTGATGTGATGTGATGTGGTGCACGTGATGCTGTGTGATGCGATGTGGCATGACTCACTTGTATACCCCCCCACAACAGGGTCTGACGCCAACAGCAGCGGTGTATCCAGATCCACCCACCTGCACCAGGGGTTCACACAGAGAAAGGCAGAGTCGAGACATGAAGGAGGTGAGGAGGAGGAAGGAGACAGACAGACACACACACACAAACGAGCATTGCACACATCACATGAAGGTGATGCAACGGGGACATGCCCGTGTACGCAGCGTGGCGACCAGCATGAGGGCCACGAGCAGCAGTGTCTAGGAGAGGAGACACGTGAGCAGATACAGGTGAAGAAACAGTGGCTGGATGTGTTTTCTGAGAATTCTCAGAAAAGACTCACTGGAAGCACTTGAGTCCAGCAGCCATGTGAGCCGCAAACCCCATGGCAAGACGGGTCTCCACCATGCCCCCAATCATCAGCTGCAGCGGCTCTCCTCTCCTCCCCTCCGCCCTATTCGCACGCAGCACGGCAGCAATGACTCTCAGAGCGCCCACCACGCCCGTCTTGGCTAGCTTCACGTTCACGCCGGCTGCTGCTCCTTCGTGCACGATCCGCCACAAGTCCCCCTCGCCCCGGCAGCTCTCATCTGCCACCACCACGGCTGAATGTGCTGCTGCGGGTGATGGCGATGTGCGGCAGGTGGTGGCGTGGTGTTGGTGGGAGAGAGCGGCCGTGAGGGAGTGCATGGCCCGCCAGTTGCTGCGATGGAATGGCTGCTCCAACACACGCGGGCTTATGCCATGCTCTGGGGGGGGGAGAAGGGCAGGGAAGGAAGTGGGGAAGTGGGGACAAGGGAGGGAGGGGAGAAAGGAGACGTAATGATTCAGCGACAAGGCTCGCTGAGCGAGCACAAAGTGAGCAGCAGGCGGTCAGAAAAGAGCAGATCCACAGCAACCAAGCAGCTACGGTCACCTGCAAGGCGCGAGAGGAGGTGCAGGACAGCAGCAGCAGTGCGGTAGCCCCCATTCGCGTCCAGCAGCAGGCAGCAGTGCGGCACTGCCTCTTGCACTGCCACCACCCGCTCCAGATCTGCCTGCACCAGTTGCGCCTCCCACCCCTCCATCACTCCCACCTCCTCCCTCCCCTCTCCCCAGCGGCGCTTCTCCCTCCCGCCCCATTCTCTCTCAACCTGACCCTGCCTGGCATGCGCAAGTTCGTCCACCAACGGTGACTGTAACGAGAGCTCTTGCAGCGCGTGTGCAGGGAGCGGCGAGTGAGAAGGGGGCAGCGCGCCGAGCTTGATCTTGAAGCAGGAAAAGCCTTGGGAGTGGTAGTTGCGGGCAAGAGACTCTGCTGACTCTGGTGAGCAGATGGGGATCTGATGCGCACAGGGGGACACGGGAACGGGGATGGTCCGGGGATGGATGGGGAGGAAGAGGGAAAGGAGAAGGTTTGAGAGACGAGAAGTGAAGCATACTGAACAACGCCGTGAAAAACAGTCTGTTAGGACCCAAAGCCCACCCATCGTTTCCGTGATTTCCGTGGCCCCTCAATATCCCTCCTCCGCCCCATGCTCGTGTGTGTCCTTTCTCCCTCACGTTCCCCCAGCGCCTCGCTTACGGTGATATCGGTGGAGAGCGGGCGGGAAGATGAGGAGAAGAGTCGCCAGAGCGGCAGCGCGAGTGCTGATGCAAGCGCGTCTAGAACGGCCATTTCCACTCCCGCACGTGCCTTGGGGGCGAAGAAGCGAGAGCGGAAGGAGGGGAAGGGGGGGTTATAGAAAGAAAGAATGAATGTGGTTGTCAAAAGCAGTTGAACAGGCGCTTTTCGAAAGTTCTCATAAACGCAAGCACATGGGTAGGCACAGTCGAAGGCTCTCGACCTTTTTTTTTTTTTTTTTCCAAGAGTTATTATCCAGCTGACGGCAAGATGGTTCACGCTTTCAGATGTACCATTCCTTTCCGTTTCATTGGATTCATACACCATCCTCTGCGGCACCACTCATTCGCAAGTTGAGTTCCATCATCCCCACGTGCTAAATCACACCACCTGGTAAGACGACCGTCACATGCGGCCATCCAAGAACTGAAATTCTGACACGAATATTTGATGACATACCGAAGCGAGCCCATGGCCAGGCAGAACCCTTTGCTCCAGCCGCAGCAGCAGCTCATGCCACCGCATGGGTGGTTGCGCCACCATCCAGTCACGTGCGCGCGCGCATGCTTCTATAATCGTCTCCTGGTCCTCCTCCGTAACTGACGGCAGCACAGGTGCTTCACCCCAACCCACCACTTCGATCATTCCGCCGCTTCCCCCGTTCTCCTCCGCCCCCCGCCCGTCGCCCTCCCAGCCAAACATTCCCGTTTCCTCAGATCCAATTTCATACTTCTCTTCCCGCACTTTCAGCTTCCCCCCTGCGCAAGGGATGCGGAGAACAGCGCGGATGGCGACGTTGGGGACGGCGGAAAGGGTGGCGGAAGCGATGGTGAAGGGCTCGCGGAGCGGCACGTTGAGGGGGCGCACCTCAAGCTGGATGATCTGCACCGGCGGCGCGGAACGCGCCTCCGCGGACATTAGGCGGAGCCATTGCGGGTCCGCTACGGGGAGAAGCGGCAGCAAAGGGGACGTGTCGGTGGCGGATCCGGTGGCTAATGACGCGACGGCTGCAGGAAGAGACGCGGCTGGGGCGCGGGAGCCGTCGGGAGTAGAGAGGGGCACGGGCGAGAAGGGGGAACGGGCGGGTGAGCCAGCGGCTGTGTCAGGAACCTCACGCGGCATGGCGGATCTGAATGACGGACGGCGGCGCGGAGGAATCGAGAACGATTGGCGCATGGGCGTCGCGAACAGGCGCGAGGGAAGGGCTCTGATATGAGGCGAACACGCCGGTACTCCGGAGGTGAACAGATCCGTCTCGATACGGTGATTCCAAGTTGGAAAAAAGACGTTCGACCTAGGACCTCTTTGCGAACGAGGCTGCGACAGGTCTGGTTTCCCATCGATGCGTGGAAACTTCTGCGCCGGAAGGTTGAACGCCATCACGAGCCTTTGTTCGCCAAGTCACTGACAGCCAATCTATAGAAGAGACGGATCCTAAAACTTTGGAATGTCTAAAGCAATAGCATATTATTTGCTTTGCCGTTGCTTTGTAATCAAGTGGAGGTGGTGCTGCGAGGGATAGAACCAGGGTAAACTCGTCATCGATGAATTCTTCTCGGCGTGTGCGATGCGTGCGTGAAAAATCATTCGAGTGACGCGGCTCGGGATTCTCTGGCCCAAGTTTAGTGCTGGCGAAGGGGTGAATTGACGTGGCATGGAGGTTTCGCTGTGGCATGCTTGGCGTGCTGACATAGGGAGAAATCATACTTCTCCTTGGACACGATTGGTGGAAAATGGGAGCTGCTTTGCCATTGGAGCTTCTTTAGTCGACGGACAGGAAGGTGGTGGTGCCAACATTCAGCGGAGTTATCAAATGAACCAGACCTTCTACACACAAGAAGTAGCTATCCTAATGTAAGGAAATTCCCTTTTCCTTACTTCGCGTCCCCGCTCAGCGCGTACATCACTGTAGCACCTCAGTCGGCACCGTTACCACTCGCGACCATCGCATCATTCAACATCCCGCCCTTTTTCGCACATCGCATCCCGACCTCACGGCTCGGCTAGTAACCCGCGCTCCGGGCCTACGCTTCGACACTTTCCCAACCTCAGTCCCAGGCTCGTCGCGCGGCCATTACCGTTACCACTGTAGTCTTCGCTATATAATGTTCGCTCATGCCTTCGCTTATTGTACCTTTGCTTCGATAGTGCAATTCTCGTTCGTTCACTCAATTGCACTCGTAACACTTGGTATTCAGAGCCTACGATCTCATCTCGGGCCGCATCCACACCTTCGCTTCCCACTATCTCAATTTTTTGGGGGGGGTAGACGTCTCTCAGCGTCAGAGCACCGCCGCTCGTAGTGCTCTCTCGAAAGCACGCACGGCCCCGACCGAGGCTCTCGCTGAGCTTGCCCGACACCCCCGCCATGGCCGATTTCAACCTCGCCACACTGACGCAGGATCAACTCGATCGTCTCGTGCGACAGTTGGAGGAGTCGGCGCTCGAAATCGCAACGCTCACGGCGGAACGTGACTCCGCCCGTCAACAGTCAACGGTGAATGCACCGACGACATCCCACGCACCAACCAATGTTTCTGCACATTCGGAGGAGCCGATTGTCATTTCATCCGGCACACCAACGCAACACAACAGCACGGGACAGCGCTCAGGTGCAGCCAGTGATGGCGCAGCCCAACCGATGCCCGGCATGGGAGGAAACAGGAGCGCATCAAGCCCACGGGAGCCCCGAGAAGCCCGTCGGCACGTGGAGTTTGCGGTGACAAGTGGCGAGAACGCCATGATGGCCCCAATGCCACTCAAGCCGCAACGACCACCCTGCTTCGACCCAAGCCAACGCGGCGGCCCGACAGTTCAATCGTGGGTCTTCACGATGAATGTGTTTTTCGACGCCAACTACGTCGAGTCGGACGCCGCCAAGATCCGGTATGCGGTTTCACTACTCAGGGGGCCCGCCATGGATTGGTGGCGAGTCATCGTGACGTCGCCACGCGCCTACGAGCCACCGTCGCGCGAGGAAGGGCCCTCGGGTCCAGCTGTTACCTGGACTTCGTTGTGCGAAACCGCCCAATACAACACGTGGGATGCGTGGTGCGCAGGGCTTTGGGCGCGCTTCGAGCCGATCGCGGCTTCGATTTCGGCGCGTCAGAAACTGCGCACTTGGCGCCAGCTCGGGTCGGTTCAAGACTACACCAGCGGTTTTCTCGCACTTTGCGAACAGGTCGGCTACATGCACGAGGCGGAGCGGGTGGACCGTTACATCGGAGGGCTGAAGCCGGACATATCGCACAAGATAATGCTACGCGGGCTATCGAATTTCAACGAGATCCTCGCGCTCGCCGAGAAAATCGATATCCTACGACGAGCGCGACCGGGGTCCTATTTCGGACATCGTCCTCGGGGACCGATCGAGCACGCCACTGTACACGCCGTCGCAACGAATGCAGCTGCCACGCCATTTAGAGGGCGCTGCTTTGCTTGCAACCGGCCGGGCCATCGCAAGAGCGAATGCCCAGAGGAGCTGAGGCGTCGAGGAGCAGAGCAGGGGAGGGAGTCTTAGAGGCAGGGAAACGCCAGCAGTCAGTAGAAGTTGGGCCAACTACTGACGAGACTGCCTGCTCGCCCAACCACACTGACCCTCACCGAGTCACAGTACCGATTCACGCCATCGATCGGGTTCGGATGAATAAGGAGGGTACAGCTACGGATTGCCCGGTACTGATCTACGGGAAAATACAGGGAGCAGCAGTGAAAATCTTTATTGACGGAGGAGCAAGTCACAGCTTAGTTAATACTGCAACCGCACGGAAATTACAGTTAACACTTAACCGATGTTTACCTGAGATAGATGCACGCTTAGTTGACGGCACGCCATTGGTAATACGACCATAGGATTGAGTTAGAACCGGGGGCACAGCCAACTGTCCAGCGGCAATTTCGCCTGATACAGCCCGAGCTCGACGAATTAAGGAAGCAGTTAGATTACCTGTTAGAGAAGCAGTTTATTCGACCGAGCTCGTCACCGTTCGCCGCACCGATACTGTTCACACCGAAAAAAGACCGAGGTTTTCGCATGTGCATCGACTACCGAGCGCTTAATAGGGTAACAATCAAGTCGCGATACCCCATCCCCCGCGCTAACGAACTGATCGACCAACTGCGAACAGCGCGAGTCTTCTCGAAAATAGATTTACGGGGAGGTTACCATCAGATTCGGGTCGAACCCTCAGACTGCGCCAAAACAGCATTTAGGACTAGGTACGGGTCGTTCGAGTATACAGTGATGCCTTTCGAGCTGACAAACGCGCCTGCAACTTTTCAGATGACCATGAACGAAGCGTTTAGACCACTTTTAGATATATGCGTGATAGTTTACCTAGACGATATTTTAGTTTACAGCCGGGATAAGCAGCAGCACTTAGCAGATCTTGAAGCAGTTTTTAAGGTTTTAGAGGAACATCGCTTACTCACCAAGGGCTCCAAGTGCGAGTTTTTTAGAGACAGGCTAGAGTTTTTGGGTCACGTCATTTCGGAGGCTGGGGTTGAGATTGACCCAAAGAAGCTGGATACAGTAAAAGCGTGGCGCCCCCCGACGAACATCACGGAGCTGCAGAGTTTTTTAGGTTTTGTTAATTACGTTCGACGGTTCGTGCCCGGCATGGAACGTTTAACAGCCCCACTTACTGATTTACTGCGTAAGGGGGTCGCCTTTACGTGGGGGGAGAAAGATCATGCTGCCTTCTCTGCCCTGAAAAACGTTCTCTGTTCACCACTCGTTCTACGCATCGCAGATCCCCACCGACCTTTCGAAGTGGTTACCGACGCGAGTGACATCGCCATCGGAGCTGTACTGTTACAGGACTTCGGCGACGGCCTCCAACCCATTGCCTACGAATCACGCAAGCTACATCCGCCTGAGCGAAATGCTCGCGATCGTGCACGCATTCAAAGTGTGGCGCTGCTACTTGACCGGCGCAGACGTGACAGTACGGACAGACCACAGATCTCTACAGTACCTCCGCGCACAGCCCCACCTCAACCCACAACAGATTCGATGGCTCGACTTCCTCGAGTCGAATTTTCACTATACGGTCACATACAAAAAAGGAGCTTCGAACATCGCCGACGCACTGACCCGCCCCACTGCCCAGATTCACGCGATACTACTCGCCCAGACTAGCCCACTGCTAACAGGCCTATTTACCCACGGATATCAAACAGACCCATTCTTTACAGGAGGCAACTCACAGCAATTTGCCGCGGCAAAAGGAGTCTATTACGTAAAATCTGGAACCGACCGCATCTAGGTACCGGGTTACACGCTACTGCGGGAACTACTGTTACAGGAAGCACACGACGGGGTTACCTCAGGACATTTCGGGGTAGAAAAAATACGGCAGCAGCTGCAGCGGTATTATTGTCAGAATGTTATTCTTATGTTCTAGCCTGTAGTGGGGTGCTCTATAGCGAGTACAACCCTTCTAGGGTTTGCTATTTGTATCCCCATTTCTGCTAGTTCAATCCTCTTTCTTCTTCTAACTTTTGACATGCTATCAGAGCAGGTCGATCCCCTTGGATCGATCCTCTGGGTGGGCTCACCACCTCGTTGCTTCCGCTGCAACTGCTACTGCTACTCTCTGTGCCGCACGCCCCGTGGCGTGCGGCATTTTTTCTTCCCGCCCTGCGCCCCGAGGTGCACGGCGGTTTTCTGCCCGCCGTGCGCCCCGAGGCGCGCGGCGGTTTTCTGCCCACCGCGCGCTCGGGGCGTGCGGCGGTTTTCTGCCCACCGTGCGCCTCGAGGCGCGCGACGGTTACCTGCTTTGCGCGGCGGTATTCTGCACGCCATGCGCTCGGGACGCGTGGCGGTTTTCTGCCCACCGCGCACCTTGGACGCACGCGGCGGTTTCGCGTTCCGTCGACCCGCACGCCCGTCCCCGTCGACCTGCGTGCGGCTCCTCGTCGCCCTTCGCGGCGGCCCCGTCAACCCGCGCGCGGCTTCCGGTCGCCCTTCGTGGCGGCCCCGTCGACCCGCGCGCCGCCCATGGGGACCCGTGCACCCGTCCCCGTCGACCCGCGCGTCACCCTGCGGCCCCCCCTCCCCGCACACCTGAGTTCGATCACCGCACATCCGAGTTCGCTTCCCGTAAGCTTGTGCACGCTTCACGCACACCTGAGCTCGCTTACCGCACACTCAGGGTATGGGGGTGACGGGTATGGGGGTGATGGTTGTGGGGGTGTCGGTTGTGCGTGCCGTCCCCTTCTCCTCCTCCTTCGTCCCCCACTGCTGCAGCTGTCGCTGAGGGGGGTGGTTGTGTGGGAGACTCGGGTTTAGGGTTTAAGGGGGGTGCGTGGGAGTGGAGCTAGGAGCGTATCAGCGGGTGTGTGTTGGGGGAGTTGGATAGTTAGGGAAGCTGCATGGAGGTTGCCGTCGTGTCGTCAGCAACACCTGTATTCCGGGGGCTTCGCCCGGTAGCCCAGTCGTAGCCAGCTGTGCCAGCCGCCCGTGGGTCCGTTGCTCGTCTGCCGCTACTTTAGCCGCGGGGCCAGTTACTCCAGTATTCCGGGGGCTTCGCCCGGTAGCCGCTGTGCCAGTGTGCCTCCTGTTGCCCGAGTGTCTGCAGCTTCAGCCGTCGCCTCCCAACTCCTCTCGCTCTCACTCCTCCTCCTCACTTGCCCGTTGTGACCACCACTAGCTTTGCTCATAATTGTGCACTTGAACTTACTTCTTGAACTTGTGCTCAGAATGTGTGGTGACATTGTGATCCACCCTGAGCTTGTACTGCTTTGCTTGCTCTGCTGATTACACCCCACTTTGGCTATGGGGGTGTGTCAGAATGTTATTCTTATGTTCTAGCCTGTAGTGGGGTGCTCTATAGCGAGTACAACCCTTCTAGGGTTTGCTATTTGTATCCCCATTTCTGCTAGTTCAATCCTCTTTCTTCTTCTAACTTTTGACAATTATTACTGGCCGGAAATGTTGACCGATGTGCAACGACACGTGGCATCGTGTCCCACTTGCCAGCTCATGAAGTCAAGCAGGAAGCGGCCAGCGGGGCAATTACAACCCATCCCGCCTCCAGAGCGTGCTTGGCAGCAGGTGACAATGGACTTCGTCACGGGGTTACCAGCTGGGGCGAGTGGGAATGACGCGATCCTGGTCGTTGTCGATCGACTAACGAAGATGGCTCATTTCGCAGCATGCAGGAAATCCATCACAGCCGAAGAAACCGCCAGACTCTTCATCTCCACCGTCGTTCGACTGCACGGGATACCCGCGTCGATCATCAGCGACAGGGACACGAAATTTACCAGCAACTTCTGGCGGAACCTGTGGCAGCAGTTCGACACGCGCTTACAATTCAGTTCATCCTATCACCCCGAAACCGACGGACAGACGGAACGGACCAATCAAACCATGGAGCAGCTGATTCGAGCCACGTGCGACGATCCGAATACGTGGGAACAGCAGCTGCCACTCATCGAGTTCGCGTACAACAACGCACCATCAGCCACGACGCAGCAGTCGCCGTTTTACTTGAATTACGGACAGGACCCAACAGTACCCATGACACCGAATCCCGACAACCCCGTCCCGCGAGCACAACAATTCGCCGAGATTCTGCAAGCAGCACGGACCAGGGCAGCCGAAGCAATAAAAAAATCAAACATCATCGCTAAACGCAACGCCGATCGCCACCGCAGACCCGTCTCTTATCAGCCCGACGACCTTGTTTTACTCGACACTCAGAACCTCCGCCTACCCATCACTCCCAAACTCCGCCCTCGATACTGCGGGCCATTTCGAATCAGCCACATGGTTACACCAGTCACCGCGCACCTCCTCCTCCCTGCTGACTGGTACGTCAGCCCCTCATTCCACGTCAGCTTACTTCGCCCTTACGTGCCTTCCACCAGCCAACTCCCGCGACATCGACCCTCCAGTATGACACGGCCACCAACCGAACCAGTCATCACCCCCGATAAGATCCTGAGCCACAGAGTATGCGACCCTCGAGGAGCTCGAAAAGTGGAGTTTCTGATCCGCTGGAAAGATCGTACCCCCACCGAGGACAACTGGGTTCCTCTGGATAAAATCGAAAACCACCCAGTCATCACGGACTATCTGCGCAGCCGCAATTTCAGAGACATCCACGCGCTTTCGTAAGGAGGCCCTCCTTAGGAGGGGGGGGGAAGTGTAAGGAAATTCCCTTTTCCTTACTTCGCGTACTTGCTCAGCGCGTACATCACTGTAGCACCTCAGTCGGCACCGTTACCACTCGCGACCATCGCATCATTCAACATCCCGCCCTTTTTCGCACATCGCATCCCGACCTCACGGCTCGGCTGGTAACCCGCGCTCCGGGCCTACGCTTCGACACTTTCCCAACCTCAGTCCCAGGCTCGTCGCGCGGCCATTACCGTTACCACTGTAGTCTTCGCTATATAATGTTCGCTCATGCCTTCGCTCATTGTACCTTTGCTTCGATAGTGCAATTCTCGTTCGTTCACTCAATTGCACTCGTAACACCTAACATCAAACGTGGTGAATGTGTCCATCTTCTTTAAATGTGGGGCTGTTAGAACAAACAACTATTTTTTTTCCAAAATGACAAAATACATGTTTTTCAGCACTTAAAAAATATTATCATTCTGCGAAATAACGAGGTGTAATGAACTATCATAACAATCACAATTAGCTCCTGGTGCTGAAATTGTAGATGTTTGAATGTTCTCTTGTTTGTAGCTTCCTAAAACCTGACTGAACCACACCAAAGCGTTCATCAGCCACCGCTTTCTGAGATCCTTCATGGTGTGAAGTGAAGGCCAACTGTAGTCGCAAAGCCTCAGGGCGTGACCCATGAGTTTATTTTGGGAACGTGTAAGGAATTTTCTCGGCATTCCTTACGGAGCCGACCACATCGCGTACAGCAACAGCCGATTGTTCGCCCGTTACTGCTAACGGAACTTCGACGACTTCGTGCGCACTGTTTTGCCAAACCTCGCACTGCTGGCATGGCCGTATCGGCCTACGCTTCGGGACTAGCCCGAGCCTCGCTCCAGCGTAGCACTAGCAAGCTCGCACGCACCGCGTTACCGTTTTGCATGTTTCGCGTATAAATGTTCGCTCATGCCTTCGCTCACATTTTGTACTCGTTTGACACCTTAGTGCAATTCTCGCTACCTCGATTCATTGCACCCGTAACACTTGGTTATCAGAGCCCCTTTCTTTCGGACCGCGCATCTCCGCACACTAGGAAATCAACTTTTGATTTTTCACTCGAAGGGACTCACGCACCTTAGCCCCTAGGAGTCGCTGTCCTCGCGTTCTCTCGTAAACGCGTGCAGCCACGACTGCGCCTAGACTAAGACGAGCCGACGCCCTTCGTCATGGCTGAAAATATCGACGTCACCACCCTCACGCAGGAGCGTTTGAATGATCTGCTGCGACAGCTGCACGAAAGCTCCGAGGAAATCGCGGCATTAACGGCAGAACGCTCATCATTGCAAAATGACCTCATGAGAGCACAATCTCAAGCACCTGGCACTCCGATTCAACCCGCACCCTCAACATCACAACACGGGAGTGTGGGGCAACCCGCGAGCGCGGCCAGTGATGGCGTCGTCCGCCCCGACGGAGACGACGACCACGGCACGACACACCCCAGAGCGACGCATGCGGCCCCAAGTCAGCCTCGCGCCACGATTTCGGCACCAACCCACGATTCGGGACTGCCGTCACCGATGCCGCTGAAGCCGCAGCGCCCGCCATGCTTTGACCCGAGTCAACGGGGTAGTCCTACCGTTCAGGCGTGGTTGTTCACAATGAATGTCTTCTTCGACGCCAACTACGTCTCGGAGGACTCGGCGAAGATTCGATACGCCGTGTCGTTGCTGCGAGGACCCGCCATGGACTGGTGGCGCGTCATCGTTACGAAGCCGACCGACTACGCGACACTACCGACACGGGAAGGACAAACCGGACCCTGGGCGGCGTCGTATTTCGTGGAGGTGCCCCAGTATCGCACGTGGGACGCGTGGTGCGCAGGTCTGCGCGCTCGATTTGAGCCAATCGCGGCCTCGATCTCGGCGCGACAGAAGCTCCGCACTTGGCGCCAACTCGGTTCCGTCCAGGATTACACGAGCGGATTTCTGGCGCTATGCGAGCAGGTGGGCTACATGCATGAGAGCGAACGCATCGACCGCTACATCGGCGGCCTGAAGCAGGACATCGCTTAGGAAATCCAGCTTCGCGGCGTCACTGAGTTTCAGGAAATTCTTGCTATGGCGGAGAAGCTCGACTTCTTTCGCCGACCGAGACCGGGGTCCTACGGAAACAACAACTGGGGACATCGGCCTCGTGGGACGAACGAAAGCGCCACGATACGCGCCGTCGCCGCAAATGCCGCTGCCGCACCGTTCAAAGGGCGCTGCTTTGCGTGCAATCGGCCGGGACATCGCAAGAGCGAATGCCCGGAAAACGCTAAGGGAAAGGGGGAAGCTGAGCAGCAGACACAGACCAAGCAGCAGGGAAACGCTGGAAGTCAGTAGCAGACGGGCCCTCTACTGACAGGTCACGCCGCTCGCCCGACCCAACCGACCCTCACCGAGTGATTGTGCCGGTTCACGCAATCGACCACACCCGGCCGAAAAAGGAGGGTACCACGGTAGACAGCCCTATACTGCTCAGTGGGAAAATTGGGACGGACTTAGTTAAAATCTTCGTAGACGCGGGAGCCAGCCACAGCCTCATTAACACTGCTACAGCACGGAAACTGCAACTGCCACTGGACAGATGCTTACCTGAGATCGACGCACGACTGGTAGACGGCACGCCGCTGGCAATACGGGAACGCGTAGACCGAGTTCGGATTCGATGCGGGGGTAACTTCACGTTTAGTCAGGAAATGCTCGCAACGACCCTCGACGGAACCGACATTTTACTCGGGCGTGATTGGCTGCGACGACACAATCCGCGAATTGACTGGACGACGGGCGACTGCACCGTGCGAGTAAACGGTAACAACATCGCCTTACCTCGCTGGGGCTCGCCTGAGTCTTCGTCGGTGCGTGTCAATGCGATCACGATGAAACGCGCTGTTGCGGCCGGAGCTGACGTGTACGCGGTTGACATTCGGGAAGCCGAGGCAGCAGACAAGGGAGGGGATTTACAGAAACTGCTGACCGACGTACCGAGTGATCTGGCAGCACTGTTAACACGATACAGTGACATTTTCCCGGATGACTTACCGACGGGACTGCCACCTCAGCGACCGCACGATCACAGGATAGAACTGGAACCGGGGGCACAGCCAACAGTACAGCGACAGTTCAGACTGACCCAACCCAAACTAGACGAACTAAGGAAGCAGCTCGATTACCTGCTCGAGAAAGAATTCATTCGCCCTAGCTCGTCGCCCTTCGCCGCACCAATATTGTTCACACCGAAAAAAGACGGGGGTTTTCGCATGTGCATCGACTACAGGGCACTGAACAGGGTTACCATCAAATCCCGTTACCCCATCCCACGAGCCGACGAACTGATCGACCAACTGCGCACAGCCCGGGTTTTCTCGAAAATCGACCTCCGAGGAGGCTACCACCAAATCCGCGTCAACCCACCCGACTGCCCTAAAACCGCATTCCGAACACGCTACGGATCCTTCGAATACACCGTCATGCCATTCGGACTGACCAACGCCCCCGCCACTTTCCAAATGACCATCAACGAAGCATTCCGCCCACTTTTAGATAAGTGCGTCATCGTTTATCTGGACGACATACTGATTTACAGCCCTGACAGAGCACAGCACTTACAAGACATCGAAGCAGTTTTTAAAATCCTGAGTGAGAACCGCCTACTGACCAAAGCATCTAAGTGTGAGTTTTTACAGGACCGCCTGGAGTTTTTGGGACATGTTATTTCAGCTGCAGGAGTGGAAATAGACCCGAAGAAAATTGCGACGATTCAGGCTTGGCACGCGCCGACCAACTTGACCGAGTTGCAGAGTTTCGTGGGGTTCGTCAACTACGTGCGCCGGTTCGTCCCCGACATGGCGAAGCTGACTGCCCCGTTGACCGACCTGCTGAGGAAGGGGGTTGAGTACACGTGGGGGGAGAAAGAGCAAGCTGCCTTCTCGGCCCTCAAAAATATTTTGTGCTCCCCGCCCGTCCTTCACATTGCAGATCCCCACCGTCCGTTCGAGCTCGTCACCGACGCAAGTGACATCGCTGTGGGAGCAGTACTGTTGCAGGACTTCGGGAACGGCCTCCAGCCAATCGCGTACGAGTCCCGCAAACTACACCCGCCCGAACGTAACTACCCGATACACGACCGCGAGATGCTAGCGATCGTGCACGCGTTCAAAGTTTGGCGATGTTACCTGACGGGCGCCGACGTGACAGTACGGACAGACCACCGCTCGCTACAGTACCTTCGCGCCCAACCGAATCTCAACCCACGACAGATTCGCTGGTTGGACTATCTCGAGTCCAACTTTCACTACACCGTTACGTACAAGAAAGGCGCATCCAACATCGCCGACGCTCTCACCCGCCCCACCGCCCAACTCCACGCCATCCTACTCGCCCAGACCGACCCACTTTTAACTGGCCTATTCACCCACGGATACCGCACCGACCCATTTTTCACGACCGGAAATTCACAGCAACTGGCAGAAGCAAAAGGAGTCTATTACGTAAAAACAGGCACCAACCGCATTTGGGTACCCGCGTACTCACTACTGAGGGAGCTGCTACTGCAGGAGGCACACGACGGGATTACCTCGGGACATTTCGGGGTAGAAAAAACACGACAGCAACTGCAGCGGTACTATTACTGGCCGGAGCTGTTGACCGACGTACAGCAGCACGTGGGCTCGTGTCCTACGTGTCAGGTGATGAAGAGTTCAAGGAAGCGGAAGGCGGGTCAATTGCAGCCGATCCCACCGCCCGAACGCGCCTGGCAGCAAGTAACCATGGACTTCGTCACAGGGTTACCTTCGAACCCTGGGGGTAACGACGCGGTGATGGTCGTCGTGGATAGGCTGACGAAGATGGCACACTTCGCTGCGTGCAAAAAGTCGATCTCAGCCGAGGAGACCGCTCGCCTGTTCATCGCAGCCGTTGTTTGCCTGCACGGGATACCAGCAGCAATTATCAGCGACAGGGACACGAAGTTTACCAGCAACTTCTGGAAGAACCTCTGGGAGCAGTTCGGGACCAGGCTACAGTTCAGTTCGTCGTACCACCCCGAGACCGACGGCCAAACGGAGCGGACGAATCAGACGATGGAGCAGTTAATTCGTGCCACGTGCGACGACCCCATGACCTGGGAGCAACAGCTGCCGCTGATCAAGTTCGCGTACAACAACGCCACATCAGCCACGACGCAGCAGTCCCCGTTCTACCTGAACTATGGGCAAAACCCCACAGTGCCCATGACGCCGAGTCCGGACAACCCAACGCCACGTGCACAACAATTCGCCGAAGTTCTGCAAGCTGCCCGCGTCAGAGCCGCCGAAGCAATAAAAAAGGCCAACGTCATCGCTAAGCGCAACGCTGATCGCCACCGCCGTCCTGTCACGTACCAAACTGGAGATTACGTGCTGCTTGACACGCAAAATCTGCGACTGCCCGACGTACCAAAATTACGACCGCGCTACTGTGGACCATTCCAAATCAGTCACATGATCACACCCGTCACCGCGCACCTACTGTTGCCAACCGACTGGTACATCAGCCCTTCGTTCCACGTCAGCCTACTTCGCCCATACATCCCGACTACAAGTCAACTGCCGCGTCACCGGCCACAATCAATGACTCGCCCTGCATCAGAACCGATTATCGAACCCGAAAAAATTCTGAGCCATCGGATCCGCCACCCCACGGGAATCAAGAGGATTGAATTCCTCGTTCGCTGGAAAGACCGCACGCCAACTGAAGATAGCTGGGTGCCCCTGAGCAACATCGAAAATCACCCTGCCCTGCAAGTGTACATGAGGAGCCGGGGATTCCGCGATATACACGCACTCGCGTAGCGGAGGGGGCTTCTTAAGGGGGGGGGGTAGTGTAAGGAATTTTCTCGGCATTCCTTACAGAGCCGACCACATCGCGTACAGCAACAGCCGATTGTTCGCCCGTTCCTGCTAACGGAACTTCGCCGACTTCGCGCGCACTGTTTTGCCAAACCTCGCACTGCTGGCATGGCCGTATCGGCCTACGCTTCGGGACTAGCCCGAGCCTCGCTCCAGCGTAGCACTAGCAAGCTCGCACGCACCGCGTTACCGTTTTGCATGTTTCGCGTATAAATGTTCGCTCATGCCTTCGCTCACATTTTGTACTCGTTTGACACCTTAGTGCAATTCTCGCTACCTCGATTCATTGCACCCGTAACAGAACGAATCGTAATCGTTACGGGTAGTAACTTCAACAATGCAGAGAAGTGAACACATAGACAGAAAAAAACCGCAGCCCGTCAGCACTGCGCCAAACGAAGTTGCACCATGCGGACTCAGCACTCCACTCACACAAAACTCCTATCCCGAATCAGATTCAACATGGTTCGCGAGCGGTAACCCGGGCCAGTTGCGAAATGACAGTGCCAAAATTGGCCGTCGCCTTTTCTGGGCGGATTCTGAGATTGGGAATTAGGGTTACGCGGACCTTGAAAGCTGTTTTTAACGCTTTTAATACGAACCTTTTGACGCATTCAACGCGTCAATGTCGCGCGTCATTGAAGACGGATGACTACAGTCGTCCAGTATAAAGAGCTACAATGCATAAACAGGGTTACATTGGTTGACATGAAATGTAATTGAACTCGTAGGACAAGCCCTAAGCGAGGCACCTGAAACAGTTCAAATCCTCGTTACACCAATCCCCTGGGCTCTCAACTGTATTCAGCACAAGCCAAACAGAGCCACCCTTACCACGATTCGGGAGCAGGAAAGCTTTGTTATAATTGGCTGGCCGCCGCATCGCATCTACACAAAACTGACTGCTGGCAGTTGGGCGCATCCACGGCCTAGGCTGCTCAGCTTTGGCTCACAGGACTGCGCTGCACGGTGATTCCATGTGGGAAACCCAGGGGAAATGTTTCCCCATCTTTGCCCCACTTCCGCTCCGCAACGCACCGACCACTTCCACTCATTCGCTCTCTCTCAATTCTTGCTCGCTGCTTCTGCGATCTCCTACCCCACCAACCATGCGAAGGAAAACACAGCCTTCACCCAACTTCAGCATCGAATGCCTGCTTTGAACCTGTACCCTCCCTGTCCGCTGCTGACGAAGCGCATTATGTTGTTTTCCTCTCATCCAGAAGCAATGGCTTCTAATTGAGTCGATCGGTAATCTGGCTGCTAATCTTGGAATATATTTACTTACGGAGAGCCACGTGTCTTCTGGTTCATGGACGACCGCTTTCATCGCGATAACGGCAGCACATGCCGGCCTTATCTCGGAAACTCTACTCCAATGGCGGCTGTGGGTATCACACCCAACGAATCACACTCACTTTGTCCTACCATTGAAATATCGTTGCTTTCTTTGTCAGTCGGCACCTTGCGATGTAATTGACTGCCTCGCAAATGCCACTCTGGCTTACCTCCATCCAATTTCATCCCGCTTTCTTGCTCCCATTCCGCAACCCCTTGCTCGAACCTCCGCGTATCCGTCTCTGCCGCCCTCCGTGCCTGCACCAGCCCACTCACCGTCGCGTTCGCGCCGCCCTCGTCTCTACGCCTGCCACGTGTTCCGACTCCCAATCCCTCGCCTCGTCGCTCTTGACGTGAGTCCCCACGCGCGTAACGCTTCGTGCAATCGTCTCTACGGCATTGCCCCTCGTTCGCTTGCTCGTCGTCGCATCGCTCCGGGTCTCCCATCACTGTAAGCACGTGCTCTCCTTGCCCACGACCTCCCTGGTCCTAGCAACTCTGTTGAATCTCCCGCTCTCACCTCCTTCCGCCGCTCCCTTCTTTACAATTTTCAAATTCCAGTTGATGATTCCTTCCATCTCCCTTCGATACTTCTTTCTCCCACATCACTTCCACCGCCGCTCCTTCCTTCAATCTTTCCCCTTCCGCCCCTTGCGCAAGTCTCCCCACTCGCCGTGTGTACGCGGAAGACGGCACTCACCGCGCCCATCCCGCTCCCCGCAAACCACTCCCCGCCAAGCCCGCTTCCGCCCCGCCCACCTCCTACATCCGCGCAATCACCGCGAGAAGCCGCGCAACGCGAAGTGGCAGCAACAGTAGCGTTGACGGCGGCGGCGGCGGCGGCGGTTTGACGGAGCAACGCGCGATTGTTGAGGCGCCACAGACGGCGGAGGCGGCGGCGTGGGACGCGTATGACTCGGCGTTCGAAAGCGTTCTCGCGAGCATGTGGGACGATGTGCGCAGTGATGCGAGAATCGAGACTAGCGGCGGAACCTGGAAGAGTGAAGGAATCGGGACTCGTGCCAGAGAGGCGGAGAGGCATAGCGACGGCGAGTGCGACCACGAGGGTGGCGGCATGGGGAGGGCGGGTGACCGCGTGAGTGACGCGCAGGGGCGGGACGAGGGGAATGCGCGCGGGGTGGAGGCTCTTGGTGAAGTCAGGCTAGAGGCTGGCGGAGCAGGACCGGGCGCTGGTGCTGATAGCTCGCGCACACGGGAGCCTCCCGGGGGGAGCAGCGCAGCATGCGGTGATCTCGCCGTGCCAGTTGCTGTGTGTGCGTGCTGTCAGGATGGACAGTACGACGGGGAGGAATCGACCTCTCGCCCAACAAACGACCACGAAGGCTCCCACGATGGTGTCCGCGACAGCGTCCGCGAAGGCCATTGCGACCACGACGAAGATGGCGACTCTTCCCTCTGCGACGAGCCTCTGCCGCTCTCCACGCTCCCCCAAGGCTGCCACTGGCCGCTCTCCCACCTCCCTCCTCCTCCCTCGCTCATTGAGCTTACTCCTCCGTCTGCTTCCCCTGCTTCGTCTGCCTCACCTGTTGCTTCTGCTTCCCCTACTTCTCCTGTTACCACTGCAACAGCAGCCAGCAGCCCCTTCTTTCGCGCTCTCTTCAGTGAATCACCCGTGCCTGACTTGGAGCAACCGCTGGGGCGCTCTCCTGATTTCCCAGAAGGAGCATTTCCGGCGCTCATGCCATGCAGTTCCCTGCCTTGCAGCCCACTTCCCTACAGCCCCATGGCTAACAGTCCTCCCCCGTGGCCCAGCAACGGCCGGCTGAGCCCTGCAAGCAGCCTCTTACTGCTGGATACTCTCATCCAGACGCCCACGCGCCTAGACAGCCGGAGCAGCTCTCATTACTCGGAGCAGCGGTGGGACGGCCAGTGGCACAGAGAGGCCTGGAGAAGTAACAGCGACAGCACGGATCTGTGCCGCAGCAGCAGCAGCAGCAGCAGCAGCAGCAGCAGCAGCAGCAGCAGCAGCAACAACAACAACAACGGCGACAGCTCCAGCGGGACTGTGGGAATTGGCGAAGATCAGGAGGAGGATCTCGCGGCAATGGCGTACAGAGGTGGAAACCGGTTGAGAGGGGTAGACGCCCCACTTCTCCCTGCGTCTTCTCCTTATTCCCCTTCTTCTACTTCTGCTGGCGGAGGAGGAGGAGGAGCAGGGCTTGGGTGGCTGCTACCCACAGATACCCTGGATTACATGGCTCAGGTGCAGAGCAGCATGCAGCGCGAGTTGCACTCGTGGCTGGACGGACTAGGAGAACGCACCAAGGGCCTGCGGGAAGACATGCAGGAGCAGTTTGGGCGCATGAAAGAGGAAATGGCGGTGACTTTCAATGTTCTAGAGGAGGAGATCCAGGAGATGGTGGATGAGCTTGAAGATGAAGGGTTGTTACCTGATTGGACTAAGATGTTTGATGATGATGGGGGTGGGGAGGATGAGGAGTGGGAGGAGCTGGTGAGTGGACGGGGAAGCCGGCGGGGTGGGGCGGAGCGGGAGGAGGAGGAGAAGCGGCGGTTTCTGCAGAAGGTGATGCTGGCTCAGCGCGTGTATTTTGATATTCATGGGGAGGTGGTGCGGCGTGTGCAGGTGAGGGAGAGGAATGCCGGTGCTGGTGGTGCTGGTGGTGGTGCGGTCAAGGCAAGCAGGAATGGACCTGCGTGTATTCCGGTGACCACTAAACGCATGGAGGGTGCTGCTGTGGTGTTCTAGTGCTTGATGAATGGACCGCTGGTCTGGTGGCCCGGACAGGTGTGTGCCGCTGTGCACTAAATCTGATACATGCAGTTGCTTGTTACTAGAATGCTGGGATAGTGGAGGGACCACGTGGTATGGGGAATAATTTATTTTCATCCTCGTCAGGACCCGTTAAGTAGAAATAAGTAAGATCCATACCGTATGACAGCTGTACCAGCAAGCATGAGAACGCGCGGAATGCAGCCAGTCGCCTATGTTCAGATGACTGCAGTCAGCATTCTCTTTGTTGCACGGAATTGCACATGTCTACACTTCAATAAACCTGTTGAAGCACCCTTGTAAGCAGCGTAACATCACCATTCCATCTACATACAGTGCTTGGATTACATTGGCTAACATTCAATTGAGCTTGGAAATGGGTAGCGCGCGTGCAGTTACAGTAGCTCTACGTCAGGGTTCTCGTTATCAGACCAATTTGGTCTGATGGTCTGAGTTTAAGACTTGATTTTTAGTATTCATCTTAATCCTAAGATTTTGTGTTTGTTCTCATCTGATCAGTAAGATTTGACTTTTAGGTTCGTATGATTTTTCCAGACGTGTAGAATTCTTCATATGAGAACACAGATATCGAGTTCGGTTTCGTCTGAAATCGACATCTTGACCCACTAGGCCATATGCCCAGTGGACCAGAGGATAGGACCACAGGTACAGCCATTTGTTGCCCTGAATGCGCACGCGCATTCATTACGCGTGTCATGTAATGAATGCGCGTAATGAATGCGCGCATTCATTATGGCAGCCTCGCTGCCAGGAGTTTGTCGTGTGGCTGGCTGTCGGCGCCGACGCCAGCCACAGCCACGGCAACGCGTTGTCCCGTTGTGCCACAGCCACAGTAGGTTGACTTTTAACAGGAAAAAATTTTTCGTCTTATTTATCAGACTAGAAATATTATTTCAGCTTATAAGGCAGACCACGGAAGTTTCGTCGTCCGACCATAAGACGGGGGAAAATTTTTTCAGGGTACTGTCAGACAGCCCCAAAACCTAGCGAGAACCCTGCTCTACGTGTATTATCCACTATCGCATCAGAGATATGACAACTGCTTGCAAGTAACCCAAAGAAGAGCCTCACGGCCAGAACTCTCATCCATTCCCAAGGAATTAGATGAGCCAGTATTGAGATGATCTGGGGCACTCAACTCCTCCCACTCTCCACCTCCCTTCCCCCTTTTCCACCAACCTTACCGCAGGTTTAATTTTGGCCTGCCCAAAAGCGCTGTGTGTTGGGAATACAAACGCATGACTTAGTGCGTTTCTGTAGTATCGAACCTCACCCGATACTGAAGCACAACAAAAGGAGTATGAAGTCGAAAGGGCGCATACCACATTCAACCGCAACTGGAGGTTGCAAGTTGTAACCGCCTGGAGGTTACGCAACAGCAGGCGACGCTTCAGTGAACAGTAACTGCCTCGATAGTCGAAGCGTTACGCGTCTCGACAAACACAACCGCTTCCTGTAATCTATCCTTTCCTATATATTCTTGTATGCTCTTTACTTTAATCAATTACTTGTTCTCACATACTAGCACAAGTACATTCACCTAAAAGACTTCCGCTGTGCTACTCTAGCACCTATTAGCCTATTCTCTGCAAAGATCCTTAGGCTGAAATTATCAGCCCAACATGGTATGAGAGCGGTCAGAGAACAAAGGCTCTCGTCACTAAGTCTCTTCCAGACTACCAATCTGCAAGCAACCAAGAAATTTTAATCTTCATTCAAGAAAAGCAAGACATGGCAAGCGGCAAGGAAAGAAGATCATATACGGGATCTACTCTACCCCCGGTCTCCGAGCTGCAGACCGAAGGAGGAACAACGCCCGGATTAACGCCGGAAGCGACGGAACGTTCTGTTCAAGCGCCAGTAGCGCCGCCAACAACCTTCAACCCAAGCTTAATGGAGGAGTTCTTCAACTTCATGTCGCAGCAGCACCAGTCCTCACAACCTGCAAACAGCAACAGCGTAAACAACGGAGCGACACCAATGAGTATTAACAACTCATCGTTCGGACGACACAATCAACAAACACCAAATTCAATCTTACCTGGTTCCTTCACGTTCATGCCGCCCCGCCATCCAGCGACCCCTCTTCCCGCCATCAAACGAGACACCGAAGAGGTCCTGCAAGTACAAGCACAGTTCAACAACATCCTGCGACTGCACACATCCACACCATTCAACGGGAAGGACTTCTACTCCTGGAGCTTCGAGTTTGAACTCCTGATGGAAGGCGCAAATCTACTCGGACTCTTCAACGGTACCTGGCCATACCCACACCACGGCGAAGACAAGGACAAAGAGAATTATACGTATCACTCTCTGATGGCCTACACAGTTCTTCTTCGAAACCTGTCACCGAACGAACAACAAAGCATCCGCGCCTACCGGAACTACGCGAACTCCGCGGAACTCGCTTATCAACATCTGCGAAGCATTCATCAAGCATCCGACAGCGTTACACAAAGCCGACTCATGGCTCAATTGACAACAGTTCAAATGCAACCTGGCGAAAAGGCCATGCCTTACATCAGTCGCTGTCAAGGACTACGCGACAGACTTATTCGCTGCGGAGGAAACTTATCTGAAGAAGCCTTCGTAACCGTCGTCCTTGCCGGCCTTGGACCCCAGTGGCGTACCACCCGTTCACTCCTTTGCGCTCACGGTCGACTCTCCGAAATGCATCTGTGCGCCGAACTTCACGCCGAGCAGCAAGAAATGGACCTGTTCGAAGAACGCAACAACAAAAGGCATCATCAACCAGTTGTTCTTTACACCAATCGAAGACAACCACGTTACCAAAATCGAGGACACGTACCTCCTTATTGTCATCTGTGTCGAACTTCAGGACACACACGCTTCAACTGCCCTCAGCAACAACGGCAACCAGCACCATTCTCCCGTCCTCTGCGACCCGCGCCTCCCCACATCGCGTCAACTCAACAACGACCCGCTACCGCTTCAACGACTACTTCAACACGACCGTCAACTTCAACTTCGGGACCTGCACAGACATCAAGGATCGTCGCCATGACACGAACAAGAGAGTCAAACATCGACTCGTGCATTACCGGCTCACCACCGACTTACAGCCCTGATGAGCAACCGTTTTTACCACCGTCGCCTCTTAACGTGAATCCAACGTACGCCGCCATCGCGAACAGAGCACCCACCGGACCAGACACATGGTTCCTCGACAGCTGCTGTGGTCATCACATGTGCTCCTCATCACGATTTCTTCAACGCGAACGACGCCTTCCGCGAGACATCATCATCACCGTCGCCAACAATGAAAACCTGCGCACCAACAAACAAGGCATTGTGGAGCTTCAGTCAAACGAAACAAACGTGATTCTTCAACTCAACAAGGTCCTCGTCGTCGACAACCTCGGCTTTAACTTACTGAGCGTCAGCCAACTCATGGCGAAAGGTATTCACCTGGAGTGCGACTCCGACGCCCTGGAGAATCGCCTCTACCACGGAAAAGGAGGGGTCTTCATCGGCCGAGCAATCCAACAAGACGATGTGTTCGTCCTCGACTTCGTGCCCGACAAAGGTACCGCCGACAGCGACGGTATAGTTGCTCTCGCACCCTGGACGCATCCGCCAGATCTCGACCCAAGCTTCAACCCTGAAGGCTTCTGGTACTCTCGTACCATTCCCGAAGCTGAACGCACCAACGCGCTTGCCGTCCTGCAAACACAAGCAACAACACCCGAGTTAGCACCCGTCATCGCAACGACAACAACACCCGTCTCAACACCAACAACCACCGAACCTGCAGTAGAAGAACCAACCGTCGTCGCGGAACAACCTCCCGAAACTTCACAGCCCGGTCCTTCCGTCGCGCCACCACCTCCCATCATCGATACGCCACCGACAGCCGCCCAACAATTAACACCAGCAACACGCGCCGTTCATCGAAGTGCAGCAACACACGCCGCCTTCTTCGCCAACTCCGACTTCTATCAACGCTCCGTCGGCCACAGCGCCTCTGAAGACATCTGGCATCAACGCCTTGGACATCCTGGAAACAAAACGCTTTACAACACAATACGAGCAGGAGTGTTAGACAAAAACGCCCTACTGCTTCCCAACGGACGAGAACTCGAACGACCACGCGGTACTTGCTTCATCTGCCCGGAAGCAGATCTGCCTCACCAACCGTTTCCGACACATCACAACCCGAGCGCCCCAGTTTATCAACCACTCGAGAAAGTCTACAGCGACATCCTCTACATACCTCGAACTGAAGGTCGTGCAGATCTAAACTACGTCATCACCTTCATCGACGCCGCAACGCGATACGTCTGGCACGTAAACTTACCGTCACGCGACATGGCTCTAGAAGCCTTCACAGCCTGGCTACCTGTAGTTGAAAGAGAGTCGGGAGCGAAACTGAAGAGTTTTCAGTCAGATGGCGCAAAGGAGTACCAGTCCAACAACTTCACGCAGTTCTTGGCAGAAAGAGGCATCAAACGCCTCATCTCTCTTCCTTACGCCCACCAGCAGCAGGGTGTGGCAGAAAGGATGAACAGGACCCTGCACACAACCATGCGAAAGCTGCTCCGTGGGACTCGACTGCCCAACTTAGAATGGCCAGCAGCGATGGACCACGCTGTCCTCCTGCACAACTTGCTGTCCTCGTCGTCACTGCCCAACAACGCATCACCGCACCTGTTGTGGACTGGGAAGCTGGGCAACACAAAAATGTTAAGAGTTTTTGGGTGCATGGTACAGTACCACCCACACACTGCACGCGCAGGAAGATTTTCGCAACGCGCACAGTGGGGTCTACACCTCGGGTTGGCAAAACATTACGAAGCCTGGCGGATCTTCGACGTCCACACAAAGGAAATAGTAGCAGCACGTGACGTTATCTTTGTCAGAATCCCAACCACTAGACCATTGGGATAAAAGGGCTTATTAAGTAGCGGGTCAGTGCGCCCATAACCCCCCAGACCAACGTGCCTGTAACCCTTCCCTAGGATCAATCGGGGATCACCAGTGGACCTCTGACACCCCCCCGCACTGGGATGCCCGAAGTGCATACACCGGGATTTGAACCCGAGACCTTCGCTCTGATACCATCTCAGAATCCCAACCACTAGACCATTGGGATAAAAGGGCTTATTAAGTAGCGGGTCAGTGCGCCCATAACCCCCCAGACCAACGTGCCTGTAACCCTTCCCTAGGATCAATCGGGGATCACCAGTGGACCTCTGACAATCTTCTACGAGTGACTCACCCTCAACCATTACCTGGACAACATCGCACGCCACGTCGACCCCACCGGCGGATTTTCGGGCTCCCGAGCCTTCGTTTCACCCTCCGACGCTGCTGACTGGGAAGAAGAAAACGTCGACAACGCCTCCGAAGCTGCTGGACCACTTCCTTACTGCTCCGTCCCAATTCCCATGGACGAAGAAAATCCTCGCGACAGCAACAATGCCGACGTCTACTACCACTTCGCTGACACTGGTTACGTAACACCTCAACCAGTCAACACCGACACTTCAGAACGATACGGACCCGGATTCGCACCTGATCCTGAAGCGGGAGACGAAGCAGTCTATCCCGAGGATCCCCTGCTGAACCGTCACACACCCAGCGGACTCCAAGTCCTGGGACTCGTCGCTGCAGTGCACGGGACTTCGACGCCACCTGAAGAGCCTCGCTCTGTCAAGCAGGCTCTGGGGGGGAAACACAAAGAAAAATGGTGCGAAGCCATGGAAAAGGAGTTAAAAGCTCTTTCAGACCGCAACACCTGGAAGATCGTCCCTGCATCACTCGCACAAGACAGACCCATTTGTGAAGCAAGGAAAACAGGAATGAGAATGACTAAGTCAGAGTTGGGTACAAATACAACCCTAGAAAGCTGTACCCCATATGTGATACCCCACTATAGCCTACAAACATGCATCAGCTATAATACTCTGACACACCCCCATAGGCAAAGTGGGGGAGAACAAGGGGTCACAAGACCAGTCAAGCAGAGCAAAGCAAGCTCAGGGTGGATCACAAAGTCACCACACAGTTCGAGCACAAGAGCAGGGCCAGAGGCCAGTTCACATGCAGGAGTACAGACATATATATAAAACTAGACAAGCAAGAGCAGGTATATATATATGTCACAGTACAAGTGAAGTCAAGAGGAGAGCAAGTGAGGCAAGACAGCTACAAGACCCAGCTGGGTGCAAAAGCGCTGATGGTCACAAGGCGCGAGTGCCTTGGTGAACACATCAGCAGTGTTGGCCTCAGAGGCCACGTACGCAAGTCGCAACTGACCACGCTGCTGCAGCTCACGAGCAAGGAAGTAGCGGAGAGCAATGTGCTTTGTTCTGTGCTCCAAGCGCTGCTCTCGACACAAGGCCAGCATGGCCTTGTTGTCTACGTACAGCACTGGAGGAGAACGAGGCGGCTCTCCAAGGTCAGTCAGCAGGTAGGTGAGCCAGCGAAGCTCCTGTGCAGCCATGGCCCCGGCGTAGATCTCAGCCTCACAACTGGAGCCGAGAACCGAAGACGAGCGAGTAGACCGCCACGAGACAGAGCCGGAACCAAGGCTGAAGGTGTAACCCTGTGACGACCGCTGTGTAGCCTGGTCGTCAGCCCAAGAAGCGTCCGCGTGGCCGGTAAGGACCACTGGACTCCGCCCTCCAAGCACTAGCCCCATGCCCGACGTACTGCACAGGTAGCGCAATACCCTCTTCGCTGCAGCCATGTGCTCCGGTCTGTGTCTCCCAGGAGCAACATAGCGTGCAAGAATGCTCAGAGGGTATGCAAGGTCAGGTCGTGTGCAGGTCATCAGGTACATGAGGCAGCCAACAAGCTCTGCATACGGACCACTCGACTCTACGGACTCATCCGAAGGCAGAGCTGAGAGTGAGTGGCGAGTAGGCAGAGGAGTGGCCTGAGGCGAGGAGTACGTGAAGCCGAAGCGCTGAAGGACCTGCTGCACCATGTGTGACTGAGTCAAGGTAATGGTGCGGCGTGCTCTGTCCCGAGTGATCTGCAAGCCAAGGTAGCTGCGCAGTTCACCCAGGTCTGTGCACGTGTGTCTCTTCAGCAGCTCGGACTTCACGTAGGCGAGTCCAGCAGTGTCCGCTGTGGCAAAGACCAAGTCGTCGACGTACACGAGGATGTAGAACGGCGGCAGGGAAGTGTCGGTGCGAAGAAACAGCGACGGGTCAGCAGTAGAAGGAGCAAACCCAAGAGCCGCAAGCGTAGTCCTCAGTGTGTCGTGCCACTCACGCGGTGCCTGGCGGAGACCGTAGACTGGTCGTCGGAGGCTCCACTGGGTGCCAGGAGGGAAAGTCCCAGTGAAGCCAGGTGGACGGCGAAGCCAGATCTCCTTGTGCAGGCTACCCTGCAAGAACGCAGTGCTGAAGTCGAGAGAGTGAAGCTCGTAGTCGCGCTGAGCGGCTATGTGCAGCAGCACCCGAAGAGTAGTCATCTTCGAGGTGGGAGAGAAGGTCTGAAAGTAGTCAACTCCCTGCCGCTGACTGAAGCCACGAGCAACGTACCGTGCCTTGAAGACAAGTGGAGAGCCCGGCGGCCGCTTCACCCTGAAGATCCACATGCCACTGACGATGTTCGCCCCAGGAGGGGGAACCGCGTCAACGTAGGTGCCTGTGGACTTCCAGGAAGCCATCTCTGCATCCATAGCTGCCTGCCACTGAGAGGAGTAGGGACCCTCTACGGCCTCCGCGTAAGAACGCGGAGTCGGGATGTCTAGTGCATCCGGGTCTCCCTCAGGGGCAAGCAGTACAGACGCGAGATGAGGTGAAGCAGCCGCTAGACACTGTAACTCCTCCTGCCTGTCCTCTAGGACGTCCGTGCCAAGAGCACACCCACCCCCGACGGACAGAGGGCAGACAGACGCAGACTCAGCAACAAGACTAGCAGCGTAGTCGAGACGACAGCGAGCAGCAAAGTCGACGAGCTCAGCGACTAGAGCAGACGCAGCAGTGGACTCAAAAGAGGGGTCAGTGACGACAGTAGCAAGCAGACGCGTGACAGTAGGACTGGCAGCACGAAGAGAGTCCGACTCAGGGTCGGCAAGCGCAGGAAGAGAGGACTCAGGAGGAGAAGGCAAAGGAGCACGTAGAGGAGCAGTGGACGGACGCAAAGACATCCGGTGCGTGCCAGGGACAGGAGGAGGACGCTGACGCGAACTGCGACCACTAGCGCGAGCAGCACGAACAGGCGACGCGGGACGAGACGCAGGCTCACGACGCTCAGCAAGACCTCCAGTAGGACCAGTGTAAGGGGAGGGAGCAGGCAGTGGAGAGGAAGGCTCCAGCAGGGATTGCGACTGGACAGGCGGTGGACCCTCTACTGGAGGAGAAAGACCAAGAACCTGCTGCAGGAGCGGAACGAAGTACGGCCGAGGCTGCGCGGCAGCTCCAGACTCAGCAGGGACAGCACCAGCACCCTCAGCGACAGCACCAGCGCCACCCACAACTCCAGCGGCAGGACCAACAGCAGTAGGCTCAGCACCAACGCCCTCAGCAGCTCCAGCTCCAGGAGGACCCGCAGGTCCAGCAGCCCCGGGACCGGCAGCACCCGCACCCTCGACGGTCGAAGAAGCTCCAGCTCCAGCTCCAGCAGCACCTCCAGACTCAGCCGCACGCCTCCAGCGGCGAGCGAACCACTCGCGCAGCTCCTGTGGAGAGAGGGGCTCCCGGCGAGACGCAGCAGCAGGAGAAACCCCAGGCTCAGCAGCTCCAGACGCAGCACCCCCAGGCTCAGCAGCTCCCAGCTCAGCACCCCCAGGCTCAGCAGCTCCCGACCCAGCACCCCCAGACCTAGCACCTTCACGCACAGTACCCCCCGGCTCAGCACCCCCAGGCTCCGCACCCTCCGCAGTAGCACCCTCAGGCCCAGCACCCCCAGCAGTAGCACCCCCAGGCTCAGCACCCCCGCGCACAGCACCCCCAGAGTCAGCACCCCCAGGCTCAGCACCCGCAGCAGCACCAGAGTCACCAGTAACCTCGACCGGGTGAACGGCGTCTACCTGGGACACACCTGAGGGGGCAGGAACCTGAGGGGGGAGGGGGTCTACCGGGGGGGGAACCGGCACAAGGAAGTCCGGGGGAGGGGGGAGGGAAGGAGTGGGGTAGGGGAAGAGACGGTAGAAGGGGACGGACTCGTCAAACGTGACGTCCTGGGAGGACAGAACACGACGAGAGGAGGGGTGGTAAAACTGCCACCCTGGGGCGTCAGTGGGGAAGCCAAGGAAGACACAGGGAGCAGCACGAGGGGACAGCTTGTCCGCAGACAAGTCGCGGACAAACGCCCGAGATCCCCAGACACGGAACACAGACGCATCGCCAACCTTCCCCGTCCACAGCAAGGCTGGGGACATCGCAGGCCGAGAGACCCGGGGGTGAAGGTTGAGCTGATGCGCCGCGTACCTCACCGCAAACGGCCACAGAAAATGGGGGGCAGCCGCATGCATCATGGACGTACGAGCGACATCCATGACCATGCCAATGCGGCGCTCAGCAATCCCATTTTGCTGTGGTGAGTCCGGAAGCGTGAAGGTCTGGCGGATCCCCCGTGCACGACAGTAGTCCCGCAGAAGGCGAGAAGAGAACTCTCCGCCTCTGTCAGAGTGCAGACGCAGAACAGGAAAGTCCGAGCCGAAGCTCTTCCTGAGCTGGAGACGAGCCTCGCGGATCCAGTCGATCAGCACCTCAGTGACCGCACCCTTGCTGCACAAGGGGAGGACTGTGGTGTAACGCGAGTAGTCGTCAACCACCAACAGGAAGTAGCGCTCGTAACCCTGCCCACGGACGGGGGCTGGGCCCCACACATCCATGTGAAGCGTCTGCAGGGGAGCCTCTGTCGGGGGGAAGTGGGAGGAGTGAGGAGTAGCCCGGAGGCGACCCTCGACACAGGGGACACAGGAAGGTCCTGGCCCGGAGGGGAGAGGAGGGAGAGACTGGGGAAGACCAGAGACAAGGACACGGGAAGCCATGCTCCGAAGACGGGGCAAGGAGGGGTGGCCAAGACGGTGGTGCCACAGGAGAGTCTCGTGAGACAGGAGGCGACAAGAACAGGGGGCAGACTCAGGACCTGACCGGGACGCAGCAGCAAGCACCTGACCCGACGCAGCCACCTGACCAGACGCAGGGACAGGAGGAGACTCAACGGTCAGGGTGTAGAGACTCGACCCCGGCCGACGCGAGAACGTGGCCAGGTGTCGGCCTGTGCGTGCCTCCGTGCAGTGGGTCACCCGCTGACTCGCAGGAGTGAACTGGTGAACCCCCACATCCTGCAGGTCCGCTCCACTCACCAAGTTCGTAGAGAACGAGGGAAGGTACAGACCCGACAGGGTGCCCGAAGGGGCAGCCGGACACGGGAGGACAGTGGAGAAGTGAGACAGGACAGGACCCCCAGAGGGGTCAGCAAGGGAGACCGCAACCGGCCGGCCGAGCGGCGTAAGGGTAGTGCGGTCTCGAAAGAAGGAGCGAGAGGCTCCGGAGTCAAGTGTGAAAGTGAGGGAGGACGAGGACGACGTAGTACCTGAGAGCGCAGTCTCACCAGTACCCGAGAGCACAGACGCACTGGCACCTAGAGCAGCAGCCTCACAAGCACCTAGCGCAGCAGTACCAATGCCCGGGTCGGGCTGGAAACAACGGTAACCCTCATTCTCCTCACTATAATCCACAACATACATAGCAGCAAGGATAGCATCAAAATCAAGATCAAAGATCGCTACACCAGCCCTGAGAAGCTCATCCCAGCGAGGGATCTCACTAGCCCCAGGGAACTGCTGACGCCAAGCGTCCGTCAGGCGGCCAAAGCAGCGCTGGGTGGCGTGGGCACCCCCACACTGCTCACCCGCGCGGTCGCCGGAACGAAGAACGTAGGTGCAGGGACCAGTACCCCCACCCCTCTGACGCCCAGCGTACCACTCACGAAGCTGCTGAGGCGGAGGGATGTCCCGCGAGCGCTGCTGCTGCTGCCGCTGCGAGCGCTGGCCACCACCACCGCCGCTACGCTGCTGGGTACCACCTCGACCAGCTCCACCTCCTCCACCACCACCGCCTCCTCCGCTGCCGCCTCCACCGCCTCCACCTCCGCCGCCTCCACCACCGCCGCTGCCTCCACCACCACCGCTGGCACTACCACCACCGTCTCCGCCACTGCTGCCACCCCCACCACCACCCCCGCCACTAGTCCCGCCGCCACCCCCACTCCCTCCGCCGCCACCGCCGCCACCGCCACCGCCCCCTCCAGCTCCACCCGCGCCCTTGCCCCCCTTGCCCTTGCTGGAGCGACGTCTCCCACTAGGGGCAGACGCCGCGCCGACCGACTCAAGACCAAGCAGGTCGGCAGCAGCAGCAGAGGCAGCAGAGGGCAGCAAGGGGGAAGGAGAGCACCCCTCAAAGATGGGGGTGCGAGGGTCACCACGAGAAGCACCTACAGCGACTATGCTCTTCTCCGCTGTGGGGAGGGCCTTCTCGAGGAGGTCGACGGTGAGGGTGGTGGGACAGACTGCGAGAAAGTGGTCCCTGACGACGCGAAGGGAGTCAGGGAGGCGCGCGACTACGTAGTAGAGAGCGATGTACATGGGGGGGGGGTTCTTAGCGCAGAACTCAGCAGGAAGGGCGGCGCGGTAGCGAGTGTCACTAGTGCGGAGGTGCGTAATGAGGTCAGCGACAGTGGGAAAGGCAGAGAGGTCAGGAAAGAGGTAGGGAAGCATGAGACGGCTCAGTGCAGCAGTGGCAGGGGAGGAGTAGCGCGCAACTACAGCGTCGTACAAGGTCTGAGCACTCTTGTACTGACTAAAGTGCGCACGCTCAGAGGTAGGGAGGTGGCGACGCACAGCAAGACGTGCAGCAGCATCGCGGGTGGCCCACTTAGAGCGGACAGTGGGATCAGCATCAGCAGCAGGAGCAGGAGAGGCGCCAGAGGTGAGGTCAAAGAGAGAAAGGTTGTCAGCCCTGTCGCACTGTAAGAACAGCTGCAGGTCGTCTAACCAGACCTGAAAATCAATGGCGCGACCCTCAGCGTCAAAAGCTAGGACACTAGGGGTAGCCATGGCGACGACAGCGACGTAGTGCAAGCAGTAGGGAAAGAGCTCGCAGTGTCAGTGGGACTGTGCTCACCAGGCAGGGCAGGTCGTGCAGCTATGCAGAAAGGCGGCTCAGCGACCGGGCGGCTCGGGTGCACAGCGGCTCGGCTCCCAGGCGGCTCGGTGGCTGGGCGGCTCGGGCGCAGGGCGGCTCGGCTCCCGGGCGGCTCGGCGGCAGGGCGGCTCGGGTGCAGGGCGGCTCGGCTCCCGGGCGGCTCGGGTCCCGGGCGGCTCGGCTGCTGGGGCGGCTCGGCCGGGAGATGCAGGGGCGGGGCCGTCAGGTGCAGCGGCGGGTCGACCGGTGCAGTGGCGGGCCGGCAGGTGCAGCGGCGGGCCGGCAGGTGCAGCGGCGGGCCGGCAGGTGCAGCGGCGGGCCGGCAGGTGCAGGCGGCGGGCCGTAGGGTGCAGCGGCGGGCCGTAGGGTGCAGCGGCGGGCCGGCAGGTGCAGCGACGGGGCCGTCAAGTGAAGCGGCGGGCCGCTGGGTGCAGTGGCGGGCCAGCAGGTGCAGCGGCGGGCCGGCAGGAGCAGCGGCGGGCCGGCAGGAGCAGCGGCGGGGCCGTCAGGTGAGGCGGCGGGCCGGCAGGAGCAGCGGCGGGCCGTAGGGTGCAGCGGCGGGGCCGTCAGAGGCGGCGGGCCGTAGGGTGCAGCGGCGGGGCCGTCAGAGGCGGCGGCGGGGCCGCGGCAGTAGAGGCGGGGCCGCGTCAGGGGAGGCGGCGGGGCCGCGTCAGGGGAGGCGGCGGGGCCGCGTCAGGGGAGGCGGCGGGGCCGCGTCAGGGGAGGCGGCGGGGCCGCGTCAAGCAGGCGGCGGGGCCGCGATCAGGAGAGGTGGCGGGGCCGCGTCTGAGGGACAGCGGGGCCGCGAGGGAAAAGGCGACCCGAGGGGTCGCTAAAAAAAAAAAAAAGGGCGCGCCTCGGGGCGCGCTTCGGTGGGCCCTAAAAAAACGGTCCTAAGGCAGGACCCGCTCTATACCATGTGAAGCAAGGAAAACAGGAATGAGAATGACTAAGTCAGAGTTGGGTACAAATACAACCCTAGAAAGCTGTACCCCATATGTGATACCCCACTATAGCCTACAAACATGCATCAGCTATAATACTCTGACACCATTCTCTCCGGAAAATGGGTATTCCGGATCAAAACCAACTCCGACAGAACCATCGAACGATTTAAAGCTCGATGGGTCGTTCGCGGATTCGACCAAGAATATGGTCGCGACTTCACAGAAACCTTTGCACCAGTCAGTCGACACACTTCCCTGCGCATCCTCCTCGCCATCGCCGCCTCACGTCGCCGCCCACTCCGACAAATTGACTTCGCCAACGCTTTCCTGTACGCCCCAGTCGACGCCGAAATCTTCGTCGAACAACCCCATGGATTCGTCAACGACCCTTCCCTCGTCTGCCAACTACTTAAATCGCTGTACGGAATTAAGCAGGCACCGCGACTCTGGCAGCAGTACCTGCACGCACGACTCAAACGCATCGGATTTAACCATATGCCCCATGATCAGGGCATGTACCTCCTCACTCGCGACAACGACTACGTCGTGTTAATCGTCTACGTCGACGATTTACTTTACATCGGGTCAACCATCACTATCGTCACCTGGTTCGAGAGGGAACTTCAGACAGATCTCTCCCTCACAGTCTCACCCAACGTCACGCAATACCTAGGGCTCAACATCCTTGACGAAGACAACACTATTCGTCTCAGCGCCTCAAAATACGCAAGCACTATCGCCGAACGCTTCTGCATCACACCGACGCACGTCGCAACACCCTACAGTCACCTATCGCCCGACCCAACCGAAGAAACCAACCTACTGCCGTCAGCCGGAATCCAGGAATATCAACAGAAACTGGGCTGCCTACTCTTTGCCGCCGTTACGTGCCGACCGGACTTATCCTACAGCGCCAGCCAGCTAGCGACCTACCTCAAGCGCCCAGAAGAACATCATCTCAAGGAACTCAACCGTGCCCTCCTCTACTTCATCTCGACGCCAACAGTTGGCCTAACGTATCACAAGAGCGCAACAACTGACCTAAAACTACTCGGCTATGTCGACGCTGATCACGCTGCAGATCGTGTCGATCGCCGCTCTCGCACCGGCTACGTCTACCGTCTCGAGCCCGTCGGAACTATCTCCTGGCAATCAAGTAAGCAGGAGCTCGTCGCACTATCATCTGCTGAAGCAGAGTATATTGCTCTCTGCACCGCTACCAAGGAAGGTCTGTACCTGCGCGAACTGCTGGAAGAAGCGAAAATTGCGAAAGTACCCAGCTCCTCGCTTTTCTGCGATAACCAGTCCGCAATACGGATCGCGAGCAAGAACGGCTTCGCCAACAGGACCAAGCATATCGCACTGCGATACTTCTTCGTGAAAGACGAAATCGAGAAAGGAAAGCTCCAACTGGACTACTGCCCGACCACTGAGATGACAGCAGATTATCTCACCAAGAAGCTGCCAAAGGGGAAATTCGAGTATTGCATGCTGCTCACTGGATTGGGCCACGTCACCGAAGCTGACCACGTCGACACTCCAGAAACAAAGGGGAGTGTTGGGAATACAAACGCATGACTTAGTGCGTTTCTGTAGTATCGAACCTCACCCGATACTAAAGCACAACAAAAGGAGTATGAAGTCGAAAGGGCGCATACCACATTCAACCGCAACTGGAGGTTGCAAGTTGTAACCGCCTGGAGGTTACGCAACAGCAGGCGACGCTTCAGTGAACAGTAACTGCCTCGATAGTCGAAGCGTTACGCGTCTCGACAAACACAACCGCTTCCTGTAATCTATCCTTTCCTATATATTCTTGTATGCTCTTTACTTTAATCAATTACTTGTTCTCACATACTAGCACAAGTACATTCACCTAAAAGACTTCCGCTGTGCTACTCTAGCACCTATTAGCCTATTCTCTGCAAAGATCCTTAGGCTGAAATTATCAGCCCAACACTGTGCTTGTCTCTACCAGTGATGACCGTTATGCTGCTCAAAGCTGCACACACAACAATACACCATCCATGCAGCAGCGCATTCCTACAGCACCCCATGCATACACAGACCTCACATACACACATCTCAGATGATAGGACAGCACCCACTGAGTCACAGGCACCAGCATCAAGCACCACCCCCCCACACACCAAGTCTCAGGGAAAAGGTTCCTGGCACAGCATGAACGAGGTTGGGAAGGGAACGGACCAGAGAGGCGTGAGAAGAGAATATGCAGAGAGACTGGAGAGAAGGAGGGGTGGAGAGGGGTGCTGTGGGTGTCAATACGCCGCAGAGCGATATGAGGGGGAAAGGTGATGAGGAAAGGCAAGGGGAGACTGGCATGGGATGGCACGAGGGGCAGATGAAATGTGATGAAGCATGGAGGGAAGAGGAGCATGGGACGATGTGAGCAAGGAGGGGACTGACTAGGCAGGTGTCATTTGAGTTGACTCAACAGGCACATGGGAAGGGGCAAGTGGGGAGAGGGGGGACTGACTGAGCAGGGTTTGCAGGAGCGTGAGGTGCATGTGCAGGTGCCACAATGCCTCGTCCACATGCAGGTTGTGAAGATCCCCACCCATGTTGTTGCCCAGCCGCTCGTTGCTGTGCGCACCGTGCAATGCCTCTGGGGTCTTTGCTGTGCGCACCGTGCATAGCAGAGGCATGTGCAGGCACAGGGACAGGCACAGGCACAGACTCATCCACGCTAATGCAGTGGGGGAGTTAGAGCAAGCTAGGAACAGCAACTGTGCATTTCAGAGCAGATTGGTACGATTGTGGCTGCCAAATAGCAGTGGGGGAGTTGGAGCAAGCAAGGAAAAGAACCGGGTGAGGGGACAAGCTGTTTGGGGAGAAGCAGAAGCACAAAGCACCGAGAAAGAAACCGGATGGTGAGGGCAGGAGCAGCTGGTATGGGTGCTTGCTTCTCCCTGAAGATGCGTTGCCCTGCTGCCTGCATGAGCTCTCCTGATACTCATGACCCTGGAAGAGTACCCAGAGAGAGGGATTCACAGAGGAGGGTTAGGCCATACAGCCAGGGAGGGTTAAGGCACAAACAGAAAGGCGCTTGCAGCCATGATGGAGGGTTTGGGCATGAAGGGAGAGAGGAGGATGAAGCAGTGGGGCAGAAGTACACATGCAAGGAGCGATTGGGCAGACGTGTACGGGTCACTGTGAGAGCAGCAAGCTCGCCTTACTCGCCTTATCTGTTCTGCGCCCTCCACTTCCACAGTGGCACCTCCTCCTGCTTCCTCTGCCCCTCTCTCTGTGCTGTATGTGCCCTGCTGCGCTGAGTGACTGGACCTTGGGCTGCAGATGCTGCTTCTGCTTGTGCTTCTGCTGCCACCTCTGAGCTGTCACGAAAGCCACACGTGTCCTTCCCCCCGTTTCCCCGCGTCCCCCTCCCCTTCCCCCGAGCTGGCTCCCCCTCGCCCCTTCCAAGCGGGCAGCACTGTCCGCCAGAGGTACTCCTCGCGCACCCACCGCACAAACTGCCCCATCAGCACAGAGGCACCTCCTCCTGCCTCCTCCGCCCCATCAGCACCGATGTGGCAAAGAATGCGGACGCGGGGAGAAGAGCATGCCACGTGGCAGGTTGTTGCCGCCGATGTGGCTGCTGCAGACACGTGGTAGTACAAGCGTGCGCCCCCAGTGGCGCGCGAGACCCATGGCTTCCGCCTGGTGGAGGCGCGCCTTGCTCAGCTGCTTCCAGAGATTCCCTTTTGCGAGGCAGAGGCACGTTGCGAGGTACCGCGCGGATGGCGCCGTGACTGGGGGCCGGATGCGGAGGAAAGGGGGGAGGTGGGGAGAAGGGGAAGAGGGGAAGAGGGGGAGAGGGAGAAAAGGGAGTAGGGGGAAAGGGGGAGGAGGGGGAGAGGGGGAGTAGGGGGCCGTCGGGGAATAGGAGTGGGGGAACCAGGTGCAGGCGCGCGATTGCTAACGGAGGGAGCATGCGATCATGGGGGGAGGGACGAGGGACATGTGCTGGATTCGGGAGCTGGATAGCGCGTGAGGAAGTGCGAATCAGCGCACATACACTACTGAGGAGGTGCGAATCAGCGCACATACACTACTGAGGAGGTGCGAATCGGCGCCAATCGCCATTGGTTGCCACATGGGATTCCCATGACGATCGTTCCGAAGAAGGGCGGAAAGGAGAGAGGGGGAGGGGGAGTACGGGGATCGAACGGCGCGGAGTACATGGCGGTCTGCGACTCGTCGCACTCGAACGTGCTGCTTTGCGACGGCCGCCCCGCTGCGACGACGACGGCGACGCCAGCGAAGCCCAGGAGTTCTAAATAGTACCATCGTTGAAAGGTGCAAACTGCACTATACTGTACGTGCATTCGCCTGATTTATCTAGACACCGAGGAGTTCTAAATAGTACCACCGTTGAAAGGTGCAAACACTATTCTATGAAATAACTAGATACAAGTCAGAACAGAAAACTTGTTAATTAGCTTTCTATGCTTCCTATTCCGAAGTGTGAGGAGAGCAGATCCACTTGCGCGTCCACAGCAGCTTGACTCTTCTTGACCAGCAGCATCAGCTTCAAAGTCTTCTTGAACCCTCTTGGCCGTCAGAGGCAAATGCCCCTGACGTTACACCCACGCACCACGATGAGGTGGGGGCCATTCGCGTGGGACCTGCTTGGGAGGGGGGAAACGGCCGAAGCTAGATAGAAGGGCAGATGAAAAAATTAACACATCAGTCACAAGTGGATACACGGGCAGACGAATATATTAGCACATGGGATCGGACGATTCTCCGTTGTTGTCGGAGTGTCGTCAGGATGACGGCCAGCTGTCACAAAAAAATGGCATACCTGACCACCACCCATCCCATCGCCCACGTGATTGTGCCTAATCGAACGCGCGCTCCTAAACGTCCTGCTACACACCTCGAATCGGACGATTCCCGTTGGTTGTCAGGAGTTGCCATGATGACCCAAAATTATCGCCCATGTGCGTGTGCCTAATCGAGGGCCTATCGCTCCTAAACGTCCAGTATCCACCCACACCCAAACACATCTTACATGCCTGGCGCTTGCACTGGTTGCTCCTGCTCCCGCCAAAGCTGCAGGAAAGGGCGGGACGGGAGGGGGGAGTCAAACTCCTCCAACCTCGCTCCTTGCTCCTCGCTCCGCCTCCTCGATCCGCTTCCCCCCGCCTCCTCGCCGTCACCCGCGCGTGAGGGAGTCCGCGTTGACCTCCCTTGTCGCCGCCGCCAGTGCCGTTTGGTCCCACTCGTCCTGCACTGAGAGAAGAGCACACAACGAAAAATGTTAGAATCTGGACAGTAAACCAAAAGCAAATTGAAACTGCACCTTACCATCTGAAGGAGTCGGCGTAGCTTGAAGTTCCGTTGCCGGCAGCGCCGCTCCCGCCGCTCCCCTGGTCCTGCGCTAAGAGGAAAATCAACGAAAAAAGTTAGAATCCAGGAAAATAAACGAATGGAAACTGAAACTGCATCGCGGAAAAGGGAAATTGCGTTTTTGGGTGTCCGAAGGTTTTTCTGCGTGGGCCTTGCGTGCTTGTTGCGACATGTGTAAAAAAAACAAGGGCCGTAAAACGCAGCATCCCCACCATCGATAACCGCACCCTCGTCCACAACATTACCGCCACCAAACTGTTACTTTGCCTTTACCTGCGCTATTATCCGCACCGCCTCTACGAAGGCGCCTCGAACACATGCGACTCGGGCCCAGAGCTGCAACAATACTCGGTATTAGCGTGTCGCACAAACCCCGCTGCAGTTTCCGCGACAATCCTATCTACACACTTATTCGGAATACCGTAACCAACATACGCAACCAACGATATGCTTCTGCAAACTGGATACTTCCCATTGTTAACATGTGCCAATATCATAAATATTAAAGTTCATACTTACAAAGCACAACACACAAAAGCCATACTTTACCGTCTGCACGCAACCACATCTACAAACTACGCCCACCCTACAAAACACCCCCTCCCCCCCCCCCCCCCAAAAAAAACATCACTCCCTAGCGCACTACACAGATGCACTGTCGAACGACCCAGAACTGCGCGCACGCTTCTTCGGTGTGTGGTTTAGGCGGCTGACCACCTCTCCATTGGAGGCGCCAACAACAGGCGCCACTTCCGCTGGGGCAATCCCCAGCGCCTCAGCGTGACACACGTACGCGTGTGTCACGTTGCGGATGGCACGCCGACGGCTTCGTTCGTCTCGCATCAGAGGCCCATCCGGAAGGCACATTTCACCCTCGTCCCCTAAAGACGTGGGCGTAGTGGGCGTCACCAACTTCACTCCTGCCTGCTCCATTAACCACTCATCGCAGGTCACGTAGTCGGACGCCGGCATATACAACGCTGGACGCACACGGAACTCACGTAGCAGCACTAGGAGGTCCGCCGTGGTAGAGACTAGCGGCTCGTACATGCCTGCCGAATACATGCCGTGCAGGTGCCACATAAGCGGCCACCATGACTCCGGGACGCATCCCGCCCTCCACCAGCTCCTTTGCATCGTAGCCGCCGTCAGCGCCTTCCAGGCCAAGCCCATCCACAGCAGCATGACCGCGTAATTCACCACGGAAAAGGGCGCATCGAAATCCTCGTGGAAGAGTTTCGATCGCACCGCGCGTCTCATTAGGATAACACGATACTCCGCCTTGAAAGCGTCCACCACGCCGTGCAAAAACGGCATGCTGGACCACTGCACTATGTCTGTGAGGTCGACAAAGCGCGTGTGCGTGAAATGCACCACCGTCAAACCGTGCTCCACCGTCGTCTTCGCGTCATTCGCGGTAATGTGGTGCACGGTGTTGTAGGTGAACACAACCGTCTTCCGTTCACGGCTTAGCTGCACACCGTCGACCGTCTGAAAGAACTCGGTGAGCACCTGCGTAACGCCAAGCCAAGACAACTCATGCGCCGAGTTAAGGTTCCGTACACCAAATCAGCGGAACCGTCCACTCCCAAATGAATCCAACATACCTCGGGTGTGAGCCGACCACTCTTCGTGTAGCGCACAATCACCGCCGGTGTGGGTTCCCCGCTGCGCCTTGTTTATGGGCGCTCGTCATGGCGCAAAACCACAAGGGGCACCGTGCTGCAGGTTCCCGTCGCATTGTATAGGAAGCCCACACTTATGATCCGGTCGCACGGGGTTGCTGTCCTTCCTGGAATCTTGGTCTTAGGCAAACGGCTCGGCAAAAACGGTATCTCCACAAACAGAAACACATCGTCGGGGTGCACTTTCAACTTCTCGATGATGTCCTTCAAGGGGGGCTTGACCGAGCTCATACTGGCCACCAGCATACAACGCCGTGTGGGTAGGTGGAGATGAAATGACAAACCTCCCCAAAATAGGCCACCTCATTCCGAAACCGTACGCTTCGCCAGCAGGTGTGCTACCTAGTATCGGCTCCACATAGCCACAAACACATAATCGCTTTCTGAATGCTCTCTGACCATTGCTTGGCAGGTGCACATGTGCTCAGTTTCCATTGGCCAAAAATTGCATGACCGGATGTCGTTCACGTCACACCGGCCGCAGCTGCCATTCACAAACACTTGAAATCCGAACGTCGAACCAATAGTCCCAGCCACATATCGTATATGATTCCAACACCACCGTGTACCTGCATTACAAAACCAACAATAACTCGGCAAACCGTCAACCCGAATAAAACACCGTCCTAACAAAATCCCTTAAAGCCAATATCATAAACCCAACACCGCCCTCCAATTTAGATGTATGCCAACCATGTCAACATTCCAACTATCCCACAAAACATTGTGTGACAAGGCAAAGCACGAGACCGTCCGCCTGTTCTGTTCCACACTCTATATCCGTTACCTCCTACGCCTCCACCCCTCAACGTCAGTACCCCACGTCTCCCCCTTACTGTTATTCTATCCAAAACCCATCCCACATTTCCATATAAATTCCCCTTCTCCTATTGCTCGCAGAGTAGAAACTTGTTCACCAGCAACACACGTGGGTTGCTGTAAGATGGGCATACGTGTACAACCCTCTGGAGGCTGTTCAACAGCACCACTACGAACCGCAAATTCTGTTTAGCTGGATACAACTGGGTACACGTTGTGATGGGACACTGCCCGGCGGCTTCGTAGTACCTGACGTATGCACACCCAATCCACTTGCCCTCCGCGTTCAACGCCTTGAAAATACACAGGCATCTAGCGTACCAATCTCCGCCTCCCCGAACCAACAGTGCCACATCTGAGAACACCTTCTCTCTCGGAGATGCCTTTACGAACGTCCCCTTCGCCACCAGCACACCCCCCTGTGTTCGTGGTATGGCCACTGCTGTGTGTGTCTGCCATCGAAGCAATAGACGAACTGTCAGTGAGTGACACACATTCCGCATAACACAGCTGCGATTCTGCTCACCATACGCTCACTTACCTGCACGCTGTCACACGCCATCTGCATCTGCCTCAGCTGACCTTTTAGGCCCTCCATCTGATCCCCGTGTACTGCTGCGAACTCTGCAAACACACTGTCCCCGCTACATCCGAGGCGCATGATCCTGTACTTCTTTGTCAACACAGGCGCTAGCTCTTCCACGGCCTGCCACACTCAACCACCCGCAAGGCAGCATGTATTGCATCAGAATGCACATAATCCGCACACCGAAATCAGGTCGTTCATCGCCCTGCGCTCTTCCCCCTGCTCCAGCTAGCATACTTTCGCTCACCACACGCAGCGCTGATACATACTGCCGACCTCCTCCCGCATCTGCCGCCACTTCTCTGTAGATCTCACGCTGCATCTCCTCATCCACAATTCTCCGAGGAATGTCGGCCCAGTTGCTCCCCCTCACGGGACCCTTCACTGTCCCCTTGTGTGTTCGCTCCCACATCTCCGTGCTGTAGTGGTGTGGCATCCCCCTTGCTTCCACGTTCTCGAGAAGATGCTTTATCATGTGGATCTTGGGAATTTCCCATTTAGACGCTTGGTCAGGGAAAGCGACGGGTAGCAGCTCCATCAACCTGCAATACAAACTGTGGTTTAGCACATAGGTTCTACCACCAGACTGCAGTGCACGCGGTACAAACTGCACAAGGATTGCCAACACCACCTGTGTCGAACCACCAAACTTACGCAACGGCGTGTTGCCTCGCCGCTTTCAACGTATCGCGGGTGTGCGCCGCCACTCCCAAAAACGACTTGTAGAACATGGCGTAAAACCGGAAAGCTCTGACCTGCAACGCCCTTAACTCTCCCGCCTTTCCCCTCCTCAAGGCACTCGAGTCCGCTATGATGATCGGCATGATTTGCATCATGGCGCGATGCTCGAAGGCCGCATAGTGGGCGCCAGAAAGGAAGAAGGACGATCCGCCGGGAATCCTTAGTAGCACACTTGGCGTCTCGCTTTTCAAATCTTTCTTCCTCCTGCGACGAAATGTGGACCAACGGGCCACATTAGCATCAGGCCAAACCCAAAGACATTAATTCCAAGCAACAAACGTCCCTCTGTCCACAACAACAGAGGACCGCTGCTTTCTACACGCCTCACCTCTCGAGGATGCGGATCTCGACTTTCCCAAGGGGGGAGAGGTACTCGTCCATCATGTGAACAAAGACACTAGAGTCCAACACGTGTAAGATGTCAGCCAGACATGCGAGGTACACGTTCCCCCAGGTGGTGTCCCCAAAGTTCCACCGCACCAGCACGCACTGCGCCCAAAAGGAAACATGTAGCGAACACATATGTTGCGTCTCATCACAACTCAAATAAATGTTTCCACGAAGCAGTGGCAATGTGCAGCGTACCTCTATTGGATGGGTTGACCACTACGACTGGAATTTACGGGCGTCCTCTTTTTTGGCAGACGCAAAAAACTGTCGCACTATGTCCTTCTGCCTCTCCAATGTGCGGGGATCCTGTTTGGCTGTCAGCCGTGTCAGGTCTCCAACTTCGGCATAGCAGTTAGCGCACGGGCAATGTGTGCCCGTCTGCAGCGTTGCTGAAGCCCTATTGTTCTCAGGATAGTCTCCAGGGTATCCATAGAGGCAAGGTACCGCCCCTTGACCACGTTGCACGCAACGTCTGTCACATAAAAGTACCTCACGGGAGCACTGGATACAGAAAGTAGTTTCCAAAGTTGACGGTCCACGAATACATCATTTTCAACGATAATACACACTAACGCCACACGTACCTTGCGGTTTCCCGCATCAAGGGTCCAAGTATGATCTTCAGCGCCTCCTGAAAAACTCGTGCCTTCTCTGTCGGGCTAGCCCATTCCGGGCAGAAGGGCAGCACCGCAACAAGAGTGTGGCCCGGCTCAAACCACCTCAATTCCTCAGGTATGTTAATGAGCAAAATCAAGACAGGCCACGCATTCCTCCGCCCGTTGCGCGACGCATGCGTGCTGTCGCTGTACACGATGACCCCGAGAATCAGAGCCTTGTCGTCCTTGATCTCTTTCTGCCACACACTCAAACCGGAGTGGGACATTAAGGAGCACGCCCTCCATCGGACACGACTCGCGCAGCATGGCAACGTACCTGCGCGTCGTGCATCCAAGTGCCTGTTTCCGGCCCCTCGAATACGCGCTTCCCATGCTCGTTGTACTTCTCCTCTGGCTTCCACACGAAACCCTTCCTCCGCAAAAAAATGCGGACAAGCTTCTTCACAAGCTGCACACCACAAAAGGCCCATGACTATCAACGGTCGAAGAAGTCTAGATAGAGACGTTTGATGCCCTGAGTTACCGATGTAGGGGAATATATGCATTACGCATTTCTGGGCATGCTCACCAACTCTGTGTCACGGAAGTGCAAGAGAAGCTTTTGAGACAATCCTCTAGGCCCGTGTACGACGATATGCTCCGTCTTCCATGGAACCATATCTGGCGGCGCACGCTCTTTCCCCCATCGCTTCACGTCAGCGTAGTTGCGCCACCTACGTAATTCCTTCAAAGAAAACTGCGGGTTACGGAATATGTTAAGAAGTCTGTTGACTTCTCGGCGTGATAAGTCTGCGTCCCGGAAAAAAAGGTACAGCTCCGTGAGGGTGTCGAAGAAGTCGGAGACGTCGATAGCCTCTGAACAATAAGAGTCGTCATCGTCACTAATATCCCCGTCAAGTTCTGCATGCGACGCCTGCGGCGGAGAGACATGTGTCGGCTCCGATGTAGGTACCCCACGGGTTTTGGCCCCAGTAGTCGCAGGGCTGCAGTGTCGTTTGTGCCCAACACTGTTTAGCGCTTCTAGGTAAGCATCAAATATAAGATGCTCGACATTTCTCTTCAGCGAGTCCCCGCATTTAGTTCTGTCTGACAGATGAGACTGTAAATCACGGTCACAGGGAAATTCCTTACGGCATACGCCGCACTTGTTTCCCGTCATCTCGCTCTAACTACGAACCCTAATCAGACCCCCAACAAGCGGTTAGGTAGGCTGTTTTCATAACCTCATCGAGCGTGCGCGTCAACCTGTTAGAGATTGTGTGTTTCGCTTGCACAAATTTGGCCAACTGTACTGACAACACCCTGTTCTTCTAATGATAGATTACACTAAGAAATAATAATAGTTAACGTTACTTCCGTAATAATCACACCAACAATGCATTCATGACTCATGCATATCCAAATGAATGTTCTCCAATATAATCGCTTCTACAAATAAACACCCATGATCACCCCACTATTACTACCTTTCAATAAGAGGCATCCGCTGTATGCATTACTAGGAGAATCGCGCCTTTATGCGGAGTGTATATGTGCTTGTACACGAAAGAGCACGCGTGAACAAATGTTTCCCCATTTTCGAAGCAAATTTTTAGACGAAGCAAATTGTGAGACGAACCATCGGATGTGTTACACGAGTCCCGGTCCACGGACCTGTTCTATCTAGGGAATTCGTGTTCGGATGTGCCTCCTTTATAGCTTAGGTGCCGTACCTAATGTACGCGATTGTACAACGATGTTGTATTGTCGCTTTGCAGTGTGAGGAACATTGGAGTATGCCAGCACAACATAATACCCTTCAAAATACCTCTGTACACAAACTCAAATTTATTATGCATGATGTCACAACCCTTGTACACTCACACCTGTTATTCGCTGCATCCCCGCATGTCAAGCTGGTTACGGTGCACTTATATGCACCCGTCCAGCTGTTATGGAGAATTCTGTGGCGCACAGGTGTCACCATCTCGCTGAACTGTCACGTGATGCGCGAACATCGTGTAACCCAACTGTAGATCTGGCATCCGTAGGGGGTTGATGTGACTACTTCTGCTGCCTCCTTGCCATAGACTATAGCGCTGACGAGAATTCGCTCCCACAGGAACCCTACCGGTTTTAGTGATCTGTTTCCGCCCGTGTCCGGGAGTTTGAACACCTTATTTCCAAAATCATTTCCGTGAACTAATATCGCGCCGAGCATGCCTCCAAAAAAAGCACTATGCTGGAACCAAGACTCGAGCGAATACTCGGAGGCGGAAGTTGGAGAAGTAGTTGCGACACGCACGCGTATGGGAAGGACCGCCAGTACAAACAGAAAACAACATAATATGGCGGCGTTGGAAGTGGAGGAAGAGATTATGGAAGATGTTGACGCGACGGTAAGCGCACCTGATGAACTACCTCAGCCCGACGATCTGGTGGCGGCGTTGGAGAAGAATTATCACAAAGTAGAATATCGCAACATGGAGCTAACGAATCATCGGGGCGTGGTCAGCACAGTCGACAAGAAGGACCTCGCCTCCATCGCCGACAACACATGGTTGATAGACGGAGTGGTCGACTTTCACAACGTGTGAGTAACGTTGCCGACGCGCTACGAGCCCGTCGTGAATGTCGCGCCAAGAGTGCGCGTTAGATTGATTTGATGGCCCTTTGTACGTGCACAACACCCACCTTCGATGTCATGTGCTTTCAGGCTTCTAAGCATCCGTGATCCAAAGCTGTCAAACGGGAAGACGTGGGCCGCGCTCGATTGCAACTCTTTTGCGAACACCACTGCTCACAACACGGCAGTCAATGTTGGAAACGGCCTGCCGCTCCTTGAGCACGACTACCTTGCGGTCCCTGTCTACAGGGGGTAATTATTGAGCCACCTGACTTGTTTGAATGGAGCCGTAGGGTAAATGCATTCTTTATGCGCGTGACTAAACACCGTCCTTTCCTACCGCTTGCCTCCATGCAGAGAGCACTACTTAATGGTGATAGTCATATCACCCCACCGGCTAGTGGATAAGAGGTCAAGGAAGGATAGCCCGCCACTGGAAATGGTGTTGTTCAACAGCTCCAGGGCCCCGATGAGTACACAGAAGGTTTTTAGTGGCGTGAAAATGTAAGTGTGGTTTTCCGTTACTGTGACTACTATTGTTATTTGCACATGCGTGCCTGTAACCGGGTTGTGTACGCCGAGATGTTCCGCAGGGTGTTGACAACCATGGTCAGGACGACGCATCCACATGTAGACATGGCGAAATTTGATCAGCTGCTGAAGGACGTTCCCTGCTGTGAAGATAGTAGAGAGAATCAGGAGCCATAGCTAGGAACGACCTAGCTAGGCAAGAAAGAAGTTAGGCAAAAGAGGATTGAACTAGCAAGAATGAGGATACAAATAGCAAACCCTAGAAGGATTGTACTCGCTATAGAGCACCCCACTACAGGCTAGAACATAAGATAATATTCTGACACCTGCCATGTCCTCACCGTAAGTGTGACCTTCCTGGTTTTTTTGGTGGACTGATGTTGTTATACAAAATGCAAAATTGACCACCTGGTGTGCAGTTTTTTTGCGCGCAGGAAAACCACATCCCCAAGCAAGAGAACGGTTATGACTGTGGAGTCTTTGTTTGCCACTACTTGAAAAATTTGGTCTCCTCCAACTTCGCCAACGTGAAGAGTGGCCTGTGGTTCAAGGGGGTCAGCGCGCTGCAGTACCGCCGCATCATGCGCGCTGATCTATGCGCTCACACTATGGGAGAGTTGCTCCGGAAGCTAGATGAGGATGGCTTGGATGTTCCTTCTCAGCCAAGCGGGTTGAACACCAACACGACTTTGAGGGAGGGTGCGACGGAAGGACATGAGAAAGAAGAACAGCGTATAGACCAGCTCGAGGCGGAGTTGTGCTCGTTAAAGCGTGAGGTGGGTGCGATGATAGCAAGATTCGCCGCAATTGGTAGTGTGCTTGGGATGTCGAGGGAGCAGTTGATCTCAGCAGGCGAAAACATGCTGCAGCAAACTGGCGTCGCTGAGCAGGGATCGAGGGGTACGGATGGGCGCAAGCACGGACCGCACACTCCAATGCGGCCATCAGGCTACACGAAGCAGGTGAACGACAGCCCAGACGAGGATATGATGGGCTCGAACACGAGAGTGTCGCTCGACAGCAAATTCGCGACGGCTGTTGGTGCGTACCCCTGTTTCCCGGCACCTCTGCCAATCCCCGGGACGGTTCCACACTGGCTGCTGTCACGGCAGCAGGCAGCTGCGGTTTCACTAGTCCAGCCATCCTATCCGGTGTACGGGATGGCGCAGAGCGGTGCGGTCGCACACCCCGGCTTCGTAGCTGTACCTAAGCAGGAGACGTTGGCGGGAGGAGAGGATTCGGAGGAAGATGGAGAGGGCGAGAACGAGCCAGGAACAAAGCCGACCAAGTACACAGGGGTCTATGTGGAGGCCGATACAGGCAAGTATGGGGTGAAGATCGTCGCAAAGGACAAGGAGGGGAAGAAGATAACGAAGAGAGTCGGCGCGTACACCATGATAGAGGAGGCAGCGTATTGCTACGCGGCAGCTGCCCACGTGCTGAGGCCTGGTAAAGGCACCCGGAATTCCGTGGCTTTAACACCGGCAGATAAGGCAGCTTTGAAGGGGTGCACTCCCGAAATCCTGAAAGTCATGGTGGATGCCCGCATGTGGTGGCGCTGGAGGGTATGGAGGGAGACTTACAAAGGTCTGACGCTGAAGGCAGCGCGAACAAAGAAGAATGCAATGCGTGCAAAGAGGGGGAGACCGCGCAAGGGGAGTGGTGATCAGGGTGGGGGCACGGTAGGGGAGGGTGAAGGCGAGAAGGCTGGCAATGCGGACATTGTCATCGCTGGCCACGAAACAGAAAACAGCAGAACGCGTAAGATGGCCTGCGGTGCAGAGGCAAAGTCTATAGAGGACAAGACAGATGAAACTGGTCGTGGGAGGCCGTAGGATGGTGCTTGGGATATCAGTGGGAAATGATAGTGGATCATGGGGTTGAGAAAGGTAAGGTGGAGGATGCTTTCACGCTTGTGTGGTTTGTACTTTAAATGAAGTATGGCATTAACAGCTTGATACAACGTTGTTTCCTCTGGTGCATGTATAATAGATATGAAATATCCAGCAAAAGAAGGAGCTAATGTAGGAGTACTGTAAAAGTGTATCGAGATTACGGGTGGTATGATGAAAGTTGACGGTGAACAAAGGAAGAATTGTATTCGCTCACCAAGATTACAGAAATCGTGGAGGTCGTCTTCCACTGGGTGTCGGTGATTGCGTTTATCCTGATAGGCGACAACGGTTTCGGTCGATGGTTGTGGACGATGTTGAGCATGGTTTAGGCATTACCGTATACTTTGCAAGCTCAATCCGAGTACTTAGGATAGCGTCCAGTGCACGCAAACAATGTCATTCGTTAACAATGGAGACTTCCGTTGCTTCTGAAGATACTGGCAACGCGGGGCGTGCACGGCGAGTGTCCCAGCCTTCGGCGTACCTGCGCGCGGCATATCAGCTTGCAACTCCTCGGGGACGCATGCCAAGGGGGACTCGCTTGCCGGTCGTGCCAAAGCTTTTGGCCATTACCAGAGCGGAGGGAGGCGGAATTGCAATTCGTGACGGTAATGACGGTTTGATGTGCAGTTTTTACGAAATGTTTGACGATGCTTTTAACTGTTTAAATCTTGGTTCGGAAAGTGAAAGTGTTGTCTTTCCCCATACTTCCTCGTTGGAGTTTGTGTTGCCCGGCATTTAACTGTCTCCACCGCCTACATTCCCATGTCCGCAAATAATACGGGGGGCGAGACATCGGACGCTTCTCCCGGCAGGGTCGGCAAACAAGCGCTGGTGAGTCACTCGCCCGATTCGCGTACCAATAGCGACGGTGCTCCTCGTCAGGCGAACCGGAATCGAGGCGAGGACGTAGAAGGGGGCATACATGCACACATCGTGAGCAATATAAACGCTTCCGAAGAGGAGGATGACGAGGATGTGGGTGACGCGATGCGCACGATGTTCGAAAGCAACGCGAGAGTTTCCAACGATGCTGTGGACACGCATGGCGAGGAAGTGCACGTTTCCGCGGGAGTATTCAGGAGCCTCCTTAAGTCGCAGGACGAGAGCGCGCAGAAGGTGGCCCGCTTGGAAAATCTGCTGTTGAAGTCCGATGGGGGGTCCCGTCGGCGCAAGGCGGAGCGGCAGAGGGATCCCGGGCAGGGATGCATGAACCCAAAGCGCCAGCGTCGCGGCCCGGCAGTGGCAGACGTCGAGGAGGATGACGACGAGGAGGAAGACGACGACTACAAAGACATGGCACAGGTTCGGACAGCGCGTCGGAAGCACATGCGCTCTGCGAAGTCGCCTGTTCTGCAGCGCGCACTTGATCTGCTGCCGGCCGACAAGGCTTGGAAGGTGGGATGTGGTACCAATCGTGTAACATTACTTACGGTTTGTGCATTTTCTGCCGTGCGATGGAGTGTTGTGGAGCATTGGACTCATTCACGATATACCATGATACCTGACTTGTGTGCAGCGCCTATGTGAGCTGGTCCGAGTGCAGCTATTCTTGCAGAAGCCTGCGGCAACCATGACGTTCTATCCAAGCTCAGACGACAAGACATATGGCGTTTGCGCAGTGATTGACAGACTGCCTCATAGCTTCGCGTGCCTTGCGCTTGCGGCGGACAAGTCCTGCCGTGCTGACCTTAACAAGACGCTGAGCGAGTGGAAGACAAGGGCAGCTGGACGGGTCCGGGACATTGCGCTCCCTAAGCTTGGATTCTTCCGTGATGAGCGTGACGAGGCAAGCCCGTGGGCAAGGGACAACGCACGGACGCTGGAGCAGATGTGAAATAAGTGAACAGGAATGGAAATGACTAAGTCAGAGTTGGGTACAAATACAACCCTAGAAAGCTGTACCCCATATGTGCTACCCCACTATAGCCTACAAACATGCATCAGCTATAGTAATCTGACACACCCCCATAGGCAAAGTGGGGGAGAAAAAGGGGTCACAAGACCAGTCAAGCAAAGCAAAGCAAAGCAAGCTCAGGGTGGATCACAAAGTCACCACACAGTCCGAGCACAAGAGCAGGGCCAGAGGCCAGTTCACAAGCAAGAGTACAGACATATATATAAGACTAGACAAGCAAGAGCAGGTATATATATGTCACAGTACAAGTAAAGTCAAGAGGAGAGCAAGTGAGGCAAGACAGGCACAAGACCCTGCTGGGTGCAGAAGCGCTGATGGTCACAAGGCGCAAGTGCCTTGGTGAACACATCAGCAGTGTTGGCCTCAGAGGCCACGTACGCAAGTCGCAACTGACCACGCTGCTGCAGCTCACGAGCAAGGAAGTAGCGGAGAGCAATGTGCTTCATTCTGTGCTCCAAGCGCTGCTCTCAACACAAGGCCAGCATGGCCTTGTTGTCTACGTACAGCACTGGAGGAGAACGAGGCGGCTCTCCAAGGTCAGTCAGCAGGTAGGTGAGCCAGCGAAGCTCCTGTGCAGCCATGGCCCCGGCGTAGATCTCAGCCTCACAACTGGAGCCGAGAACCGAAGACGAACGAGTAGACCGCCACGAGACAGAGCCGGAACCAAGACTGAAGGTGTAACCCTATGACGACCGCTGCGTAGCCTGGTCATCAGCCTAAGAAGCGTCCGCGTGGCCTGTAAGGACCACTGGACTCCGCCCTCCAAGCACTAGCCCCATGCCCGACGTACTGCACAGGTAGCGCAATACCCTCTTCGCTGCAGCCATGTGCTCTGGTCTGTGTCTCCCAGGAGCAACATAGCGTGCAAGAATGCTCAGAGGGAATGCAAGGTCAGGTCGAGTGTAGGTCATCAGGTACATGAGGCAGCCAACAAGCTCTGGGTACGGGCCACTTGACTCTACGGACTCATCCGAAGGCACAGCTGAGAGTGAGTGGCGAGTAGACAGAGGAGTGGCCTGAGGCGAGGAGTACGTGAAGCCGAAGCGCTGAAGGACCTGCTGCACCATGTGTGACTGAGTCAAGGTGATGGTGCGGCGTGCTCTGTCCCGAGTGATCTGCAAGCCAAGGTAGCTGCGCAGTTCACCCAGGTCTGTGCACGTGTGTCTCTTCAGCAGCTCGGACTTCACGTAGGCGAGTCCAGCAGTGTCCGCTGTGGCAAAGACCAAGTCGTCGACGTACACGAGGATGTAGAATGGCGGGAGTGAAGTGTCGGTGCGCAGAAACAGCGACGGGTCAGCAGTAGACGGAGCAAACCCAAGAGCCGCAAGCGTAGTCCTCAGTGTGTTGTGCCACTCACGCTGTGCCTGGCGGAGACCGTAGACTGGCCGTCGGAGGCTCCACTGGGTGCCAGGAGGGAAAGTCCCAGTGAAGCCAGGTGGACGGCGCAGCCAGATCTCCTCGTGCAGGCTACCCTGCACGAACGCAGTGCTGAAGTCGAGAGAGTGAAGCTCGTAGTCGCGCTGAGCGGCTATGCGCAGCAGCACCCGAAGAGTGGTCATCTTCGGGGTGGGAGAGAAAGTCTGAAAGTAGTCAACTCCCTGCCGCTGACTGAAGCCACGAGCAACGTACCGCGCCTTGAAGACACGTGGAGAGCCCGGTGGCCGATTCACCCGGAAGATCCACATGCCACTGACGATGTTCGCCCCAAGAGGGGGAACTGCGTCAACGTAGGTGCCTGTGAACTTCCAGGAAGCCATCTCTGCATCCATAGCTGCCTGCCACTGAGAGGAGTAGGGACCCTCTACGGCCTCCGCGTAAGAGCGCGGAGTCGGGATGTCTAGTGCATCAGGGTCTCCCTCAGGAGCAAGCAGTACAGACGCGAGATGAGGTGAAGCAGCAGCCAGACACTGTAACTCCTCCTGCCTGTCCTCTAGGACGTCCGTGCCAAGAGCACACTCACCCCCGACGGACGGAGGACAGACAGACGCAGACTCAGCAACAAGACTAGCAGCGTAGTTGAGACGACAGCGAGCAGCAAAGTCGACGAGCTCAGCGACAAGAGCAGACGCAGTAGTGGACTCAAAAGAGGGGTCAGTGACGACAGTAGCAAGCAGACGCGTGACAGTAGGACTGGCAGCACGAAGAGAGTCCGACTCAGGGTCGGCAAGCGCAGGAAGAGAGGACTCAGGAGGAGAAGGCAAAGAGGCACGCAGAGGAGCAGTGGACGGACGTAGAGACATCCGGTGCGTGCCAGGGACAGGAGGAGGACGCTGACGCGAACCGCGACCACTAGCGCGAGCAGCACGAACAGGCAACGCGGGACGAGACGCAGGCTCACGACGCTCAACAAGACCTCCAGTAGGACCAGTGTAAGGAGAGGGAGCAGGCAAAGGAGAGGAAGGCTCCAACAGTGACTGCGACTGGACAGGCTGTGGACACTCTACCGGAGGAGAAAGACCAAGAACCTGCTGCAGGAGCGGAATGAAGTACGGCCGAGGCCGCGCGGCAGCTCCAGACTCAGCAGGGACAGCACCAGCACCCTCAGCGACAACACCTGCGCCACCAACACCTCCAACGGTAGGACCTCCAGCAGCACTAGCAGCAGAACTACCGCCAGGACAGACAGCAGTAGTCTCAGCACCAACACCCTCAGCAGCTCCAGCTCCAGTAGGACCCGCAGGCCCAGCAGCTTCGGGACCGGCAGCACCAACACCCTCGACGGTCGAAGAAGCTCCAGCTCCAGCAGCACGCCTCCAGCGGCGAGCAAACCACTCGCGCAGCTCCTATGGAGAGAGGGGCTCCCGTCGGGATGCAGCAGCAGGAGAAACCCCAGGCTCAGTAGCTCCAGACCCAGCACCTCCCAACTCAGCACCGCCAGACTCAGCACCCCCCGGCTCTGCACCCCCAGGCTTAACACCCTCCGCAGTAGCACCCCCAGGCCCAGCACCCCCAGGCTCAGCACCCCCAGCAGCAGCACCTCCAGGCCCGGCACCCCCGCGCACAGCACCCCCAGAGTCAGCACCCCCAGGCTCAGCACCCGCAGCAGCACCAGAGTCACCAGTAACCTCGACCGGGTCAACTGCGTCTACCTAGGACACACCTGAGGGGGCAGGAACCTGAGGGAGGAGGGGGTCTACCGGGGGGGGGAACCGGCACAAGGAAGTCCGGCGGAGGGGGGAGGGAAGGAGTGCGGTAGGGGGAGAGGCGGTAGAAGGGGACTGACTCGTCGAACGTGACGTCCTGGGAGGACAGAACACGACGAGAGGAGGGGTGGTAAAACTGCCACCCTGGAGCGTCAGTGGGGAAGCCAAGGAAGACACAGGGAGCAGCACGAGGGGACAGCTTGTCCGCAGACAAGTCGCGGACAAACGCCTGAGATCCCCAGACACGGAACGCCGACGCATCGCCAACCTTCCCCGTCCACAGCAAGACTGGGGACATCACGGGCCGAGAGACCCTGGGGTGAAGGTTGAGCTGATGCGCCGCGTACCTCACCGCAAACGGCCACAGAAAATGGGGGGCAGCCGCATGCATCATGGACGTACGAGCGACATCCATGACCATGCCAATGCGGCGCTCAGCAATCCCATTTTGCTGTGGAGAGTCCGGAAGCGTGAAGGTCTGGCGGATCCCCCGTGCACGACAGTAGTCTCGCAGAAGGCGAGAGGAGAACTCTCCGCCTTTGTCCGAGTGCAGACGCAGAACAGGAAAGTCCGAGCCGAAGCTCTTCCTAAGCTGGAGACGAGCCTCGCGGATCCAGTCGATCAACACCTCAGTGACCGCACCCTTGCTGCGCAAGGGGAGGACTGTGGTGTAACGCGAGTAGTCGTCAACCACCAACAGGAAGTAGCGCTCGTGACCCTGCCCACGGACGGGAGCTAGGCCCCACACGTCCATGTGAAACGTCTGCAGAGGAGCCTCTGTCGGGGGGAACTGGGAGGAGTGAGGAGTAGCCCGGAGGCGACCCTCGACACAGGGGACACAGGAAGGTCCTGGCCCGGAGGGAAGGGGAGGGAGAGACCGGGGAAGACCAGAGACAAGGACACGGGAAGCCATGCTCCGAAGACGGGGCAAGGAGGGGTGGCCAAGACGGTGGTGCCACAGGAGAGTCTCGTGAGACAGGAGGCGACAAGAACAGGGGGCAGACTCAGGACCTGACCGGGACGCAGCAGCAAGCACGTGACCTGACGCAGCTACCTGACCAGACGCAGGGACAGGAGGAGACGCAGTGGTCAGGGTGTAGAGGCTCGACCCCGGCCGACGTGAGAACGTGGCCAGGTGCCGGCCTGTGCGTGCGTCCGTGCAGTGGGTCACCCGCTGACTCGCAGGAGTGAACTGGTGAACCCCCGCATCCTGCAGGTCCGCACCACTCTCCAAGTTCGTAGAGAACGAGGGAAGGTACAGACCAGACAGGGTGCCCGAAGGGGCAGCCGGACACGGGAGGACAGTGGAGAAGTGAGAGAGGACAGGACCCCCAGAGGGGTCAGCCAGGGAGACGGCAATCTGCCGGCCAAGCGGCGTGAGGGTGGTGCGGTCTCGAAAGAAGGAGCGAGAAGCTCCGGAGTCAAGTGTGAAAGTGAGGGAGGACGAGGGCGACGCAGTACTTGAGAGCGCAGTCTCACCAGTACCTGAGAGCGCAGACGCACTGGCACCTAGAGCAGCAGCCTCACAAGCACCTAGCGCAGCAGTACCAATGCCCGGGTCGGGCTGGAAACACCGGTAACCCTCATTCTCCTCACTAATAGTCACAGCATACATAGCAGCAAGGATAGCATCAAAATCAAGATCAAAGATCGCCACACCAGCCCTAAGAAGCTCATCCCAGCGAGGGATCTCACTAGCCCCGGGGAACTGCTGACGCCAAGCGTCCGTCAGGCGGCCAAAGCAGCGCTGGGTGGAGTGGGCACCCCCACACTGCTCACCCGCGCGGTCGCCGGAACGAAGAACGTAGGTGCAAGGACCAGTACCCCCACCCCTCTGACGCTGAGTGTACCACTCACGAAGCTGCGGAGGCGGAGGGATGTCCCGCGAACGCTGCTGCTGCTGCCGCTGCGAGCGCTGGCCACCACCACCGCCGCTCCGCTGCTGGGTACCACCCCGACCAGCTCCACCCCCTCCACCACCACCGCCTCCTCCGCTGCCTCCTCCGCCGCCTCCACCTCCTCCGCTGCCACCACCACCACCGCTGCCACCACCACCGCCGTCTCCGCCGCCGATGCCACCACCACTACCACTCCCGCCACTACTCCCGCCGCCACCCCCACTCCCTCCGCCGCCTCCGCCGCCACCGCCACCGCCCCCTCCAGCTCCACCCGCACCCTTGCCCCCCTTGCTCTTGCCAGAGCGACGTCTCCCACTAGGGGCAGACGCCGCGCCGAACGACTCAAGACCAAGCAGGTCGGCAGCAGCAGCAGAGGCAACAGAGGGCAGCAAGGGGGAAGGAGAGCACCCCTCAAAGATGGGGGTGCGAGGGTCACCACGAGAAGCTCCTACTACGACTATGCTCTTCTCCACCGCAAGGAGGGCCTTCTCGAGGAGGTCGACGTTGAGGGTGGTGGGACAGACTGCGAGAAAGTGGTCCCTGACTACGCGAAGGGAGTCAGGGAGGCGCGCGACTACGTAGTAGAGAGTGATGTACATGGGGGGGGGGGTTCTTAGCGCAGAACTCAGCAGGAAGGGCAGCGCGGTAGCGAGTGTCACTAGTGCGGAGGTGCGTAATGAGGTCAGCGACAGTGGGAAAGGCAGAGAGGTCAGGAAAGAGGTAGGGAAGCATGAGACGGCTCAGTGCAGCAGTGGCAGGGGAGGAGTAGCGCGCAACTACAGCGTCGTACAAGGTCTGAGCACTCTTGTACTGACTAAAGTGCGCGCGCTCAGAGGTAGGGAGGTGGCGACGCACAGCAAGACGTGCAGCAGCATCGCGGGTGGCCCACTGAGAGCGCACAGTGGGATCAGCATCAGCAGCAGGAGCAGGAGAGGCGCCAGAGGTAAGGTGAAAGAGAGAGAGGCCGTCTGCCCTATCGCACTGTAAAAACAACTGCAGGTCGTCTAACCAGACCTCAAAGTCAATGGCGCGACCCTCAGCGTCAAAAGCTAGGACACTAGGGGTAGCCATGACGACGACAGCGAAGCAGTGCAAGCAGTAGGGGAAGAGCACGCAGTGACAGTGGGACTGTGCTCACCAGGCAGGGCAGGCCGGGCAACTCTGCAGAAGGGCGGCTCGGCGACCGGGCGGCTCGGGTGCAGGGCGGCTCGGCTCCCGGGCGGCTCGGCGGCAGGGCGGCTCGGGTGCAGGGCGGCTCGGGTGCAGGGCGGCTCGGCTCCCGGGCGGCTCGGCGGCGGGGCGGCTCGGATGCACTGCTGCTCGGCTGCTGCAGGTGGGCGGCTCGGCTGCTGCAGGTAGGGTGGCGGGGCCGCGAGAGAGCCGGGGCGGGGCCGCGTCAGAGCTGGCGGCGGGGCCGTGTGAGAGCCGGGTCGGGGCCGCGTGTGAGACGGGGCGGGGCCTGCGTGAGAGCCGGGGCGGGGCCTGGTGAGAGCCGGGGCGGGGCCACATCAGGGCCGGCGGCGGGGCCGCGTGAGAGCTGGGGCGGGGCCGCGTGAGAGCCGGGGCGGGGCCGCGTCAGGGCCGGCGGCGGGGCCGCGAGAGAGCCGGGGCGGGGCCGCGTGAGAGACGGGGCGGGGCCGCGTCAGAGCCGGCGGCGGGGCCGCAAGAGAGCCGGGGCGGGGCCTGGTTAGGGCCGGCGGCGGGGCCGCGAGAGAGCCGGGGCGGGGCCGCGTCAGAGACGGGGCGGGGCCGCGTCAGGGCCGGCGGCGGGGCCGCGAGAGAGACGGGGCGGGGCCGCGTGAGAGCCGGGGCGGGGCCGCGTCAGGGCCGGCGGCGGGGCCGCGAGAGAGCCGGGGCGGGGCCGTGTCAGAGCCGGCGGCGGGGCCGCGTCAGAGCCGGCGACAGGGCCTCGTCGTGGCGGGCGGCAGGGCCACGTTGGGGCCCGCAGCGAGGCCGTTTAAGAGCCGGCGGCGGGGCCGCGTCAGAGCCGACGGCGGGGCCGCGTCAGGGGCGGCGGCGGGCCGCGACGTAGCGGGCGACGGGGCCGCGTCAGAGCCGGCGGCGGGGCCGCGTCAGTGTAGGCGGCGGGGCCGCGTTAGAGTAGGCGGCGGGGCCGCGATCAGGAGGGGTGGCGGGGCCGCGTCTGAGGGACAGCGGGGCCGCGAGGGAAATGGCGACCCGAGGGATCGCTAAAAAAAAATGCGCGCCTCGGGGCGCGCTTCGGTGGGCCCTAAAAAAACGGTCCTTAGGAAGGACCCGCTCTATACCATGTGAAATAAGTGAACAGGAATGGAAATGACTAAGTCAGAGTTGGGTACAAATACAACCCTAGAAAGCTGTACCCCATATGTGCTACCCCACTATAGCCTACAAACATGCATCAGCTATAGTAATCTGACAGCAGATTCGGGAGCGCATTGGGCTTGGTGTGGAGGAGAGCGGTAAGCGGTGTTCTTGTGCTTATACACTGTGGTGAGTGACATTCTTTATGTGCGTTGTAGTATATAAACCCCACCATTATATCCGCGGCCCCATGTACAGATCTGGTGCTGAGCAACTGGTCAAACGACCGCGAGGGGATGCCATTTGCGTCTGCCGCCTTTGCGACGTGCGCAAAGGCAGCCTTCATTCCAAAGAAGCCTGCACTGTCGCTCACTTTGAAGGTGTACCACTTTGCGTGGCTGGAGCACGTGGTGAGTGAGATTGTTTGACTTTGGTGGTTAGTTTGAGTATGGCTGTAGCCTTACAAGGCGTGCGCGTTGTGTATTTCTTTTCAGGTGTCCGACATCATTACCGTAATCACCCGGACATAACACCCGGGGGTATTATGATAACCACAGGGAAAAAGGGGGGGGGGGGGTTCTCTCAACGGAAAATCCATCATAATACCCGGGTGGTTATACATGGCACTTTTTCGTGCAAGAAAAAAAAAAAAATTAGACGATTTGGGTGTTTCAATAGTCGTTTTAACATCACAGGTTGAGGCGAGAATTCGAGTTTTGGCGAGAATGTGAGTTTCACCTCTCGGGCCACGTGCAACTGGAGCAACTGGTATATGGGTAATTGGAGCAACTGGCACACTGGCAACTGGAGCAACTGGCACACGGGCTACTGGAGTAACTGGCTCCACGGCTAAAAGTAGCGGCAGACGAGCAACGGACTCACGGGCGACTGGAGCAACGGGCTCACGGGCGACTGGTGTGAGTTGCCTGCAGCCCGTCCTTCCGCTCCCTTCAGCGGGGTCCGCCGTGAGGGGGGGGGGTAGAGGTTGCGCCAGGAGGGTGAATGGAAACGGGGGGAGTGTGAGAGGGTGGCGAGAGAGAGTATGCAAAGCCAGCAGCCGCCCGTCCTCTCTCTCTCACTGCCGCTCGTGCTGCTGTGGGGGGGAGGGTAAGAGAGGGAGGCGGGGAAAACAGACAAGCATCTGCAGGTGCCACCCGCTGCTACCGTGGCACCTCGTGCTGCCGCCCTTGCCCCACCTATCCTTGTTTCTCCTGTCTGCTGCTGGGGCCTGCAGGTGCTGCCGTCGAGCCGCTGCTGTCCTGATGCACGTTGCAGCCACAGAGCCTGCTCATCAGGCGACCTGCCACCCCTACACCTGCTACTGCTTCTGCCTTGGCTGAGGGCGTGCTACTACTGTATTTGCCACTCCTGCACCGGCCACTACTGCTCTTGCTTGCTTCTGCTTCTTCCGCTGCACTCCTGGTGCACCCCGTCAGGGGGCGTTTTACACTTAGACCTGCAATCAATTATGGGGGCGTGTCAAAATATGTTTACATATTTTGTATAATCGTTTGTAGTTGTAGTGTAGATATTGCGTCATGTTTGGTGGTGCACCTCCTTGTGTTGCTGTTTACCTATTTGTACTTGCTATTCTCATTAGTGAAGCCCTCTTTTGGCTTGCTATTTCCTCTCGTCACCCTCACCTAGTTCAAACCCTAAGCTACTATGCTCCTACTCTTAACATGTTGCTACAGCAGCCGCGGATAGCACTGTCAAACTCATATCATATAACTTGTCTAGGCTATAGTGGGGTAGACACTATGGGGTACAATTTCCTAGGGTTTCCTACTTGTACCCAACCTTGTGCTAGTTCATCCATTCCTCGTTCTCTCACATGGTATAGAGAAGGTTCCCTAGTGGGAACGCTTCCTTGGGCCCACCACTGAAAATTTTTTCTGACCAAAGCGCGAGTCGCTCCTGCCCGAGGCGCGCCTCGTGGGCTGCCCTTCTGTCTAGCTCTCTTAGAGGCCCCTCTGAGGGCCCCTTGTCGCCGCCCCTAGCGGCCCCGTCGCCGCCTCCCTCCCTACGCGGCCCCGTTGCTGCCCCTACGCGGCCCCGTCGCCGCCCCTAGCGGCCCCGTCGCCGCCTCCCTCCCTACGCGGCCCCGTCGCCGCCCCTAGCGGCCTCGTCGCCGCCTCCCTCCCTACGCGGCCCCGTCGCCGCCCCTACGCGGCCTCGTCGCTGCCCCTAGCGGCCCCGTTGCCGCTCCCCTCTTTACGCGGCCTTGTCACGGCCCCTACGCGGCCCCATCGCCGCCTCTACGCGGCCCGTCGCCGCCCCTAGCGGCCCCGTCGCCGCTCCCCTCCCTACGCGGCCACGTCGCCGCCCCTACGCGGCCCCGTCACAGCCCCTGGCGGCCCCGTCGCCGCCCCTACGCGGCCATGTCAACACCCCTAGCAGGCCCTTCGCCGCCTACGCGGCCCCGTCGCCGCCCCTACGCGGCCTCATAGCCGCCCCTACGCGGCCCTATCGCCGCCCCTAGCGGCCGCGTAGCCGCTCCCCTCCCTACGCGGCCCCGTCGCCGCCCCTAGCGGCCCCGCCGCCGCCCCTAGCGAGCACTCGAGCCGCCGAGCCGCCCAGCAGCCGAGTCGCCCAGCAGCCGAGTCGCCCAGCAGCCGAGTCGCCCCTGCAGCAGCCGCCCCTGGAGCAGCCGCCCCTGGAGGAGCCGCCACTACAGCAGCCGCCCTTGGAGGAGCCGCCACTGCAGCAGCCGCCCCTGGAGCAGCCGCCCCTGGAGCAGCCACCCCTGCAGCTGCCGCGGAGCTCTCGCCCTACAGTGGTAGCGGCCTCGCCGTTGCCGCCATCGTACGCCTGCCCTTCTCGCCATTGGAAAGCACTGCCCTGCTCGTACTGCTGTTACTGCTGCTCTTGCTGCTACTGCTCTTTCTACTGCTACTACTGCTCCTAGCGTGGCCAGATGCAGCTCCAGCGTCGCCCGCGTGAGTCCCTCACCCCCCAACAGCTTCGTGAGTGGTATGCTAGTTGGGGTTGTCGGGTTGGCCACAGTGGGAGTCGTTCTGGAGTGAGTAGTTCCGTAGCTGCTTGTAGTGGCCGGATGCAGCTCCAGCATCGCCCGCGTGAGTCCCTTACCCCCCAACAGCTTCGTGAGTGGTACGCCGATTGTGGTTGTCGAGGTGGCAGTAGTGGGAGTCGTCCTGGAGTGGGTAGTTCGGGAGTTTCTTGTAGTGGCCCGGTGCAGCACGAGCGTTGTCCGCGCCAGACTCTTTCACCCCAGCAACTTCGTGAGTGGTACGCTTAGAGTGGAGGGTCGTTGAATCCTGCTCGCTGCCCGTACGTTGTTAGCACGAGTGTCCGGACTGGTCGGACTTGCGGGACGCGTGGTCACACAGAGTGCCGCTGCTTCGCCCGTCTGAGCGACGCTTGGCGTACAGAGTTTGGCGACGACGCTGAGCTCCTCGAGTGGGTGGAGCTGCTTACGCAGAGGGTAGATATCTTTGCTCTTGACTATGATGCTATTCTCACTGCATTGTATGCATTGTCTACTAATGCCGAGGGAGTCTGTCACCTTTGTGTGCCGCCTGACCCCGGTATCCAGTCTGCTGCTATAGGTGCTGGTGAGGCTGCTGCTCTAGGTGCTAGTGCATCTGCTGCCACAGGTGCTTGTGAGTCTGCTCTCTCAGATACCACGTCCGCTCTAGCCTTACACACCTTCACCCTTGACTCGGGTGCTTCTCGCTCCTTCTTTCGAGACCGCACCACGCTTACGCTGCTTAGTCGGCCGGTTGCGGTCTCCCTGGTGGACCCTTCTGGGGGTCCTGTCCTTGCTAGCTTCTCCAGTGTCTTACCATGCCCGGCAGCCCCCTCTGGCACCCTGTCAGATCTCTACCTCCCTCGTTCTCTACGAACTTGGTGAGTGGAGCTGATCTACAGGATAGGGGAGTTGACCAGTTCACTCCTGCGAGTCAGTGGGTGACTCACTGCTCGGACGCTCGCACAGGCCTGTCACTAGAGCTACACTGTGAGATCCCCGATCGATCCTAGGGGGGGTTTCAGGCGCGGTTGCCTGGGGGGGTATGGGCGCACTGGCCCGCTACTGAAACAAGCCCTTTTATCCCAATGGTCTAGTGGTTGGGATTGTGCCAAGGCTGACACTTGGCCACGTTCACTCGTCGGCCGGGGTCGAGCCTGTACACACTTACTACTGAGTCTCCTCCGACTGCTGAGTCTGGTCAGGTAGCTGCGTCGAGTCAGGTGTTTGCTGCAGCGTCCATGTTTGGTCTTGAGTCTGCTCCCTGCTCGTGTCGTCTCGTGTCCCACCAGACTCTCCTCTGGCACCACCGCCTTGGTCACCCATCCCTACCTCGTCTCCGAGGCATGACCTCCCGTGTCCTTGTCTCTGGTCTCCCCTGGTCTCTCCCTCCCCTACCTCCGAGGCCTGCCCCTATCCGCGTCCCCTGCGTCGAGGGGCGACAGCGCGCCGCCCCTCACTCCTCCGAGTTTCCTCCGACAGAGGCTCCGCTGCAGACTCTCCACATGGACGTGTGGGGCCCTGCCCACGTCAGTGGGTAGGGGCGCGAGCGGTACTTCCTGCTGGTGGTTGACGACTACTCGCGTTAATCCACAGCCTTGCCCTTGCGCAGCAAGGGTGACGTCACTGAGGTGTTGATCGAGTGGATCCACACAGCTTGTCTCCAGCTCAGAGAGAGTTTCGGCTCGGACTTTCCTGTTCTGCGTCTGCACTCTGACAGAGGCGAGGAGTTTTCCTCTGCCCGTCTGGGAGCCTTCTGTCGTGCACAGGGCATCCGCCAGACCTTCACGCTTCCGGCCTCTCCACAGCAAAATGGGATTGCTGAGCGCCGCATTGGCATGGTCATGGACGTCGCTCGTACGTCCATGATCCATGCGGCTACCTCCCATTTTCTGTGGCCGTTTGCGGTTCAGTACGCAACGCATCAGCTCAACCTTCAGCCCCGGGTCTCCTTGCCTGAGACCTCCCCCACCTTGCGGTGGACGGGGAAGGTTGGCGATGCGTCTGCGTTTCGGGTCTGGGGATCTCGGGCGTTTGTCCGCGACTTGTCTGCGGACAAGCTGTCCCCCCGTGATGTTCCCTGCGTCTTCCTTGGCTTCCCCCCTGACGCGTCTGGGTGGTAGTTTTACCACCCCACCTCTCGCCACGTTTTGTCCTCCTAGGACGTCACCTTTGACGAGTCGGTGCCTTACTACCGTCTCTTCCCCTACCGCACTGGGCTCCTCCCCCCGCCGCCGCTCTTCCTTGCGCCAGGTCCTCCCCCGGTAGACCCCCTCCCCCCTCAGGGTCCTGCCCCGTCAGGTGTGTCCCAGGTAGACGCAGTCAAGCCTGTCCAGGTAGCTGTTGTCTCTGGTGCTTCTAGAGGTGTTGTGCCTGCGGGTGCCGGGTCAGGGGGTGCGGAGCCTGGGGGTGCTGAGTCCAAGGGTGCGGATCCTGGGGGTGCTGAGTCTGGGGGTGCTGAGCCTGGGGGTGCTGAGTCTGGGGGTGCTGAGCCTGGGGGTTCTGAGCCTGGGGGTGCGGAGCCTGGGGGTGCTGGGTCTGGTCGTGTGACCTCTCGCGGTGCTTCGTCGAGGCAGGAGTCACTCTCTCCGCAGGAGCTACGCGAGTGGTTTGCTCGGCGCTGGAGCTGTGCTGCTAGAGCTGGAGGTACTACTGTTGGTGTTGGTCCCGGAGGTGCTCGTACTGGCGGTACTGGAGCAGCTGGGGCCCTGGGTGCTGCTGGAGGTACTGCTGGAGCTGCGGGCTGTACTGGAGCTGCCGGTCCTTCTGGAGTTGGTGCGGCTGGAGCTGCTGGAGCTACTGGAGCTACTGGAGCTGGAGCTGCTAGGGGTGTCGGCGCTGGTGGTTTTGCTGGCGCTGGTGCGTCTGAGGGTGCTGAAGTTGGCGCTGTTGGCGCTGGCGGTGCTGCTGACACTAGTGCTGCTGCTGGGGGTACTGGTGCTGTCCCTGCTGGTTCTGGAGGCATTGCGCGGCCGCGGGCGTACTTCGTTCCAGTACTTGAGCAGGTTCTTGGTCTCCCTCCCTCTACTGGTCCTGCTCCTCTCTTAGAGTGTCCACAGCGTGTCCAGTCGCAGTCACAGTTACAACCCGCCTCCCCCCTGCCTGCTCCTTCTCCCTACACTCGTCCTAATGGAGGTCTTGCTGAGCGTCGTGAGCCTGCGTCTCGTCTTGCGTCGCCTGTTCGTGCTGCTCCCACTAGTCGTCGTGCTCCGCGTCCACGTCCTCCTACGGTCCCAGGCTCACACCAGATGGCACTGCGTCCGTCCACTGCTCCTCTGCGTGTCCCATTTCCGTCTCCTCCAGAGTCCTCTCTTCCTGACCTTGATGACCCGGAGTCTGACTCTCTCCGTGCTGCCAGTCCTACTGTCACGCTAGAATAACATTACCTCGACCTTATCTGCGTAATGATACTTGAAGGACTCCGAACCTGCCACGCCTCCGGAGTAGAGCAGGAGTGCCGCAGTTCCGCGTCGACCACAATGTCAAGGTGCGTGGTGAGTCAGGTATGTATGTTCCTTGTCGCTCCTTTTCCGCCCTATACCCCAACCTATCAACGTTTCTCGTTTCTCAGCTTTCATGCTCTCCCCTCGTTTTCACCGCCCTCCCCTCATTTTCACCCCCCTTTCCTCATCGTTTCCGCTCTCCCCTCATCTTTTCCGCTCTCCCCCTGCTCTCCCCTTTGCTCTCCCGCTCTCCCATCTTACCCTCTCCCCCCATCTTCCCCTCTCTTCCCCCATCTTCCCCTCTCTCCCCCCATCTCCCCGTCTCTCTTCCCATCTTACCCTCTCCCCCCATCTTCCCCTCTCTTCCCCCATCTTCCCCTCTCTCCCCCCATCTCCCCGTCTCTCTTCCCATCTTACCCTCTCGCTTCCCAAGGGGGTGAATCCCCTTGGGTGGTTGATTTTATGATAAGGGTGCTGATTCTCCGTGAGTGAGTGAGATGGAAAGGTTCTGTAACCCCTGGATGAGCGAGAAGGATGAAGGCTGATGCATCTGTGGGTGAGAGGAAAGCGGGTTGAAACCCCATGGGTGGATGAGTGACAACGAAGTAGGCTGAATCCTCTTTGGTGGTACAGTTATCAACAATTTGGGCTAAAACTCCTCTGATGGTTGAGTGGAAGCTGTTTGGGGTTCAGTGGAAGGTAAAGGGAGGAGAACCCTCCCATGGCATGGTGCATGACAAGTGGTGATTGGGAGGCCATGTGGCAGGGGATGAGCTTTCAAGGCGTGCGGCGGGGTGCAAGAGTGGCGGCAGGGAGGCGAGGGGGGAGGTGGTGATGTACGGTATGTGCGGCTGTGCCACTACATGCACTCTTGAATCTGCCACAACCTGAGAGTTTGTTCCTCGCGATTCTTTTCGTACGATACGAACGATATGTGGCCTTGGCTTTCCGACAAGTGTATATGAATGGTTGTTCTAAGTTGGGTTTTGTTGCCTTGGCATGGCAAGTGTAATATATGAATTACGGTATGTGTACTAGCGTGAAGAGACATGTATGAATACACACGGCTGAATCTAGAGCCATACTCTAGTAATATATGAATGGTGACTCAATCTAGGTGTCATAATAATATTGTTTTAGTTTAAGCCCTATTTCCGCCTTGCCATTGCCTCTTGTACTTCTAGATTTCACGCGCCCTATGAAGAAATCATGGGAGCATGCACACAAGATTTCCACGCAAGATTTTGCAGCACAAATTGTAAGGAATTTTCGTCAATTCCTTACTGAGGCACCTCTTACGCGTACAACCCCAATTTTCGGAGTTTCAGGCTCGGTCCGTCGACCTCGCCTTCTGAACGTCTTCCGCGTCGCCTTCGGGTTTTCCAAACCCAAACCTACACCCAACCCTCGCATGTATCCGCGGTCCCGGCTTAGCTAGCTATGCTATATTATGCCTAGGCCCCGTTGTTTGCTCAGTAGTTGTAATCACTTCTGCGATATTGAATTCTGCGCACTCTTCTTTCATACAACTCATAACACCTGGTATCAGAGCTACTTTCCTAGGTTACCCTCCACTTTCCCGGGTAGTTTAGTATCGGGGTGCGATAGGTTTGGTGGGCTGCAAAGCGGTCGGCTGAGAGATAGATACGATTATCTCGCTCCGACTAATAGCGTTTGCGCCTTCATCAAAACCAGAAAAATCGCTGTTAACCCCCTGCCTGTTAGACGAAGCCTGCGACAGATGGACCAGGCGGAGTTCAACGAGTTCATGCAGCAATTCCGGGCGATGCAGGCCAACATGCAGACTATGTCTGGCGAGTTGGAGCGCCTGAGGGCGGAAAACGCCGAACTACGCCAGACGCGAGGTGAAGCGCGTCAGGAGTCGCCCGCCGTGGATGAAGCGAGTAGCAGTTTCGCACCTAACGATGAGGTCCTCAGCGAGCTATAGAACTCGCTCGACGCTTAAGACGAGGGAATGGCACGGATGCAACGAGCACAAAGGACGCAGGAGCAACAGTCACAGCCGAGGCAACAGTCGCAGACGACACCACGACAGGCAACAGCGACGACCCCGGTGATGGTTTCAATGGCGCCCTCGGTGCATGCAGCAGCAACAGTCTCGACAACTGTTAAGATAAAACCGACGAACCCGCCCCCGTTCAACCCCAGCGACAAAACCGTCACTGTGTCGGCTTGGTTGTTCGGTGTGGAGGTATTTTTCAATGCTGCGCAAATTGCTGACGATGCCACCCGCATTAATTTCGCAGTATCACTATTGCGAGGACCGGCGTTGGAGTGGTGGAAGCGGACTCTTCAACCAGAGGGGGCTCTGGCAGGGACATCACGTGCGAACGACGGGACCTGGGCAGCTGTCACGCAACAGGCAACTTCAATCTTCGGAGTGGCTACGATACGCACATGGACGGAGTGGGGCGCCGCGCTGCGAAGCAGATTCGAGCATGTATCCGCCTCGGATTCTGCCCGCATGAAGCTGCGTACCTGGAAGCAGGTGGCGTCGGTCCAGGATTACACGACGACATTCTGCAATTTAGCTGACCAAGTGGACGACATGAGTGACGCGGAGCGACTCGACCGCTATGTCGCGGGCCTCAAGTATGAAGTACAGTACGAGGTGTGACGGGCGAGGCCACGAGTTTTTCTCGAAGCCGTCCAGGTGGCTGAATCAGCGGATGCATTGATGCAATGGGCGAGAATGAGTTCCCGGGAGGGCACTCAATTTCGTGGACCGCCGCGCCAGCCCACGATCAACGGGGTGGATGCACCGAGGCGAGGACCCAACACGTGCTTCAATTGCAACCAACCGGGCCACTGGAAGAAGGAGTGCCCGAAGCTGAAACAGGGAAACAGGAACGACGGAGAGGGGTCGGGAAAAGAGACGAGTCAGTAGCAATCGGGCCACCTACTGACGCGACCCCGTCGCCCGGCAATCAACATCCACACCGAGTGGTGGTACCGATACGGGCTATCGACCGCAACCGGACGAATAAGGTGGATGAACATGTAGATCACCCTGTGCTGGTAGTAGGGAGGGTTAACGGGCATAAAATAAAATTATTCGTTGACGGGGGGGCGAGCCACAGTCTCGTGAACCTGGCGACGGCCAAAAGAATTGGAGTCAGGCTGGACAGGTGTCTACCAGAGATTGATGCGCAACTGGTGGACGGAACACCGCTGGCGATCAAGGACGAGGTCCGACAAATTCGGATGAAGTGCGGCGACGATTTCGGGTTCTCCATGCGAATGCTGGCGACAACACTGGACGGTTGCGATGTGCTGCTCGGAAGGGATTGGCTGCAGCATTTCAATCCGACCATCGACTGGACGACGGGAGCGATCACGGTGCTGTGCAACAGGGGGTGCGTGACACTTCTGAAATGGGCGGAGCCGGAGCCGACGACAACACGTGTCAATGCGATAACGTTGAAGAGGGCGATAAAACGGGGAGCGCAAGGCTACGCCGTACAGCTGTACGAGGTGGTGGCCTCCGATAAAATCGCCGACATCGACACGCTCTGCGCTGCTGTACCCGACGACGTGGCGACCATAATACGGAAGTATCCCAAAATTTTCGCGGATGACCTGCCTGATGGGTTGCCACCTCAGCGTCCGGAAGATCACAAAATCGAGCTGGAGCCAGGCGCAAAACCAACCATCCGGTCACAATGGCGGCTCAGCCAACCGGAGCTCGACGAGTTGCAGAAACAGCTGGACTATCTGCTCCCCAAGGGGTTTATCCGGCCGAGCACGTCACCGTATGCCGCCGCGATACTATTCACGCCGAAGAAGGACGGAGGCCTGCGCATGTGCATCGACTACCGAGCGCTGAATCGGGTCACGGTCAAGTCGCGTTTCCCGATCCCACGAACCGACGACCTGCTCGACAGCTTCGCGGGGCTCGGTTCTTCTCGAAGATCGATTTGCGAGGTGGCTACCACCAGATTCGTGTGTTCGCCGACGACTGCCCGAAGACTGCATTCCGCACCCGTTACGGCAGTTATGAGTACACCGTGATGCCGTTCGGGTTGACGAACGCACCCTCGACCTTCCAGCTCACCATAAATGGGGTGTTTCGGGACATGTTGGACAAGAAAGTTATTGTTTACCTGGACGACATCCTGGTGTACAGTAAGACGCGGGAGCAGCATTTACGGGACTTAGACGAAGTGTTCTAACGCTTGCAGCAGAACCGACTGATTACGAAGGGCTCTAAGTGTGAGTTCTTAAAGTCGGAGCTGGAGTTTCTGGGGCACGTGGTCTCAGGGGACGGCATTAAAATCGACCCTCGGAAGATAACAGCGATTTCGGAGTGGAAGCCGCCCACGAACATCACCGAATTGCAGAGTTTCCTTGGCTTCGTTAACTACGTGCGCCGTTTTGTACCCAATATGGCGGGGGTAACCAGGCCGTTAACCGACCTCCTGCATAAGGGCGTGCAGTTTTTTTGGGGGGAGAAAGAACAGTTGGCTTTCAACGAGCTGAAGAAAATTTTGAGTTCACCCCCGGTGCTTCGGCTGGCAGATCCATCTCGACCGTTCGAAGTCGTGACGGACGCTAGCGATTTCGCCGTCGGCGCTGTGCTATTACAGGATTTCGGCAACGGGCTGCAACCCATCGCGTACGAGTCAAGAAAAATGCAGCCGCCCGAGCGCAACTACCCGGTTCACGACAAGGAAATGCTCGCCATCGTGCATGCGTTTCGTACCTGGCGATGCTACCTCACGGGAGCGGATGTCACAATCCGAACTGACCACAAGTCATTACAGTACATGCGCAGCCAACCACAGCTCAACCCACGACAAATCCGGTGGCTCGACTACCTCGAATCAAATTTCCGCTACACCATCACATATAAAAAGGGCGCCAACAACATCGCCGACGCCCTGACCCGCCCATCCATACTGACCGCAGCAATACTAATCGCCCATTCCAACCCTTTATTGGCAGGATTATTCAAGCACGGCTACAGGATCGACAGATTCTTCAAGACCAGTCAACACTGCGGGGTCACTACTCCGCATGGGAGTTACTACCTAAAAGTCGGTACTAACCGAGTTTGGGTACCTTCCTACCGGCCCTTACGCGACTTGCTGACGCAGGAAGTACACGACTCCAACCTCTCTGGGCATTTCGGCGTCGACAAAACATTGAAGCTGCTGCAACGGAATTACTACTGGCCCGACATGGCGTCGGACGTGCAGCGCTATGTATCCGCCTGCCCGACCTGCCAGCCAATGAAATCATCACGACAACGCTTAGCTGGCTTACTGCAGCCCCTCGAGCCACCCGAACAACCGTGGCAACAGGTGACTATAGATTTCGTCACAGGCCTTCCAGCTGGCGCAAGTGGCAACGACTCCGTGCTCGTCGTCGTTGATCGCTTAACGAAAATGGCGCATTTCGCGCCCTGCCGTACAACGATCACAGCCGAAGAAACAGCGCGACTCTTCATCTCAACCGTCGTACGCCTACACGGGTTACCCTCGGCGATCATCAGCGATTGAGATCCGAAATTCACGTCGAAATTTTGGCAGGAGACATGGGCACAGTACGGCACCCGCCTGCAATTTTCGTCATCCTACCACCCGCAAACCGACGGCCAGACAGAGAGGACAAACCAAACGATGGAGCAGCTGATTCGCACGAACTGCCCGGACATCACCAAGTGGGAGGATTCCCTTCCCATGCTCGAGTTTGCGTACAATAACGCCCCATCTGCAACGACCAAGCAGTCACCCTTCTACCTCAATTACGGGATTGACCCGGTGGTACCCTCATCCACGACTCCCGACAACCCGGTCCCCCGGTCGCAGCAGTTTATTTCGGAGCTCCAGGCAGCACGCGCCAAAGCAGCGGATTTTATCCGAAAAGCGAATTCGAACGCCAGCCGCTACGCCGACCAACATGGCCGCAATTTACCCTTTCGCGAGGGGCAGATGGTTCTCCTGGACACCAAAAACCTCAAACTGCCCCAACCCGCAAAACTACGTCCACGCTACGTGGGGCCTTTCCGCGTCATTCGGATGCTGACACCGGTCACTGCGAAACTTCTCCTCCCGGACGACTGGCATATTCATGACGCTTTCCACGTCAGTCTACTTCGCCACTATGTGGCACCCCAGTCATCTGACATAGCTCGACCCCACCAAGCGCCAAGTGTCCGACCGGTGGCAGACCCCACCCTCCAACCTTGGAAGATATTGAATCATCGCATTCGTGCGACCCCCGCTGGACGACACGTCGATTTTCTTCTGCGCTGGGTGGATCGCACGACCGACGACGACACGTGGGTCCCGGCTGACTCACTACAAGGGCACTCGGTCCTCGGGCAATATCTTGCTCGCCGCCAGGTGCCTGATATTGACCACCTTTCTTGAGGGGGGGGGGGGTAGTGTAAGGAATTTTCGTCAATTCCTTACTGAGGCACCTCTTACGCGTACAACCCCAATTTTCGGAGTTTCAAGCTCGGTCCGTCGACCTCGCCTTCCGAACGTCTTCCGCGTCGCCTTCGGGTTTTCCAAACCCAAACCTACACCCAACCCTCGCATGTATCCGCGGTCCCGGCTTAGCTAGCTATGCTATATTATGCCTAGGCCCCGTTGTTTGCTCAGTAGTTGTAATCACTTCCGCGATATTGAATTCTGCGCACTCTTCTTTCATACAACTCATAACACAAATAATGGATTGTACTATACTCACAATTACCAGCTTACTGTACGTACGCTTCAGATAGTCAGTACCAAGCCCTCATACCGTATTCGTTTTTTGCCTGTCTGATTTGTCAGACTTAGTACACTGGGTTAGTCTGATTTGATCAGACTAGGTTTGAAACTGTTGCGATCAGAAGTTGATCGTGGCCTAGGATCTACTCAGGATGGTTGGCACACAGAGAAGTGATGTTGGTGGGCCCTTGACCTCAATAGCAGAGTGAATGTAAATGCTTGAGATGAAATAAAACATGCAAATGCAGCAAATATAAATATGATTACAGGGGAGATGAAACGACCTAGCTAGCCATGTACTCTAAGGGGTACATTCCAGGGCCCGTGCTAGGATTTGGGGCATCCTGAGCCCTCAAGGCACTTTTCTGGAATCTTAAAAAATGCCCTGATTTGTCAGGGCAAATTTTCCAAGCCTTCCTGTATGTTCAGGGCTTGTGCAGAAACTAATCCTGACCTATAAGGGCAAAAACTATAGTGTTCAGGGCTCAGATTTTAGCACAGACAAAGACCAGACTCTGTGATGCAGAGCAGAGCAGCCGCATCACACATATAGTAGGTGTTTTACTACCCAATTAACCCCTTCACCAGCAGCGCCGTAGTTTGTGTCGTGTCCTGCGTGCTTGATACACAAATTGCACCTCATAGATGGGAAACCGAAGGAAGTTTGACAAAGCACGAGCCACGGGAAATCAGTTGACCATTCCTGTTTGTACTTCATAAGCGCCTCCTGGTATTTATCCTCTGCCTCATCGCGCAGTTCCTCCGTCGATGAAGATGCAGCAGGAACGGCCGATGGTCCTGGTACAGCTGGCTCTAAGCGGATACGTACGGTGGGTTCCGTAGGACTCTCGCGAGAGAACAACAAGCGCGACTGTTTGTGCTTGGTAGCTCTTAATTTAGCGGTAGGGGCAGGGCCAATGCGTGTCGCACCAGGGGCACAATGTTTGTGCTGTTCGTACTAGCACGGGCGGGTGTGACTGCGGGAGTTCGAGATGAACCAGCTGCAAGTGAGGCCGTTGGTAACGTGGACACCGCTCGAACAGGACGCAAGAAATCTAAGCCGGTAAGACCTCGTGATACTGGCGTCGCGCCATCGTTCTCGTTGGCCATGACTAGTACGACTGAGCCAGCCGAGCTTCACTTGTGCTACTCAAACAGCAACACTGGAAGAGTGTTGGTTGGGTTGGATGGAGGAGTGCTCAGAGAGACACCCAGCTAGTGCATGCATGGCACACGACGAGTTGCCTTGCCCAACCTGTTCCCCCTAGTCTGATGGGTTTGTCTTGGCTGGTGCGTTGCGGGGGATCGGAACAGAACTCTCAAAGATCGTGCGAAGGCGGGAAACACACACGGGGGAAAAAATAACCGGAGACTAAAGTCCCCGGGGACGAAACCCACCCCCCCCCCCCCCCCCCCCCCCCCCCAAAAAAAAAAAAAAACGCGTCAGGGCTGGCCTTGATATTCATCCTGACGCTATAGGGGGGAACACTACGGCCATCCTGAGAGTTCAGGGCTTTGCATATAAAAACATCCTGGGACCTCAGGGTGAAAATTGGCACTGTTCTGAAATGACAGGGTAAATTCAAAACTGCATCCTGAATTCAAGGTAATCAGGATGTTTTGCCCTGATAACGTAGGCCCTGGTACATTCCCTTATTCAAATACATTCCCAATTGTGCGGCGCGAACAGTTACGAAACTGTTCTCGCCGAAGCCATCCTGCCTGCAGCTACCTGATACTGTCTGCTCCGACGGTTCAGATGCGTCCCAGCCAGGGGTTTTTTTATCAGAGTAAATTACTCTGTTTCTCTGAAAATCAGAGTAGTTTTTAGGGGGTCACTCTGACGTGTTTGGGTAATTTTTTTGGAGGATAAGTTTTCTATGATTTGTCAGGGTTCTGATTTTAGCTTCTTTGAGAGACCAGTGTATATTTGTGGCGGATGTACTTTTCTCTGTACAGGGTATAGGCATTTCGACCGACCCCCCCCCCCCGCCCCCCCCCTCCCCCCCCCCAATTGTTGAAAAATGGGCAGGCTAAATGGAGTTATAAATATTCGTAATCTAAGCAGAATGTGAGCGCATAGCACAGCGCCTAACCTTTTCGTAGGAGTGCAGAAGGCCTGGGTTCAATATCGTACTTGAGAGGACACTTAGAGTTGAGACAATACCGTAGGTACACTTGGTGCCCAGACTATATTTTTCAGAAGTTAAGTTTTCTCTGACAAATCAGGGTAACGCTCGTAATGAACCATGAATTTCAGAGTTTTCTAAAAAACAGCTCTGGAAATCCGAGTAGTGAAAAAAAAAAAAAGCCCTCCCAACTGTCTGACGCTTCGAGTCATTTCCAACCGTCCGACGCTTCGCGTTCATTCGCGATACTGCGTGCTTCTCTTTGCTGCGGTGAGGAGTGCACAGTACTATTCAAGTATTACTATTCGTAACACCCCCCTTCACTCCTGGCCGCAGCTCGACTTGACCTGCTTGACCACGCTGCTGATTTTGGAGCAGTGCTGATACTGCTGGCCTGGCAATCGCTTCGTGAGGAAGTCTGCTGCCATGTCACCGGTCGGGCAGTTGGTCAAGTTGACCTTGCCCTTGTCCACCTCATCCTTCATGAAGAAGTACCGCAGCGCAATGAGCTTGGTTCGGTTGACGAAACCAGGTTTGTTCGCGATGCGAATCGCGCTCTGGTTGTTGCAGTGAAGGCGAAATGTGGGTGAAGCTGGAATTTTTGCCTCTCGCAGGAATTCCTGCAAATAGAGGCCTTCGCGAACTGCTGCGGTTGTTGCGATGAATTCCGCTCCGGCTGACGAGAGGGCAACCAACTCCTGCTTCTGCGAGTTCCAGGAGATTGGTCCTGTTGGCTCGAGTCGGAACAGGAAGCCAGTCCTGGACCGTCGATTATCGGGGTCTGCCGCGTGATCGGCGTCCACATAGCCGATGAGGTTGAAGGATGGAGTTGGTGCATTTGAGTAGCATAGCCCAATCTTGGGCGTTGAAACGAAGAACTGAAGGGCGCGCTGCAGATCCAGAAGATTCTCAGCCGTTGGTTTGCGTGAGTACTGCGCCAGCTGACTGGCGATGTACGAGAGGTCTGGCCTGCAGGTGACAGAGGCGAAGAGGAGGCATCCCAACTGCTGCTGGTAAGTCTGAATCCCACCAGGGGATAGGGGTTTGTTGTCGGGTTTGTGGTTCGGTACGGGAGTTCGATAGGGAGTTGAGAGAGGTGTAGGTGGAATGTTGAACCGCTTCCCTAACTCCTCTGCGTACTTAGCCGCTGAGAGATGAATGGCCTCAGGCGCGTATGAGATGTTGAGGCCTAGAAACTGCTTCACCTCGTAGTTGCACGTGATGTCGACGCGCCCCGCCAAGGCCTTCTCGAACTGCTCGAGAAGCTCGTTGTTCGAGCCTGTGTAAAGCAGGTCGTCGACGTACACCGTGAGGAGAATGTATTCCCCCCGGAATTCGCGGCGATACATCCCTGGGTCGTGCGGCATCTGCTTGAATCTGATTTCAAGCAGGATGTTGTACAGGTATTGCTGCCACAGCCTCGGAGCCTGTTTGATCCCGTAGAGTGACTTGCGCAGTTGGCACACGCGCGAGTCCCCTCCGCCATAGGTGTGTGGCTGCTCCACGTAGATCACGGCGTCCACTAACGCGTACAGGAACGCGTTCTTCACGTCGATCTGACGGAGTGGTAGGTGCCTTGCGGCTGCAATGGCGAGCAGGATTCGAACGGAGGTATGGCGGCTAACTGGGGCGAATGTCTGGTTGAAGTCGATGCCATGCCTCTGATCGTAGCCGCGAACTACCCAACGTGCCTTGAAGCGCTCGATCGTTCCGTCCGCTGCAGTTTTCACGCGGAAGACCCACTTCCCCGAGATCATAGCCTTTGATCGCCGCGCGGTCGACTAGCACCCAGGTGTCTCATGACTCCAGCGCCTTGATCTCTGCGTCCATTGCTTTGCGCCATTCATTGCTGTGTGGTCCAAAAAGAGCTTCGTGCGGATTTCGGGGCTCGATGACACGTGGTGCCTTCAAAGTTGCGGTGTGAAGCCCAAGCAGCTGCAGTCCTGAGATAGTGCTGTCGTGGCGACGTTGCGGGATGGCTTCCTGTACGTTGTCGTCATTGCTTTCTGGTTCAGGAGGCGCAAGTGGTGCTGTGCCTCTACCGCTTCTGCCTGTTCTGCTTCTGCCTGCTGCGCCCAGGCGCTCGTAGAAGATGACGTCGTGAGCATGAGCGAATTTTTGACTGAGGAGGTCCAGCACGATCCACGCCTTATACTCGTGACTGATGCCGAGATGGATCCCCCAGCACGCGCGGCTGGCGAATTTGCCAACGGTTGAAGTCGGCGGGCGGTATTGAGCCATGCACCCCCATACGCGTAGCATGGAGGTATCCCCTTTGGTCCCGGTCCCTTTGACGCGCGGGGACAGATTGCCGGTGATGGCGGTGGTCGAGAGTAGGTTGTGCACCCGCACTGCATGGTGCATCGCGTAGGTCCAGTAGATCGGCGGCAATTTCGACTTCTTCATCAGCGCGCGCACCTTCGTCATTAGCGTGCGGTTCGTCCGCTCAGCTACGCCGTGCTGCTGGTGCGCGTAGGGGAGAGAAATGTGGTGCTCGATCCCCTTTTGCGTGAGGTAGGTTTGCATCTGGTTGCTCCTGAATTCTGTCGCACCGTCAGATTGCCAGATTTTTAGTTTCTTCCCAGATTGTAGTTCTGCGTGCGCCAGCCAGAGGCGAAACATCTTATAGGCTCTGTCGCGTGACTCCACATTTAGGACCCACACATAGCGCGTTCCAGCGTCAATGAAGGAGAGCGTGTACATTTCGTCCTCGACTCCGCAATGCCCCACGTTCAGGAAATCCTTGTACACCTTGTGCAACTTGGGCTAGCAGTTTGTTCCAGGTTCGAGCAGCGGCAACGGTTGGTGGCTCAGCGCAGCTTCGGGGCAGACGGTGCCGTTGCGCGGATGTGTCGCGCCTCTCACTTCGGAGCCATTAGGACGCAGGAGTGCGCCACGAGCAAAGACGCTTGCGTGGATGCAGTTTTTTAGCGTTGCGCGTGAAAGGTGTGAGAATCTAGGATCGAGCTCAAAAAAGAGAATGAGATTTGAGTCGAATTGAATGATCACCTGGGTACAACACGAGGCTATATATAGGCTCGACACAAGGCCCCGTAACCAGGTGTTACGCTAAGGTTTCCGCGGGCTGCGTAGCGTCCCGAACAGACCCTTACCGAATTTGGTAGAAGGCAATTCGGTGGCAACCGAAAAGGCCAGAATTCGGTGCACGTAACCTAGCTCGGTGCTATAACTATAATTAAATATAGGAAAGCACCTAGCCTAGGAAATCAAGCAATTCATGCATGCATATGATTATCCTATGGTAGAAATAGCATGATAAAGTAAAGGCAAGCAAGCATAGCTGGCATAAGCCGTCGTACTCTCACACGTCCCCCCCTCAAAGCTGGGTGGCGTGAGATACACCCTGCTTGACAAGATAGTCCTTGAGAGCACGGCGTGCGTTGCCCATATCAGCTTCTGCAACCCAACTGTCCTAAGTGGGGTCGTATCCCTTCCAGCGTATCAGGAACTTGAGGGTCTTGCCGCCGCGGCGCCGATGAGAGAGAACGCACTCGATCTTGTACTCAGGTTCATCTAGCACAAGAACAGGTGAAGGTGGCAGTAGCTGCCGTCCCTGGAACTGTTGGTTGGGGTCCTTGTAGGGTTTCAGTAGCTGCACATCGAAAGCATTGTGAAGCTTCCAAGTAGTAGGTAAGCGCAAGCGGAATGTAACTCATGTCACCTGTGCCTCAACGAGAAAAGGACCACAGAAGCGAGGCCGGAGTTTTGATGGGAGGTGAGACAGGTTCAAGTTGCGCGTGTTAAGAAGCACTTGATCTCCGACTGCTACTGAGTGATCACGTCGCTGACGATCGGCATACTGCTTCTGGGAGGTTTGTATCGAGATGAGTCGTCGCTGAGTCTTCTCCCATAGCTGCTGCATGGTGGTGACGAAGTCATGTGCGGCTTGGACGTGTGCCGGTGAGGTTGGCTACTGTGGTGTGAGTGGTTCACGTCCGTAACACAGGAAGAAATGAGTTTTTCCTGTGGCCGCATGTGGTGCGTTGTTTTAAGCGAACTCTAGGGTCGGTAACTGTGTGTCCCAGTGGCTAACGTCGTCTTTGCAAGCTGTGCGCAGTAACTGCTCAACCACCTGATTGAGTCGCTCTGTCTGTCCATCAGTCTGGGGGTGGTGTGCTGAAGACATTGCAAGCTTTGTCCCCAACAGTCCCATGAGCTCCTTCTAGAACTTACTCGTGAATTTGGGGTCTTTGTCTGAGATGAGTGTAGCGAGGATGCCGTGGATGGTGATGATGCGGTCGAAGAAGAGGCGAGCAGTTGCTTCAGCTGTAGCTGTGGTGCTGGTCGGTATGAAGTGACCCATTTTGGAGAACTTATCGATGACTACGAGGATGGAATCGTGCCCCCGTGAGGTCGAAGGAAGTCCTGTGATAAAGTCGAGGCTAACGACCTGCCATGGCTGCTCCGGTACGGGTAGAGGCTGAAGTAACCCTGCTTTTTTCTGCTTGCTACTCTTCATCCGCTGGCACGTGTCGCAAGAGGTGACAAAGTGCTGCACGTCTGCTGCCATCCCGGGCCAGTAGTAATACTTCGCTATCCCTGCTAACGTCTTGTTGCTCCCGAAATGTCCCCCGTATGGTACGTCGTGAAACTCCTCCAATAGGATCTGCTTTAGCGGGGCGTAATTCGGTACCCAAATCTTTCATGAACCCTTCCTTACCGCTAGGTCTTCCTCTCACTGTAGCAGCTTCTTCGTCTGTGTTGTAGTGATCTCTACGTCCACGGAGTACCCATGTTGGAATAGACCCTTGAGCAGAGGGTTCATCTCGTCGAGCTGGATGCCTGCTACATGTCCGGGGCGGCTCAATGCGTCTGCTTTGTTGTGTAGCCCGGGCTTGTAGATGATGTCGTAGTGGAAGTGAGTTTCCAGGAAGTCCACCCACCGCACCTGTCGTCGTGAGAGCGTCGGCTGCGACTTCAGGTATTTGAGACTGCAGTGGTCAGTATAGACTGTAGTCTTGGCTCCCTCTAGGTAACACCTCCACGCCTTGAAGGCTGTGACTATCGCTAAGGCTTCCTTGTCGTGAATGGGGTGATTCAGTTCTGCTCCGTGTAGTTTCTTACTGAGGTAGGCGATAGGCTGTAACCCGTTCCCATGATCCTGCATCAACACTGCTCCAACTGCTTGGTCACTCGCATCTGCTTCCACCACGTAGTCCTTTTCTGGATCCAGTAAGATGAGTACTGGCGCTGTAGTTAGTGCTGTCTGTAGCTGCTCCATGGCTTGCTGATGAGGGGTATCCCATTTGTAGGGCGTATCTTTTTTCAGTAGGTCGGTTAGTGGTGCTGCTATCTTAGCGTACTGCGGCGAACCTGTTGTAGTAGTTGGCGAAGCCTAGGAACTGCTGCAACTCTTTCACGTTCTCCGGTAATTTCCAGTTCTTCACGGCTTCGATTTTCCGCGGGTCCACGTGTACGCCCTCGGCACTCACCATGTGCCCGAGAAACCGCACCTTCTTTAGGTCGAAGTCGCTCTTCGACAACTTCACGTAGAACTTGTTTTTCCGCAGGATCTCGAACACCTTCCGTAGGTGCTCCACGTGCTCCTTCATGTTCTTGGAGTAGATGAGAATGTCGTCTAGGTACACCACCACGCACTCGTCCAACAGGGGTCGTAAGATGTGATTCATCTCCGCCTCAAACGTTGCTGGTGCGTTGCAAAGTCCGAACCGCATCACCAAGTATTCGTAGCAGCTGTATCTGGCACGGAACGCTGTCTTGTGGATCGAGTTGTCCGCCATCTTGATCTGCCAGTAACCCGACCGTAGGTCCAGCTTTGAGAAGACTGTTGCTCCACGCAGTTGATCGAGTAGGTCGTCTATGCGCGGTATGTGATATTTGTTTTTGATTGTCTGTTTGTTCAGTGCGCGGCAGTCGTTGCACATCCGTAGACTGCCGTCTAGTTTTGGAGTGAAGAGCACTGGTGCACTGTAGGGAGAGGTGGATGGGCGGATCAGTTGTCTGTCCAGTAGATACTCTATCTGTTTCTTCATGTTTGTCAGTTCAGTCGAACTCAGTCGGTATGGTGCATGTGAGACGGGTTTCGCACCTGGTTCCTCCACGATCTCGTGCTCGTGGGTGCGTGCTGGAGGTACGCCTGCAGGTAGGTCGTTGGGCATTATATCCTTGTACTTCTCCAAGACCTCCTTTAGTACTGCAGGATGCTCATAACTCGGCTTCTCCTCCTCTGCTACTGTCATGACCAGTGCTAGGTAACCCGTGTTACTCTCGTTTGTCAGAACATTATAGCTTATGCTTTTGTGTAGGCTGTAGTGGGGTATCCCATAGGGGGTACAACCCAATTAGGGTTAGTACTTGTACCCACTTCATTCATAGTTCATCCATTCTCATTCTCATTATCACATGGAATCAGAGCAGGTCCCCTCCTAGGGAATGTTCCTAGGGCCCACCGAAGCGCGCCTCAAGTCGCGCTCCCTTTTTTTTTTTAGCGACCCACCGTGTCGCCTCTAGCGGCCCGTCGCGCCGCCCTTACGGTAGCGTCGAGCCGCCCTTCGCGGCCCTGCCGCCCTACTTCACGGCCCCGCCACCTACCTTCGCGGCCCCGCCGCCTACCTTCGCGGCCCCGCCGCCCCACTTCGCAGCCCCGCCGCCTTCCTTCGCGGCCCTGCCGCCTACCTTCGCGGCCCCGCCGTCGCCTACCTTTGCGGCCCCGCCACCTACCTTTGCGGCCCCGCCGCCCCACTTCGCGGCCCCGCCGCCTACGGTCGCGGCCCCGCCACCTACCTTCGCGGCCCCGCCGCCTACCTTCGCGGCCCCGCCGCCTACCCTCGCGGCCCCGCCGCCTCCTACCTTCGCGGCCCCGCCGCCTACCTTTGCGTCCCCGCTGCCCCACTTCGCGGCCCCGCCGCCTACGGTCGCGGCCCCGCCACCTACCTTCGCGGCCCCGCCGCCTACCTTCGCGGCCCCGCCACCTACCCTAGCGGCCCCGCCGCCACCTACCTTTGTGCCCCCGCCGCCCCACTTCGCGGCCCCGCCGCCTACGGTCGCGGCCCCACCGCCTACCTTCGCGGCCCCGCCGCCTACCTTCGCGGCCCCGCCGCACTACCTTACCGGCCCCGCCGCCTACGAACGCCGCGCCGCCCTGAACCAGCGCCACTGCGCCGCCCTGCACCGGAGCCGCCTAGTAGCCGAGCCGCCCGGGAGCCTAGCCGCCCTGCCGCCGAGCCGCCCTGCCGCCGAGCCGCCCGGAAGCCGAGCCGCCCTGCTCCCGAGCCGCCCAACAGCCAAGCCGCCAGGCCGCCGAGCCGCCCAGCCGCCGAGCCGCCCAGCCGCCGGGCCGCCCTACTGCCGAGCCGCCCGACCTGCCCTGCCCGGTGAGCACAACACCACTGTTACTGCGTGCCCTTCCCCTACTGCTTGCACTGCAACACTGTTGTCGTCATGGCTACCCCTAGTGTCCTCGCTTTTGATGCTGAGGGTCGAACCATTGACTTTGAGGTATGGGTCGACGACCTGCAGCTGTTCTTACAGTGCAATAGGGCGGACGGTCTTTCTCTCTTTGACCTCACCTCTGGCGCCTCTCCTGCCCCTGCTGCTGATGCTGACCCCACTGTTCGCTCTCAGTGGGCCATCCGCGATGCTACTGCACGTCTTGCTGTGCGTCGCCACCTGCCTACCACTGAGCGCGCGCACTTTAGTCAGTACAAGAGTGCTCAGACCTTGTATGACGCTGTAGTTGCGCGCTACTCTTCCCCTGCCACTGCTGCACTGAGCCGCCTCATGCTACCATACCTCTTTTCTGACCTTGCTACCTTTCCCACTGTCGCTGACCTCACTACGCACCTTCGCACTAGTGACACTCGCTACCGCGCCGCCCTTCCTGCTGAGTTCTGCGCCAAGAACTGTGAGAATAAGCGAACAGGAATGAATGAACTAGCAGTGAAATGAGTACAAGTAGGAAACCCTAGAATTGTGTACCCCCTATAGGCTAACCCACTGTAGCCTACACAAGCAGAACATATATAATATTTGACACACCCCCATAGGCAAAGTGGGGGAGAACAAGGGGTCACAAGACCAGTCAAGCAAAGCAAAGCAAGCTCAGGGTGGATCACAACGTCACCACACAGTCCGAGCACAAGAGCAGGGCCAGAGGCCAGTTCACATGCAGGAGTACAGACATATATATAAAACTAGACAAGCAAGAGCAGGTATATATATATATGTCACAGTACAAGTGAAGTCAAGTGGAGAGCAAGTGAGGCAAGACAGGCACAAGACCCAGCTGGGTGCAAAAGCGCTGATGGTCACAAGGCGCGAGTGCCTTGGTGAACACATCAGCAGTGTTGGCCTCAGAGGCCACGTACGCAAGTCGCAACTGACCACGCTGCTGCAGCTCACGAGCAAGGAAGTAGCGGAGAGCAATGTGCTTCGTTCTGTGCTCCAAGCGCTGCTCTCGACACAAGGCCAGCATGGCCTTGTTGTCTACGTACAGCACTGGAGGAGAACGAGGTGGCTCTCCAAGGTCAGGCAGCAGGTAGGTGAGCCAGCAAAGCTCGTGTGCAGCCATGGCCCCGGCGTAGATCTCAGCCTCACAACTGGAGCCGAGAACCAAAGACGAGCGAGTAGACCGCCACGAGACAGAGCCGGAACCAAGGCTGAAGGTGTAACCCTGTGACGACCGCTGCATAGCCTGGTCGTCAGCCCAAGAAGCGCCCGCGTGGCCGGTAAGGACCACTGGACTCCGCCCTCCAAGCACTAGCCCCATGCCCGATGTACTGCACAGGTAGCGCAATACCCTCTTCGCTGCAGCCATGTGTTCTGGTCTGTGTCTCCCAGGAGCAACATAGCGTGCAAGAATGCTCAGAGGGTATGCAAGGTCAGGTCGTGTGCAGGTCATCAGCTACATGAGGCAGCCAACAAGCTCTGCATACGGACCACTCGACTCTACGGACTCATCCGAAGGCAGAGCTGAGAGTGAGTGGCGAGTAGGCAGAGGAGTGGCCTGAGGCGAGGAGTACGTGAAGCCAAAGCGCTGAAGGACCTGCTGCACCATGTGTGACTGAGTCAAGGTAATGGTGCGGCGTGCTCTGTCCCGAGTGATCTGCAAGCCAAGGTAGCTGCGCAGTTCACCCAGGTCTGTGCACGTGTGTCTCTTCAGCAGTTCGGACTTCACGTAGGCGAGTCCAGCAGTGTCCGCTGTGGCAAAGACCAAGTCGTCGACGTACACGAGGATGTAGAACAGCGGCAGTGAAGTGTCGGTGCGCAGAAACAGCGACGGGTCAGCAGTAGAAGGAGCAAACCCAAGAGCCGCAAGCGTAGTCCTCAGTGTGTCGTGCCACTCACGCGGTGCCTGGCGGAGACCGTAGACTGGCCGTCGGAGGCTCCACTGGGTGCCAGGAGGGAAAGTCCCAGTGAAGCCAGGTGGACGGCGCAGCCAGATCTCCTCGTGCAGGCTACCCTGCAGGAACGCAGTGCTGAAGTCGAGAGAGTGAAGCTCGTAGTCGCGCTGAGCGGCTATGTGCAGCAGCACCCGAAGAGTGGTCATCTTTGGGGTGGGAGAGAAGGTCTGAAAGTAGTCAACTCCCTGCCGCTGACTGAAGCCACGAGCAACGTACCGCGCCTTGAAGACAGGTGGAGAGCCCGGCGGCCGCTTCACCCTGAAGATCCACATGCCACTGACGATGTTCGCCCCAGGAGGGGGAACCGCGTCAACGTAGGTGCCTGTGGACTTCCAGGAAGCCATCTCTACATCCATAGCTGCCTGCCAGTGAGAGGAGTAGGGACCCTCTTCGGCCTCCGCGTAAGAACGCGGAGTCGGGATGTCTAGTGCATCCGGGTCTCCCTCAGGGGCAAGCAGTACAGACGCGAGATGAGGTGAAGCAGCCGCTAGACACTGTAACTCCTCCTGCCTGTCCTCTAGGACGTCCGTGCCAAGAGCACACTCACCCCCGACGGACGGAGGACAGACAGACGCAGACTCAGCAACAAGACTAGCAGCGTAGTCGAGACGACAGCGAGCAGCAAAGTCAACGAGCTCAGCGACTAGAGCAGACGCAGCAGTGGACTCAAAAGAGGGGTCAGTGACGACAGTAGCAAGCAGACGCGTGACAGTAGGACTGGCAGCGCGAAGAGAGTCCGACTCAGGGTCGGCAAGCGCAGGAAGAGAGGACTCAGGAGGAGAAGGCAAAGGGGCACGCAGAGGAGCAGTGGACGGACGCAGAGACATCCGGTGCGTGCCAGGGATAGGAGGAGGACGCTGATGCGAACCGCGACCACTAGCGCGAGCAGCACGAACCGGCGACGCGAGACGAGACGCAGGCTCACGACGCTCAGCAGGACCTCCAGTAGGACCAGTGTAAGGAGAGGGAGCAGGCAGAGGAGAGGAAGGCTCCAACAGTGAGTGCGACTGGACAGGCTGTGGACACTCTACCGAAGGAGAAAGACCAAGAACCTGCTGTAGGAGCGGAACGAAGTACGGCCGAGGCCGCGCGGCAGCTCCAGACTCAGCAGGGACAGCACCAGCACCCTCAGCGACAGCACCAGCGCCACCAACACCTCCAGCGGCAGGACCTCCAGCAGCACCAGCAGCAGAACCACCGCTAGGACAGACAGCAGTAGTCTCAGCACCAACACCCTCAGCAGCTCCAGCTCCAGTAGGACCCGCAGGCCCAGCAGCTCCGGGACCGGCAGCACCAGCACCCTCGACGGTCGACGAAGCTCCAGCTCCAGCAGCACTCCTCCAGCGGCGAGCAAACCACTCGCGCAGCTCCTGTGGAGAGAGGGGCTCCCGGCGAGACGCAGCAGCAGGAGAAACCCCAGGCTCAGCAGCTCCAGACTCAGCACCCCCAGGCACAGCAGCTCCAGACGTAGCACCCCCAGGCTCAGCAGCTCCAGACTCAGCACCTCCAGGCTCAGCAGCTCCAGACTCCGCACCCCCAGACTCAGTAGCTCCAGCTCCAGTAGGACCCGCAGGCCCAGCAGCTCCGGGACCGGCAGCACCCTCAGCAGGCGAAGAAGCTCCACCTTCAGCAGCACGCCTCCAGCGGCGAGCAAACCACTCGCGCAGCTCCTGTGGAGAGAGCGGCTCCCGCCGAGACGGAAGAACCGGAGAGCCCCCAGGTCCAGCAGGCGCAGGCTCCGCACCTCCAGGCCCAGCACCCCCAGGCTCAGCAACTCCTGACGTAGCACCCTCCGGCTCAGCACCCCCCGGCTCAGCACCCCCAGACTCAGCACCCCCCGGCCTCGCACCCCCAGGCTCAGCACCCCCAGGCTCAGCACCCCCAGCAGCAGCACCCCCAGGCTCAGCACCCGCAGCAGGACCAGACTCAGCAGCAACCTCGACTGGCTCGACCGTGTCTACCTGGGACACACCTGAAGGGGCAGGAACCTGAGGGGGGAGGGGGTCTACCGGGGGGGGAACTGGTACCAGGAAGTCCGGTGGGGGGGGGAGGGAAGGAGTACAGTAGGGGAAGAGGCGGTAGAAGGGGACTGACTCGTCGAACGTGATGTCCTGGGAGGACAGAACACGACGAGAGGAGGGGTGGTAGAACTGCCACCCTAGAGCGTCAGGGGGGAAGCCAAGGAAGACACAGGGAGCAGCACGGGGGGACAGCTTGTCCGCAGACAAGTCGCGGACAAACGCCCGAGATCCCCAGACACGGAACGCAGACGCATCGCCGACCTTCCCCGTCCACAGTAACACTGGGGACATCGCGGGCCGAGAGACCCTGGGGTGAAGGTTGAGCTAATGCGCCGCGTACCGGACCGCAAACGGCCATAGAAAATGGGGGGCAGCCGCATGCATCATGGACGTACGAGCGACATCCATGACCATGCCAATGCGGCGCTCAGCAATCCCATTTTGCTGTGGAGAGTCCGGAAGCGTAAAGGTGTGGCGGATCCCCTGTGCACGACAGTAGTCTCGCAGAAGGCGAGAGGAGAACTCCCCACCTCGGTCAGAGTGCAGACGCAGAACAGGAAAGTCCGAGCCGAAGCTCCTCCTGAGCTGGAGACGAGCCTCGCGGATCCAGTCGATCAGCACCTCAGTGACAGCACCCTTGCTGCGCAAGGGGAAGACTGAGGTGTAACGCGAGTAGTCGTCAACCACCAACAGGAAGTAGCGCTCGTGACCCTGCCCACGGACGGGGGCCGGGCCCCACACGTCCATGTGAAGCGTCTGCAGAGGAGCCTCTGTCGGGGGAAACTGGGAGGAGTGAGGAGCAGCCCTGAGGCGCCCCTTGACACAGGGGACACAGGAAGGTCCTGGTCCCGAAGGAAGGGGAGGGAGAGACTGGGGAAGACCAGAGACAAGGACACGGGAAGCCATGCCCCGAAGACGGGGCAAGGAGGGGTGGCCTAGACGGTGGTGCCACAGAAGAGTCTCGTGAGACAGGAGGCGACACGAACAAGGGGCAGACTCAGGTCCAGACCTGGACGCAGCAGCAAACACCTGACCCGACGCTGCTACCTGACCGGACGCGGGGACAGGAGGAGACTCAGTGGTCAGGGTGTAGAGGCTCGACCCCGGCCGACGCGAGAACGTGGCCAGTTGCCGGCCTGTGCGTGCGTCCGTGCAGTGGGTCACCCGCTGACTCGCAGGAGTGAACTGGTGAACCCCCGCATCCTGTAGGTCTGCACCACTCACCAAGTTCGTCGAGAACGAGGGGAGGTACAGGCCAGACAGGGTGCCCGAGGGGGCAGCCGGACACGGGAGGACAGTGGAGAAGTGAGCGAGGACAGGACCCCCAGAGGGGTCAGCCAGGGAGACAGCAACCGGCCGACCAAGCGGCGTGAGTGTGGTGCGGTCCCGAAAGAAGGAGCGAGAAGCCCCAGAGTCAAGTGTAAAGGTGAGGGAGGCCGAAGCCAACGCGGTACCTGAGAGCGCAGCCTCACCCGCACCTGAGGAAGCAGACTCACTAGCACCTAGAGCAGCAGCCGCACCTGTACCTGGAGCAAGAGACTCACTAGCACCCAGAGCAGCAGCCTCACCAGTAGCTAGAGCAGCAGGTCCTATACCTGGGTCAGGCGGGACGCACAGGTGACCGGCACGGTCAGCACTAGTAGGCAATGCATACATGGCAGTGAGAATAGCATCATAGTCAAGAGCATATATATCTACCCTCTGCCTAAGCAACTCCACCCAGTCGGGAAGCTCAGCCTCGTCGCCAAACACGGTACGCCAGGCGTCGCTCAGACGGGCGAAGCAGCGGGACTGTGTGTGACTATGTGTCCCACAAGGCTGACCAGTCCGAGTACCAGTGCGAATCACGTAAGAGCAGCGAACAGCACTGAGAGACCCTCCACTCTGAGCGTACCACTCACGAAGCTGGCGAGGCGTGAGAGACATGCGAGAGGGTCGCGGGAGCTGCATCTGGCCGCCACCACGAGTAGAAGCAGCAGGAGTGGAAGTATGAGTAGCGTCGCCACCCCTACAGCCCCAACCAGCGTACCACTCACGCAGCTGCTGGGGCGTGAGGGACTCACGCAGGCGTCGGTGGGGCTGCATCTGGCTCCGCAAGTAGAAGCAGGAGCAGGACTAGCAGCAGGAAGGCAGGCAGCCAGGCAAGCCAAAAGGCAGGCAGGCAGGCAAGCAGGCAACGCGCAGCGTGCTAGCAGGGCAAGAGCTCACCAGTGGTGGGAAGAGTAGGCTCGGCGACTCAGCGGCTCGGCAGCTCGGTGGCTCGGCGGCTCGGGCGACTCGGGCGGCTCGGCGGCAAGGCGGCTCGGCAGCAACTGCAGCTCAGCAGCTCGGTGACTCGGCGGCTCGGCGGCAGGGCGGCTCGGCAGCAACTGCAGCTCAGCAGCTCAGCGACCCGGCGGCTCGGTGGCAGGGCGGCTCGGCTGCTGGGCGGCTCGGGTGCAGGGCGGCTCGGCGGTGGGGCGGCTCGGCTGCTGCAGGTGAGCGATGAAGGAGGAGGAGAAGCAGGGGAGGCCACACACCTGCCACCCCTCTGCTGGCCTCTCAGGTCGCCTTCACAGGCGACGGGAAAAGGGGGGGGGGGTGGTGGGGGCCGGTAGGTGCAGCGGCGGGGCCAGCAGGTGCAGTTGCGGGGCCGGTAGAAGGGGACGGCAGGAGCCGTCAGGAGGGGACGGCGGGGCCGTCAGGAAGGGACGGGGGGGCCGTCACGAAGGGACGGCGGGGCCGTCAGAAGGCGACCGGGCCGCGACGGGGGCAGGCGGCGGGGCCGCGTAAGGGCCTGGGCGGGGCCGCAACAGAGCCGTCGGCGGGGCCGCGTGAAAGCCGGGGCGGGGCCGCGTAGAAGCCGGGGCGGGGCCGCGCGAGAGCAGGCGGCGGGGCCGCGAAGGAGCCGGGGCGGGGCCGCGTGAGAGCAGGCGGCGGGGCCGCGTAAGGGCCTGGGCGGGGCCGCGACAAAGCCGTCGGCGGGGCCGCGTGAAAGCCGGGGCGGGGCCGCGTAGAAGCCGGGGCGGGGCCGCGCGAGAGCAGGCGGCGGGGCCGCGAAGGAGCCGGGGCGGGGCCGCGTGAGAGCAGGCGGCGGGGCCGCGTAAAGGCCGGGGCGGGGCCGCGACAGAGCCTGCTGCGGGGCCGCGTGAGAGCCGGCGACGGGGCCGCGTAAGGGCCGGCGGCGGGGCCCCATCAGAGAGGGCAGCGGGGCCGCGTCAGTGAAAGCGGCGGGGCCGCAGGGAAAATGACGACCCGAGGGGTCGCTAAAAAAAAAATCGCGCCTCGGGGGGCGCTTCGGTGGGCCCAAAAAAAAACGGTCCGTAGAAGGACCCGCTCTATACCATGTGAGAATAAGCGAATAGGAATGAATGAACTAGCAGTGAGATGAGTACAAGTAGGAAACCCTAGAATTGTGTACCCCCTATAGGCTAACCCACTGTAGCCTACACAAGCAGAACATATATAATGTTTGACAAGAACCCCCCCCCCCCCATGTACAACACTCTCTATTACATCGTCACACGCCTCCCTGACTCCCTTCGCGTAGTCAGGGACCACTTCCTCTCAGTCTGTCCCACCACTCTCACTGTCGACCTCCTCGAGAAGGCCCTCCTGGCGGCGGAGAAGAGCATCGTCGCTGTTGGAGCCTCTCGTGGGGACCCTCGCACCCCCATCTTTGAGGGGTGTTCTCCTTCCCCGCTGCTGCCCTCTGTTGCCTCTGCTACTGCTGCCGACCTGCTTGGTCTTGAGTCGGTCGGCGCGGCGTCTACCCCTAGCGGGAGACGTCGCCCTGGCAAGGGCAAGGGGGGCAAGGGCGCGGGTGGAGCTGGCGGGGTCGGTGGAAGTGGCGGTGGAGGCGTCGGAGGGAGTGGGGGTGGCGGTGGGAGTGGTGGCGGGAGCGGTGGTGGTGGTGGCGGCACCGGAGGCGGAGGCGGTGGCGGCGGCAGCGGTGGGAGTGGAGGCGGCGGTGGTGGCGGAGGTGGAGGCGGCGGTGGCGGAGGGGGTGGAGCTGGTCGGGGTGGTGCCCCGCAGCGTAGCGGCTTTGGTGGTGGTCAGCGCCAGCAGCAGCAGCACCAGCAGCGTTCGCGGGACATTCCCCCGCCCCAGCAGCTCCGTGAGTGGTACACGCAGCGTCAGCGGGGTGGGGGTTTTGGTCCGTGCACCTACGTCCTTCCTTCCGGCGACCACGCGGGTGAGCAATGTAGGGGTGCCCACCCCACCCAGCGCTGCTTTGGCCGCCTGACAAACGCTTGGCGTCAGCAGTTCCCCGAGGCTAGTGAGATTCCCCGCTGGGGAGAGCTGTCTAGGGCTGGCGTAGCTATCTTTGATCTTGACTTTGATGCTATCCTTGCTGCCATGTATGCTGTAACTATTGGTGAGGAGGGTGACTGTTATCGGTGTTTCCCGCCCGACGCGGGCATTAGTACTGCTGCGCTAGGTGCTTGTGAGGCTGCTGCTCTAGGTGCCAGTGCGTCTGCAATCTCAGGTACTGGTGAGGCTGCGCTCTAAGGTACTGCATCGGCCTCGGCCTCCCTCACCTTCACTCTTGACTCAGGGGCTTCTCGCTCCTTCTTTCGAGACCGCACCACACTCACGCCGCTTGGTCGGCCGGTTGCAGTCTCCCTGGCTGACCCCTCTGGGGGTCCTGTCCTCTCTCACTTCTCCACTGTCCTCCCGTGTCCGGCTGCCCCCTCGGGCACCCTGTCTGGTCTGTACCTCCCCTCGTTCTCGACGAACTTGGTGAGTGGTGCTGACCTGCAGGATGCGGGGGCTCACCAGTTTACTCCTGCGAGTCAGCGGTTGACCCACTGCTCGGACGCCCGCACACGCCGACACCAGGCCACGTTTTCGCGTCGGCCGGGGTCGAGTCTCTACACCCTGACCATTGAGTCTTCTCCTGTCCCTGTGTCTGGCCAGGTAGCTGCGTCGGGTCAGGTGTTTGCTACTGCGTCCAGGTCTGGTCCTGAGTCTGCCCCCTGCTCGTGTCGCCTCCTTTCTCACAAGACTCTCCAGTGGCACCACCGTCTTGGCCACCCCTCCTTGCCTCGTCTTCGGGGCATGGCTTCCCGTGTCCTTGTCTCTGGTCTCCCCCGGTCTCTCCCTCCCCTTCCTTCGGGGCCAGGACCTTCCTGTGTCCCTTGTGTCGAGGGGCGGCTCCGGGCTGCCCCTCACTCCTCCCAGTTTCCCCAGACAGAGGCTCTTCTGCAGACGCTTCACATGGGCGTGTGGGGCCCGGCCCGCGTCCATAGACAGGGTCACGAGCGCTACTTCCTGCTGGTGGTTGACGACTACTCGCGTTACACCACAGTCTTCCCCTTGCGCAGCAAGGGTGATGTAACTGAGGTGTTGATCGACTGGATCCGCACAGCTCGTCTCCAGCTCAGGAGGAGCTTCGGCTCGGACTTTCCTGTTCTGCGTCTGCACTCTGACCGAGGTGGGGAGTTCTCCTCTGGCCTTCTACGGGCTTACTGTCGTGCACGAGGCATCCGCCAGACCTTTACGCTTCCGCACTCTCCACAGCAAAATGGGATTTCTGAGCGCCGCATTGGCATAGTCATGGACGTCGCTCGTACATCCATGATGCATGCGGCTGCCCCCCATTTTCTGTGGCCGTTTGCGGTTCGGTACGCGGCGCATGAGATCAACCTTCACCCCAGGGTCTCCCGGCCGGAGACCTCCCCAGCTCTGCTGTGGACGGGGAAGGTCGGCGATGCGTCTGCGTTCCGTGTCTGGGGATCTCGGGCATTTGTCCGCGACTTGTCTGCAGACAACCTGTCCCCTCGTGCTGCTCCCTGTGTCTTCCTAGGCTTCCCCCCTGACGCCCCAGGGTGGCAATTCTACCACCCCTCCTCTCGTTGTGTTCTGTCCTCCCAGGACGTCACGTTCGACGAGTCAGTTCCCTTCTACCGCCTCTTCCCCTACCGCACTCCTTCCCTCCCCCCGCCACCGCACTTCCTTGTGCCAGGTCCCCCCCCGGTAGACCCCCTTCCCCCTCAGGGTCCTGCCCCTTCAGGTGTGTCCCAGGTAGACGCAGTCGAGCCGGTCGAGGTTACTGATGACTCTGGTCCTGCTGCGGGTGCTGTGCCTGGGGGTGCTGACTCTGGGGGTGCTGCGCGCGTGGGTGCTGAGCCTGGGGGTGCTGAGCCTGGGGGTGCTGAGCCTTGGGGTGCTGCGCTAGGGGGTCCTGAGACTAGGGGTGCTGATTCTGGGGGTGCTGAGCCTGGGGGTGCTGCGACTGGGGGTTCTGCGCCTGGGGGTGCTACGTCAGGAGCTGCTGAGCCACGGGGTGCTGCGTCTGGAGCTGCTGAGCCTGGAGTTGCGGAGCCTGCGGCCACTGGCTCTCCCCTTGTGGCGTCTGGCGGTGCAGGACCTGGAGGTTCTCCGGGTGCTTCGTCTCGGCGGGAGCCCCTCTCTCCACAGGAGCTGCGCGAGTGGTTTTCTCGCCGCTGGAGGCGTCCGGCTGGAGTTGGCGCTTCTTCGATCGCTGAGGGTACTTGTGCCGCCGGTCCCGGAGTTGGTGGGCCTTCGGGTCCGCCTGGAGCTGGAGCTGCTGAGGGTGTAGGTGCTGAGCCTACTGCTGTCCTTCCTGGCGGTGGTCCTGCTGCGGGTGCTGCTGGTGCTGCTGGAGGTCTTGCAGCTGGAGGTGTTGTTGGCGCTGGTGGTGCCGCTGAGGGTGCTGGTGTTGTCCCTGCTGTGTCTGGAGTTGCCATGCAGCCTCGGCCGTACTTCGTTCCACTCCTGCAACAGGTTCTTGGTCTTTCTCCACCTGTAGAGGGGTCCACCGCCTGTCCAGTCACAGTCACAGTTAGATCCCGCCTCCCCACTTCCTGCTCCCTCTCCTTACACTGGTCCTACTGGAGGTCTTGCAGAGCATCGTGAGCCTACGTCTCGTCCCGCGTCGCCTGCTCGTACTGCTCGCGCTAGTGGTCGCGGTTCGCGTCAGCGTCCTCCTCCTGTCCCTGGCACGCACCGGATGTCTCTATGTCCGTCCACTGCTCCTCTGCGTGCCCCTTTGCCTTCTCCTCCTGAGTCCTCTCTTCCTGCTCTTGCCGACCCAGCGTCGGACTCTCTTTGTGCTGCCATTCCTACTGTCACGCGTCTCCTTGCTACTGTCGTCACTGACCCCTCTTTTGAGTCCACTGCTGCGTCTGGGCTTGTTGCTGAACACGTTGACTTTGCTGCTCGCTGTCGTCTCGACTACGCTGCCAGTCTTGTTGCTGAGTCTGCGTATGTCTGTCCTCCGTCCGTCGGGGGTGAGCGTGCTCTTGGCACGGACGTCCTTGAGGACAGGCAGGAGTGTGGAGAGAAAGAACACGAATGGATGAACTATGAATGAAGTGAGTACAAGTACCAACCCTAATTGGGTTATACCCCACTATAGCCTACACAAAAGCATAAGCTATAAGTTATGACACACCCCCATAGGCAAAGTGGGGGAGAACAAGGGGTCACAAGACCAGTCAAGCAAAGCAAAGCAAAGCTCAGGGTGGATCACAAAGTCACCACACAGTCCGAGCACAACAACAAGGCCACAAGGCCAGTTCACATGCAGGAGTACACATATATATATATATATATATATATATATAGAGCTAGACAAGCAAGAGCAGGTATATATATGTGACAGTACAAGTAAGGTCAAGAGGAGAGCAAGTGAGGCAAGACAGGTACAAGGCCCAGCTGGGTGCAGAAGCACTTATGGTCACAAGGCGCGAGTGCCTTGGTGAACACGTCAGCAGTGTTGGCCTCAGAGGCCACGTAAGCAAGCCGCAACTGTCCACGATGCTGTAGCTCACCAGCAAGGAAGTCACCACACAGTCCGAGCACAAGGTCAGGGCCACAATGGCCAGCTCACATGCAAGACTAAACACACATATATATATAAGGCTAAACAAGCAAGAGCAAGTATATATATATGCAAGAGTACAAGCAAGGTCAAGAGGTGAGCAAGTGAGGTAGGGCAGGTACAAGTCCCAGCTGAGTGCAGAAGTGCTGATGATCACAAGGCGGAAGTGCCTTGGTGAAAACATCAGTAGTGTTGGACTCAGAGGCCACGTACGCAAGTCGCAACTGACCACGCTGCTGCAGCTCACGAGCAAGGAAGTAACGGAGAGCAATGTGCTTCGTTCTGTGCTCCAAGCGCTGCTCTCGACACAAGGCCAGCATGGCCTTGTTGTCTACGTACAGCACTGGAGGAGAACGAGGCACCTCTCCAAGGTCAATCAGCAGGTAGGTGAGCCAGCGAAGCTCCTGTGCAGCCATGGCCCCTGCGTAGATACCAGCCTCACAACTGGAGCCGAGAACAGAAGACGAGCGAGTAGCCCGCCAAGAGACAGAGCCAGAACCAAGACTGAAGGTGTACCCCTGCGACGACCGCTGCGTAGCCTGGTTGTCAGCCCAAGAAGCGTCCGCGTGACCATTGAGGACCACTGGACTCCGCCCTCCAAGCACTAGCCCCATGCCCGACGTACTGCACAAGTAGCGCAACACCCTCTTCGCTGCAGCCATGTGCTCTGGTCGGTGCCTCACAGGAGCAACATAGCGTGCAACAATGCTAAGAGGGTATGCAAGGTCAGGTCGTGTGCAGGTCATCACGTACATGAGGCAGCCAACGAGCTCTGGGTATGGGCCACTCGACTCTACGGACTCATCCGAAGGCAGAGCTGAGAGCGAGTGGCGAGTAGGCAGAGGAGTGGCCTGAGGCGAGGAGTACGTGAAGCCGAAGCTCACCATGTGTGACTGAGTCAAGGTAATGGAGCGGCGTGCTCTATCCCGGGTGATCTGCAAGCCAAGGTAGCTGCGCAGTTCACCCAGGTCTGTGCACGTGTGTCTCTTCTGCAGCTCAGACTTCACGTAGGCGAGTCCAGCAGTGTCAGCAGTGGCAAAGACCAAGTCGTTGACGTACACGAGGATGTAGAACGGCGGCAGAGAGGTGTCGGTGCGCAAAAACAACGACGGGTCAGCAGTAGAGGGAGCAAACCCAAGAGCCGCAAGCGTAGTCCTCAGTGTGTCGTGCCACTCACGCGGTGCCTGGCGGAGACCGTAGACTGGCCGTCGGAGGCTCCACTGGGTGCCAGGAGGGAAAGTCCCAGTGAAGCCAGGTGGACGGCGCAGCCAGATCTCCTCGTGCAGGCTACCCTGCAAGAAGGCAGTGCTGAAGTCAAGAGAGTGAAGCTCGTAGTCGCGCTGAGCTGCTATGTGTAGTCAACTTCGGGGTGGGAGAGAAGGTCTGAAAGTAGTCAACTCCCTGCCGCTGACTGAAGCCACGAGCGACGTACCGCGCCTTGAAGGCAAGTGGAGAGCCTGGCGGTCGCTTCACCCTGAAGATCCACATGCCACTGACGATGTTCGCCCCAGGAGGGGGAACCGCGTCAACGTAGGTGCCTGTGGACTTCCAGGAAGCCATCTCTGCATCCATAGCTGCCTGCCACTGAGAGGAGTAGGGACCCTCTACGGCCTCCGCGTAAGAGCGCGGAGTCGGGATGTCTAGTGCATCCGGGTCTCCCTCAGGGGCAAGCAGTACAGACGCGAGATGAGGTGAAGCAGCAGCCATACACCGGAACTCCTCCTGCCTATCCTCAAGGACGTCCGTGCCAAGAGCACACTCACCCCCGACTGACGGAGGACAGACAGACGCAGACTCAGCAACAAGACTAGCAGCGTAGTCTAGACGACAGCGAGCAGCAAAGTCGACGAGCTCAGCGACAAGAGCAGACGCAGCAGTGGACTCAAAAGAGGGGTCGGTGACAACAGTAGCAAGAAGACGCATGACAGTAGGACTGGCAGCACGAAGAAAGTCCGACTCCGGGTCGGAAAGCGCAGGAAGAGAGGACTTAGGAGGAGAAGGCAAAGGGGCACGCAGAGGAGCAGTGGACGGACGCAGAGACATCTGGTGCGTGCCAGGGACAGGAGGAGGATGCTGACGCGAACCGCGACCACTAGCGCGAGCAGCACGAACAGGCGACGCGGGACAAGACGCAGGCTCACGACGCTCAGCGAGACCTCCAGTAGGACCAGTGTAAGGAGAGGGAGCTGGCAGTGGGGAGGCCGGCTCTTACAGTGACGGCGACTGGACAGACGGCAGACACTCTACAGAAGGAGGAAGACCAAGAACCTGCTGCAGGAGCGGAACGAAGTACGGCCGAGGCCGCGCGGGGACTCCAGGCACAGCAAGGACAGCACCAGAACTCTCAGCGGCAGCACCAGCGCCAACAGCACCTCCAGCGGCAGGACCTCCAGGCGCACCAGCTGCAGGACCACCGCCAGGACAGACAGCAGCAGTCTCAGCACCAACACCCTCAGCAGCTCCAGCTCCAGTAGGACCGGCGGCACCAGCACCCTCAGCGGCTGAAGAAGCTCCAGCTCCAGCTGTACGCCTCCAGCGGCGAGCAAACAACTCGCGCAGCTCCTGTGGAGAGAGGGGCTCCCGCCGAGACGGAGCAACCCCAGACTCAGCACCCCCAGGCTCAGCAGCTCTAGACACAGCACCCCCCGGCTCAGCACCTCCAGGCTCAGCACCCCCAGTAGTAGCACCCCCAGGCTCAGCACCCCTAGTAGCAGCACCCCCAGGCTCGTCACCCCCAGGCTCAGCACCTACGCGCACAAAACCCCCAGAGTCAGCACCCCCAGGCTCAGCACCCGCAGCAGGACCAGAGTCACCATCAACCTCAACCGGCTCGACGGCGTCTACCTGGGACACACCTGAAGGGGCAGGAACCTGAGGGGGAAGGGGGTCTACCGGGGGGGGACCTGGCACAAGGAAGTCTGGTGGCGGGGGGAGGGAAGGAGTGCGGTAGAGGAAGAGGCGGTAGAAGGGGATTGACTCGTCGAAAGTGACGTCCTGGGAGGACAGAACACGACGAGAGGAGGGGTGGTAGAACTGACACCCTGGAGCGTCAGGGGGGAAGCCAAGGAAGACACAGGGAGAAGCACGGGGGGACAGCTTGTCCGCAGACAAGTCGCGGACAAACGCCCGAGATCCCCAGACACGGAACGCAGACGCATCGCCGACCTTCCCAGTCCACAGGAGGGCCGGGGAGGTACGGACCTTCCCCGGCCAGGAAACCCCGGGGTGAAGGTTTATCTGATGCGCCGCGTACCGTACCGCAAACGGCCCCAGAAAATGGGGGGCAGCCGCATGCATCATGGACGTACGGGCGACGTCCATGACCATGCCAATGCGGCGCTCAGCAATCCCATTTTGCTGTGGAGAGTCCGGAAGCGTAAAGGTCTGGCGGATCCCCTGTGCACGACAGTAGGCTCGCAGAAGGCCAGAGGAAAACTCTCCGCCTCGGTCTGAGTGCAGACGCAGAACAGGAAAGTCCGAGCCGAAGCTCCTCCTGAGCTGGAGACGAGCTGCGCGGATCCAGTCGATCAACACCTCAGTGACATCACCCTTGCTGCGCAAGGGGAAGACTGTGGTGAAACGCGAGTAGTCGTCAACCACCAGCAGAAAGTAGCGCTCGTGACCCTGTCCACGGAAGCGGGCCGGGCCCCACACGTCCATGTGAAGCGTCCGCAAAGGAGCCTCTGTCGGAGGAAACTGTGAGGAGTGGGGGGCAGCCCGGAGGCGCCCCTCGACACAAGGGACACAGGAAGGTCCTGGCCCCGAAGGAAGGGAAGGGAGAGACCAGGGAAGACCACAGACAAGGACACGGGAAGCCATGTCCCTGAGACGGGGCTAGGAGGGGTGGCCAAGACGGTGGTGCCACAGGAGAGTCTCGTGAGACAGGAGGCGACACGAGCAGGGGGCAGACTCAGGACCAGACCTGGACGCAGCAGCAAACACCTGACCCGATGCAGCTACCTGGCCAGACACAGGGACAGGAGGAGACTCAGTGGTCAGGGTGTAGAGGCTCGACCCCGGCCGACGGGAGAACGTGGCCAGGTGCCGACCTGTGCGCGCCTCCGTGCAGTGGATCACTTGCTGACTCGCAGGAGTAAACTGGTGAACCCCCGCATCCTATAGGGCAGCATCACTCACCAAGTTCGTCGAGAACGAGGGGAGGTACACACCAGACAGGGCGCCCGAGGGGGCAGCTGGACACGGTAGGACAGTGGAGAAGTGAGAGAGGACAGGACCCCCAGAGGGGTCAGCCAGGGAGACCTCCACCGGCCGGCCAAGCGGCGTGAGTGTGGTGCGGTCTCGAAAGAAGGAGCGAGAAGCCCTAGAGTCAAGTGTAAAGGTGAGGGAGGCCGAAGCCGACGCGGTACCTGAGAGCGCAGCCTCACCAGTACTTGAGAGTGCAGCAGTGTCAGAGGCACCTAGCGCACCTGTACCAATGCCCGGGTCGGGCGGGAAACACCGGTAACAGTCACCCTCATCACTAATAGACACAGCATACATGGCAGCAAGTGTAGCATCAAAGTCTAGCTCAAAGATCGCTACACCAGCTCTAGAAAGGTCTCCCCAGCGGGGGATCTCAGAGGCGTCAGGGAACTGCTGACGCCAAGCGTCCGTCAGGCAGCCAAAGCAGCGTCGGGTGGAGTGGGCACCCCCACACTGCTCACCCGCGCGGTCGCTGCTGCAAAGAACGTAGGTGCACGGGCTAAAGCCTCCACCACGCTGACTCTGCGTGTACCACTCACGGAGCTGCTGAGGCGTGGGGACGTGCCGAGCACGCTGCTGCTGCCGCGGACCACCACCAGAGCCGCTCTGCTGCGGGGCACTACCCCGACCAGCTCCACCTCCTCCGCCACCACCGCCTCCACCTCCGCCACCACCACCGCCTCCGCTACCACCGCCTCCGCCGCCACCGCCACCACTCCCGCCACCACTCCCACCGCCACCCCCACTCCCTCCGCCGCCTCCACCGCCACCTCCACAGCCCCCGCCAGCTCCACCCGCGCCCTTGCCCCCCTTGCCCTTGCCAGGGCGGCGTCTCTCGCTAGGGGCAGAGGCCGCGCCGACCGACTCAAGACCAAGCAGGTTGGCAGCAGCAGCAGAGGCGACAGAGGGCAGCAGGGGGGAAGGAGAACACCCCTCAAAGATGGGGGTGCGCGGGTCACCGCGGGTCCTACAGCGACTATGCTCTTCTCCGCCGCTAGGAGGGCCTTCTCGAGGAGGTCGACAGTGAGGGTGGTGGGACAGACTGAGAGGAAGTGGTCCCTGACTACGCGAAGGGAGTCAGGGAGACGAGTGACTATGTAATAGAGAGCGATGTACATGGGGGGGGGGTTCTTGGCGCAGAACTCAGCAGGAAGGGCGGCGCGGTAGCGAGTGTCACTAGTGCGGAGGTGCGTAATGAGGTCAGCGACAGTGGGAAAGGCAGTGAGATCAGGAAAGAGGTACGGTAGCATGAGACGGCTCAGTGCAGCAGTGGCATGGGAAGAGTAGCGCGCAACTACAGCGTCGTACAAGGTCTGAGCACCCTTGTACTGACTAAAGTGCGCGCGCTCAGTGGTGGGCAAGTGGCGACGCACAGCAAGACGTGCAGCAGCATCGCGGGTGGCCCACTAAGAGCGAACAGTGGGGTCAGCATTAGCAGCAGGGGCGGGAGAGGCGCCAGAGGTGAGGTCAAAGAGAGAAAGACCGTCCGCCCTATCGCACTGTAAAAACAACTGCAGGTCGTCGACCCAGACCTCAAAGTCAATGGCTTGACCCTCAGCGTCAAAAGCGAGGACACTGGGGGTAGCCATGACGAAAGACTAGCAGTGCAAGCAGTGGGGAAGGGGACGCAGTAGCAGTGGGGCGGTGCCGTGCTCACCAGACAGGACAGGTCGGGCGGTCCAGTAGCAGGGCGGCTCGGCGGCTCCTAGGCGGCTCGGCTGCTGCTGGGCGGCTTGGCTGCTGTTGGGCGGCTCGGCGGCTCCTGGGCGGCTGGGCTGCTCCTGGGCAGCTCGGCTGCTGCTGTGTGGCTCGGCTGCTGCTGGGCGGCTCGGCTGTTGCTGGGCGGCTCGGCTGATGCTGGGCGGCTCGGCTGCTGCTGGGCGGCACGGCCGCTACTGGGCGGCACGGCTGATGCCTGGCGGCTCGGCTGCTGCTGGGCGGTGAGAAGAACTGAACGAGAATGAATGAACTATGAATGAAGTGAGTACAAATTGGAAACCCTAATTGGGTTGTACCCCCTATGGGATACCCCACTATAGCCTACACAACAGCATAAGCTATAATGTTCTGACACACCCCCATAGGCAAAGTGGGTGAGAACAAGGGGTCACAAGACCAGTCAAACAAAGCAAAGCACAGCTCACGGTGGATCACAAAGTCACCACACAGTCCGAGCACAACAACAAGGCCACAAGGCCAGTTCACATGCAGGAGTACACACATATATATATAGAGCTAGACAAGCAAGAGCAGGTATATATATGTGACAGTACAAGTAGATTCAAGAGGAGAGCAAGTGAGGCAAGACAGGTACAAGGCCCAGCTGGGTGCAGAAGCACTTATGGTCACAAGGCGCGAGTGCCTTGGTGAACACGTCAGCAGTGTTGGCCGCAGAGGCCACGTAAGCAAGCCGCAACTGTCCACGCTGCTGTAGCTCACGAGCAAGGAAGTAGCGAAGAGCAATGTGCTTCGTTCTGTGCTCCAGGCGCTGCTCTCGACACAAGGCCAGCATGGCCTTGTTGTCTACGTACAGCACTGGAGGAGAACGAGGCGGCTCTCCAAGGTCAGTCAGCAGGTAGGTGAGCCAGCGAAGCTCTTGTGCAGCCATGGCCCCTGTGTAGATCTCAGCCTCACAACTGGAGCTGAGGACCGAAGACGAGCAAGTAGCCCGCCACGAGACACAGCCAGAATCAAGGCTGAAGGTGTAACCCTGTGACGACCGCTGCGTAGCCTGGTCGTCAGCCCAAGAAGCGTCCGCGTGTCCCGTAAGGACCACTGGACTCCGCCCTCCAAGCACTAGCCCCATGCCCGACGTACTGCACAGGTAGCGCAACACCCTCTTTGCTGCAGCCATGTGCTCTGGTCGGTGCCTCCCAGGAGCAACATAGTGTGCAAGAATGCTAAGAGGGTATGCAAGGTCAGATCGTGTGCAGGTCATCAGGTACATGAGGCAGCCAACAAGCTCTGGGTACGGGCCACTCGACTCTACGAACTCATCCGAAGGCAGAGCTGAGAGCGAGTGGCGAGTAGACAGAGGAGTGGCCTGAGGCGAGGAGTACGTGAAGCCGAAGTGCTGAAGGACCTGCTGCACCATGTGTGACTGAGTCAAGGTAATGGTGCGGCGTGCTCTGTCCCGAGTGATCTGCAAGCCAAGATAGCTGTGCAGTTCACCCAGGTCTGTGCACGTGTGTCTCTTCAGCAGCTCGGACTTCACGTGGGTGAGTCCAGCAGTGTCCGCTGTGGGAAAGACCAAGTCGTCGACGTACACGAGGATGTAGAACGGCGGCAGAGAATTGTCGGTGCGCAGAAACAGCGACGGGTCAGCAGTAGAAGGAGCAAACCCAAGAGCCGCAAGTGTAGTCCTCAGTGTGTCGTGCCACTCACGCGGTGTCTGGCGGAGACCGTAGACTGGTCGTCGGAGGCTTCACTGGGTGCCAGGAGGGAAATTCCCAGTGAAGCCAGGTGGACGGCGCAGCCAGATCTCCTCGTGCAGGCTACCCTGCAAGAACGCAGTACTCAAGTCGAGAGAGTGAAGCTCGTAGTTGCGCTGAGCGGCTATGTGCAGCAGCACCCGAAGAGTGGTCATCTTTGGGGTGGGAGAGAAGGTCTAAAAGTAGTCAACTCCCTGCCGCTGACTGAAGCCACGAGCCACGTACCGCGCCTTGAAGACAGGTGGAGAGCCCGGGCGGCCGCTTCACCCTGAAGATCCACATGCCACTGACGATGTTCGCCCCAGGAGGGGGAACCGCGTCAACGTAGGTGCCTGTGGACTTCCAGGAAGCCATCTCTGCATCCATAGCTGCCTACCACTGAGAGAAGTAGGGACCCCCTACGGCCTCCGCGTAAGAGCGCGGAGTCGGGATGTCTAGTGCATCCGGGTCTCCCTCACGAGCAAGCAGTACAGAAGCGAGATGAGGTGAAGTAGCAGCCAGACACTGGAACTCCTCCTGCCTGTCCTCAAGGACGTCCGTGCCAAGAGCACACTCACCCCCGACGGACGGAGGACAGACACAGACTCAGCAACAAGACTGGCAGCGTAGTCTAGACGACAACGGGCAGCAAAGTCGACGAGCTCAGCGACAAGAGCAGACGCAGTAGTGGACTCAAAAGAGGGGTCAGTGACGACAGTAGCAAGGAGACGCGTGACAGTAGGACTGGCAGCACGAAGGGAGTCCGACTCCGGGTCGGCATGCACAAGAAGAGAGGACTCAGGAGGAGAAGGTAGAGGGGCACGCAGAGGAGCAGTGGATGGACGCAGAGACATCCGGTGCATGCCAGGGACAGGAGGAGGACGCTGACGCGAACCGCGACCACTAGCGCGAGCAGTACGAACAGGCGACGCGGGACGAGACGCAGGCTCACGACGCTCAGCAAGACCTCAAGTAGGACCAGTGTAAGGAGAGGGAGCTGGCAGTGGGAAGGTAGGCTCCAACAGTGACTGCGACTGGACAGGCTGTGGACACTCTACAGGAGGAGAAAGACCAAGAATGTGCTAAAGGAGCGGAACGAAGTATGGCCGAGGCCGCGCGGGGACTCCAGACTCAGCAGGGACAGCACCAGCACCCTCAGCGGCAGCACCAGCGCCACCAACACCTCCAGCGGCAGGACCTTCAGCAGGACCAGCAGCAGGACCACCGCCAGGACAGACAGCAGTAGTCTCAGCACCAACACCCTCAGCAGCTCCAGCTCCAGGAGTACCCGCAGGCCCAGAAGCTCCGGGACCGGCGGCACCAGCACCCTCGGCGGTCGAAGAAGCTCCAGCTCCAGCAGTACGCCTCCAGCGGCGAGCTTCTGTGGAGAGAGGGGCTCCCGCCGAGACGGAGCACCCCCAGACTCAGCACCCCCAGGCTCAACAGCTCCAGACACAGCACCCCCCGGCTCAGCACCTCCAGGCTCAGCACCCCAAGTAGTAGCACCCCCAGGCTGAGCACCCCTAGTAGCAGCACCCCCAGGCTCGTCACCCCCAGGCTCAGCACCTACGCGCACAAAACCCCCAGAGTCAGCACCCCCAGGCTCAGCACCCGCAGCAGGACAAGAGTCACCATCAACCTCAACCGGCTCGACGGCGTCTACCTGGGACACACTTGAAGGGGCAGGAACCTGAGGGGGGAGGGGGTCTACCGGGGGGGGACCTGGCACAAGGAAGTCCGGTGGCGGGGGAGGGAAGGAGTGCGGTAGGGGAAGAGGCGGTAGAAGGGGACTGACTCGTCGAAAGTGACGTCCTGGGAGGACAGAACACGACGAGAGGAGGGGTGGTAGAACTGCCACCCTGGAGCGTCAGGGGGGAAGCCAAGGAAGACACAGGGAGCAGCACGAGGGGACAGCTTGTCCGCAGACAAGTCGCGGACAAACGCCCGAGATCCCCAGACACGGAACGCAGACGCATCACCGACCTTCCCCGTCCACAGCAAGACTGGGGACATCGCGGGCCGAGAGACCCTGGGGTGAAGGTTGAGCTGATGCGCCGCGTACCGAACCGCAAACGGCCACAGAAAATGGGGGGCAGCCGCATGCATCATGGACGTACGAGCGACGTCCATGACCATGCCAATGCGGCGCTCATCAATCCCATTTTGCTATGGAGAGTCCGGAAGCGTAAAGGTCTGGCGGATGCCTCGTGCACAACAGTAGGCGCGCAGAAGGCCAGAGGAGAACTCCCCACCTCGATTAGAGTGCAGACGCAGAACAGGAAACTGGGTAACGCGAGTAGTCGTCAACCACGAGCAGGAAGTAGCGCTCATGACCCTGTCCATGGACGCGGGCCGGGCCCCACACGCCCATGTGAAGCGTCTGCAGAGGAGCCTCTGTCGGGGGAAACTGGGAGGAGTGAGGGGCAGCCCGGAGGTGCCCCTCGACACACGGGACGCAGGAAGGTCCTGGTCCCGAAGGAAGGGGAGGGAGAGACCGGGGGAGACCAGAGACAAGGACACGGGAAGCCATGCCCCGAAGACGAGGCAAGGAGGGGTGACCAAGGCGGTGGTGCCACGGGAGAGTCTCGTGAGACAGGAGGCGACACGAACAGGGGGCAGACTCCGGACCAGACCGGGACGCAGCAGCAAACAGCTGACTCGACGCAGCTACCTGACCAGACGCAGGGACAGGAGGAGACTCAGTGGTCAGGGTGTAGAGGCTCGACCCCGGCCTACGCGAGAACGTGGCCAGGTGCCGGCCTGTGCGCGTGTCCGTGCATTGGGTCACCCGCTGGCTCGCAGGAGTGAACTGGTGAACCCCATGCATCTTGCAGGTCTGCACCACTCACCAAGTTCGTCGAGAACGAGGGGAGGTACAGGCCAGACAGGGTGCCCGAGGGGGCAGCCGGACACGGGAGGACAGTGGAAAAGTGAGAGAGGACAGGACCCCCAGAGGGGTCAGCCAGGGAGACTGCAACCGGCCGACGAACCGGCGTGAGTGTGGTGCGGTCTCGAAAGAAGGAGCAAGAAGCTCCTGAGTCAAGAGTGAAAGTGAGGGGGGCCGAAGCCGACGTAGTACGTGAGAGCGCAGCCTCACCAGTACCTGAGGGCGCAGACGCACTGGCACCTAGAGCAGAAGCCTCACAAGCACCTAGCGCAGCAGTAGCAATGCCCGGGTCGGGTGGGAAACACCGGTAACAGTCACCCTCCTCACTAATCGTCACAGCATACATGGCAGCAAGGATAGCATCAAAGTCAAGATCAAAGCTAGCTACACCAGCCCTAGACAGCTCTCCTCAGCGGGGAATCTCACTAGCCTCGGGGAACTGCTGACGCCAAGCGTTTGTCAGGCGGCCAAAGCAGCGCTGGGTGGGGTGGGCACCCCCACACTGCTCACCCGCGCGGTCGCCAGAACGAAGGACGTAGGTGCACGGACCAGTACCCCCACCCCTCTGACGCTGCGTGTACCACTCACGGAGCTGCTGGGGCGGAGGGATGTCCCGCGAACGCTGCTGCTGCTGCTGCTGCTGGCGCTGACCACTACCAGCGCCGCTCCGCTGCGGGGTACCACCCCGACCAGCTCCACCCCCTCCGCCACCACCGCCTCCTCCTCCGCCTCCTCCGCCGCCTCCACCTCCACCACTGCCGCCACCACCGCCGCCTCCTCCGCCGCTGCCACCACCACCACCGCCGCCGCCACCACTCCCGCCGCCACCCCCACTCCCTCCGCCGCCTCCACCGCCACCTCCACCGCCCCCTCCCGCTCCACCCGCGCCCTTGCCCCCCTTGCCCTTGCCAGAGCGACGTCTCCCACTAGGAGCAGACGCCGCGCCGATCGACTCAAGACCAAGCAGGTCGGCAGCAGCAGCAGAGGCGACAGAGGGCAGCAGGGGGGAAGGAGAGCACCCCTCAAAGATGGGGGTGCGAGGGTCACCACGAGAAGGTCCTACAGCGACGATGCTCTTCTCCGCCACTAGGAGGGCCTTCTCGAGGAGGTCGACAGTGAGGGTGGTGGGACAGACTGAGAGAAAGTGGTCCCTGACTACGCGAAGGGAGTCAGGGAGGCGTGCGACTACGTAGTAGAGAGTGATGTACATGGGGGTGGGGTTCTTGGCGCAGAACTCAGCAGGAAGGGCGGCGCGGTAGCGAGTGTCACTAGTGCGGAGGTGCGTAATGAGGTCAGCTACAGTGGGAAAGGCAGTGAGGTCAGGAAAGAGGTAGGGTAGCATGAGACGGCTCAGTGCAGTAGTGGCAGGGGAAGAGTAGCGCGCAACTACAGCGTCGTACAAGGTCTGAGCACTCTTGTACTGACTAAAGTGCGCGCGCTCAGTGGTAGGGAGGTGGCGACGCACAGCAAGACGTGCAGCAGCATCGCGGGTGGTTTATTGAGAGCGAACAGTGGGGTCAGCATCAGCAGCAGGGGCAGGAGAGGCGCCAGAGGTGAGGTCAAAGAGAGAGAGACCGTCCGCCCTATCGCACTGTAAGAACAACTGCAGGTCGTCGACCCAGACCTCAAAGTCAATGGCTCGACCCTCAGCGTCAAAAGCTAGGACACTACGGGTAGCCATGACGACGACAGTGAAGCAATGCAAGCAGTGGGGAAAGGGCACGCAGTGACAGCGGTACGGTGCTCACCGGGCAGGGCAGGTCGGGCGGCTCGGCAGAAGGGCGGCTCCGCGACTCAGCGACTCGGCTGTTGGGCGGCTCGGCTCTCGGGCGGCTCGGCGGCAGGGCGGCTCGGGTGCAGGGTGGCTCGGCTGCCGGGCAGCTCGGGTGCAGGGCGGCTCGGGCGGGGCGGCTTGGCTGCCGGGCTGCTCGGGGGTACTGCTGCTCGGCGGTCCGGCGGCTCGGCGGCTGGTGCGTGGCGGCTCGGCTGCTCCGGTACCGGGCGGCGGAGTCGCGTGAGCAGGGGCGGCGGGGCCGCGAGAGCAGGGGCGACGGGGCTGCGTGTAGGGGCGGCGGTGTCGCGTAAGCAGGGGCGGCGGGGCCGCGAGCGGCGGGGCCGCGACAGTTGGGGCGGCGGGGCCGCGAGCAGTGGGCGGCGGGGCCACGAGAGTAGAGGCGGCGAGGGCCGCGAGCGGCGGGGCCGCGACAGCAGGGGCGGCGGGGCCGCGAGCAGTGGGCGGCGGGGCCACGAGAGTAGAGGCGGCGAGGGCCGCGAGCGGCGGGGCCGCGACAGCAGGGGCGGCGGGGCCGCGAGCAGTGGGCGGCGGGGCCGCGAGAGAAGAGGCGGCGAGGGCCGCGAGCGGCGGGGCCGCGACAGCAGGGGCGGCGGGGCCGCGAGCAGTGGGCGGCGGGGCCGCGAGAGCAGAGGCGGCGAGGGCCGCGAGTGTAGGGGTGGCGAGGGCCGCGAGCGTAAGGGCGGCGAGGGCCACGAGCAGTGGGCGGCGGGGCTGCTAGAGCAGGGGCGGCGAGGGCCGCGAGTGGCGGGGCCGCGACAGCAGGGGCGGAGGGGCCGCGAGTTCAGGAGCGGCGAAGCCGCGAGGGCAGGGGCGGCGGGGCCGCGATCGAAAGGCTGGCCGCTAGGGCGGCTTGGTGAGAGGGTGGCCCGAGGCGCGACTCGGGATGAGTGCGCTTCGGGCAGGAAAAAAAAGAGTCGAGTGGTGGGCCCTAGGTGCAGTTCCCACAGGGGAACCTGCTCGATACCATGAGAAGAACTGAACGAGAATGAATGAACTATGAATGAAGTGAGTACAAATAGGAAACCCTAATTGGGTTGTACCCCCTATGGGATACCCCACTATAGCCTACACAACAGCATAAGCTATACAATGTTCTGACAGGCGGCTCCGCCGGTGCTGGGCCGCGTAGGTAGGGCGGCTGGGCCGCGAAGGTAGGGCGGCGTGTGGGCCGCAGGTAGAGCGGCGGGAGGGCCGTAGGTAGGGCGGCGGGTGGGCCGCAGTTGGGGCGGTGGGTGGGCCGCAAGTGGGGCGGCGGGTGGGCCGCAGGTAGGGCGGCGGGTGGGCCGCAGGTAGGGCGGCGAAGGGCCGCAGGTAGGGCGGCGATAAGGCCGCGGGTAGGGCGGCGGGTGGGCCGCAGGTAGGGCGGTGAAGGGCCGCAGGTAGGGCGGCGGTAGGGCCGCAGGTAGGGCGGCTGGTGGGCCGCAGGTAGGGCGGCGGTAGGGCCGCAGGTAGGGCGGCTGGTGGGCCGCAGGTAGGGCGGCAGTAGGGCCGCAGGTAGGGCGGCTGGTGGGCCGCAGGTAGGGCGGCGGTAGGGCCGCAGGTAGGGCGGCGAGTGGGCCGCAGGTTGGGCGGCATGAGGGCCGCAGGTAGGGCAGCGTGAGGGCCGGAGGTAGGGCGGCGTGAGGGCCGCAGGTAGGGCGGCGGCCGGGCCGTAGGTAGGGCGGCAGTAGGGCCGCGCGGTGGAGTAGCGAGGCCGCGACGAAGGGCGGCGGGGCCGCTAGAAAGGGCGGCGGGGCCGCTCGATAGGGCGGCGGGGCCGCAAGTAAGGTGCGGCGGGGCCGCGCGATGGGGCGGCGGGGCCGCGAGGAAGGGGAGGCGGGGCCGCGCGATGAGGCGGCTGGGCCGCGAGGTAGGGCGGCGCTAACGGCCGCTGCAAGGGTGGCACGTTACGCCGCTAGGGCGGCTCGACGCGACAGTAAGGGCGGCGCGACGAGCCGCGAGGGGCAACACAGCGGGTCGCTAAAAAAAAAAAGAGAGCGCGACTCGAGGCGCGCTTCGGTGGGCCCAAGGAACAGTCCCTAGGAAGGGACCTGCTCTGATTCCATGTGGAGAGAAAGAACACGAATGGATGAACTATGAAATGTGTGAGTACAAGTACCAAACCTAATTGGGTTGTACCCCCTATGGGATACCCCACAATAGCCTACACAAAAGCATAAGCTATAAGTTCTGACAAGGAGGAGTTCCAGTGTCTGGCTGCTGCTTCACCTCATCTCGTGTCCGTACTACTTGCCCCTGAGGGAGACCCGGATGCACTAGACATCCCGACTCCGCGCTCTTACGCGGAGGCCGTAGAGGGTCCCTACTCCTCTCAATGGCAGGCAGCTATGGATGCAGAGATGGCTTCAAGGAAGTCCACAGGCACCTACGTTGACGCGGTTCCCCCTCCTGGGGCGAACATCGTCAGTGGCATGTGGATCTTCAGGGTGAAGCGGCCGCCGGGCTCTCCACCTGTCTTCAAGGCGTGGTACGTGGCTCGTGGCTTCAGTCAGCGGCAGGGAGCTGCACATAGCCGCTCAGCGTGACTACGAGCTTCACTCCCTTGACTTCAGCACTGCTTTCCTGCAGGGTAGCCTGCACGAGGAGATCTGGCTGCGCCGTCCACCTGGCTTCACTGGGACTTTCCCTCCTGGCACCCAGTGGAGCCTCCGACGGCCAGTCTACGGTCTCCGCCAGGCACCGCGTGAGTGGCACGACACACTGAGGACTACGCTTGCGGCTCTTGGGTTTGCTCCCTCTACTTCTGACCCGTCGTTGTTTCTGCGCACCGACACTTCTCTGCCGCCGTTCTACATCCTTGTGTACGTCGACGACTTGGACATTGACATAGCGGACACTGCTGGACTCGCCTACGTGAAGTCCGAGTTGCCGAAGAGACACACGTGCACAGACCTGGGTGAACTGCGCAGCTACCTTGGCTTGCAGATCACTCGGGACAGAGCACGCCGCACCATTACCTTGACTCAGTCACACATGGTGCAGCAGGTCCTTCAGTGCTTCAGCTTCACGTACTCCTCGCCTCAGGCCACTCCTCTGTCTACTCGCCACTCGCTCTCAGCTCTGCCTTCGGATGAGTTCGTAGAGTCGAGTGGCCCGTACCCAGAGCTTGTTGGCTGCCTCATGTACCTGATGACCTGCACACGACCTGACCTTGCATACCCTCTTAGCATTCTTGCACGCTATGTTGCTCCTGGGAGACACCGACCAGAGCACATGGCTGCAGCGAAGAGGGTGTTGCGCTACTTGTGCAGTACGTCGGGCATGGGGCTAGTGCTTGGAGGGCGGAGTCCAGTGGTCCTCACTGGGCACGCGGACGCTTTTTGGGCTGACGACCAGGCTACTCAGCGGTCGTCACAAGGTTACACCTTCAGTCTTGGTTCCGGCTCTGTTTCGTGGCGGGCTACTCGCTCGTCTTCTGTTCTTGGCTCCAGTTGTGAGGCTGAGATCTACGTCGGGGCCATGGCTGCTCAGGAGCTTCGCTGGCTCACCTACCTGCTGACTGACCTTGGAGAGGCGCCTCGTTCTCCTCCAGTGCTGTACGTAGACAACAAGGCCATGCTGGCCTTGTGTCGAGAGCAGCGCCTGGAGCACAGAACGAAGCACATTGCTCTCCGCTACTTTCTTGCTCGTGAGCTGCAGCAGCGTGGTCAGTTGCGACTTGCGTACGTGGCCTCTGAGGCCAACACTGCTGATGTTTTCACCAAGGCACTTCCGCCTTGTGATCATCAGCGCTTCTGCACTCAGCTGGGTCTTGTGCCTGTCTTGCCTCACTTGCTCACCTCTTGACCTTGCTTGTACTCTTACATATATATATATACCTGCTCTTGCTTGTTTAGCCTTATATATATATGTGTACTCCTGCATGTGAACTGGCCTTGTGGCCTTGACCTTGTGCTCGGACTGTGTGGTGACGTTGTGATCCACCCTGAGCTTTGCTTTGCTTTGCTTGACTGGTCTTGTGACCCCTTGTTCTCCCCCACTTTGCCTATGGGGGTGTGTCAGAACATTATAGCTTATGCTTTTGTGTAGGCTGTAGTGGGGTATCCCATAGGGGGTACAACCCAATTAGGGTTAGCACTTGTACCCACTTCATTCATAGTTCATCCATTCTCGTTCTCATTATCACATCGTTCACCGTTTGTTTGAACCGTGCCAGTGTCGTTTCAGGTACGTCCCCTGTATCTGTCCAGCTTTGTAGTGCTATCCGCTTCCCGTTGTTGTAGATGCACACGTTGCTGTTGACCCAATCGATCTCGGGGTTGAACCGCTTCTGAAAATCTCGCCCTAAGATAAAATGTAATCCTTTGATGTTGGTGACTGGTTGCTTCGGCTTCCACCTCAACGCACCTATATGCAGCTGCAGTGATGCTTCGCCGTGGATAGGAAGCTTCGTACCGTCCACCATGGCTGCTGAAAACTGGGTCTCTTCCGCCTTCTCTCCAGTTTTCTCCAATGCTCCGCGGTCACACACCGAGTGAGATGCACCGCTGTCCACCAGTGCCTGGAGGCGTCGCCCATTGCATAACACCTCGAGGAGTAGTGGTTTCTGCTGCGCTGAGTAGCCAAAGAGGGTCTTGTAATAGGATCATAGGGTACATCAAACTTAATACCTTCCCATTTTCCTATACCTGACTCAGCGCTTTCCAACTTCACCTGGGGGGTAGGAGGATTTTTCCGAGGCTTGTATAATTTCTCCTGAGCCTGGATGCCTCCTCTAAGCCTTGGCAGCTGTGTAGGCTTCACGTGTGGGCAACGAGGAGCCTTAACACTGTGCTGCGGGGAGAGAATATTAACTCTACGGAATGCACAACCCTTTTTTACGCTCCGTAGTACTTTGCCCAACTTCTCAGGTACCTGAATAATTTCTAAAGGCTTTTTCTTGGCCTCTAAACCTCCCCTGAATTTTTTAAAGGCTTGAAAACCACGAGAAGCAATATTCTTCGTTAGAGCTGTCAGATTTATATGACATAGTTTCTGTAGGCTATAGTGGGGTAGCACATATGGGGTACAGGGTTTCTAGGGTTGTATTTGTACCCAATCTTCCATAGTCATTTCATTCCTGTTTTCCTTATTTCACATGGTATCAGAGCGGGTCCTACCTTAGGACCGTTTTTTTTAGGGCCCACCGAAGCGCGCCCCGAGGCACGCCCTTTTTTTTTAGCGACCCCTCGGGTCGCCTTTTCCCTCGCGGCCCCGCTGTCCCTCAGACGCGGCCCCGCCACCTCTCCTGATCGCGGCCCCGCCGCCTGTTGGACGCGGCCTCGCCGCCTCCCCTGACGCGACCCCGCCGCCTCCCCTGACGCGGCTCCGCCGCCTCCCCTGACGCGGCCCCGCCGCCTGTTTGACGCGGCCCCGCCGCCTTCCCTGACGCGGCCCCGCAACCTCCCCAGACGCGGCTTCGCCGCCTCCCCTGACGCGGCACCGCCGCCTCCCCTGACGCGGCTCCGCCGCCTCCCCTGACGCGGCCCTGCCGCCTCCCCTGACTCGGCTCCGCCGCCTCCCTTGCCGGCCCGCCGCTGCACCCAGCGGCCCGCCGCCTCTGACGGCCTCGCCGCTGCACCTGCCGGCCCGCCGCCTCTGACGGCCTCGCCGCTGCACCTGACGGCCCGCCACTGCACCCTACGGCCCGCCGCCTGCACCTGCCGGCCCGCCACTGCACATGCCGGCCCGCCGCTGCACCTGCCGGCCCGCCACTGCACCGGTCAACCCGCCGCTGCACCTGACGGCCCCGCCCCTGGATCTCCTGGCCGAGCCGCCCCAGCAGCCGAACCGCCCGTGAGCCGAGCCGCCCGACGCCGAGCCGCCCGGGACCCGAGCCGCCCTGCCGCCGAGCCGCCCCGGAGCCGAGCCGCCCCGCACCCGAGCTGCCCAGCCGCCGAGCCGCCCGGGAGCCGAGCCGCCCGGGAGCCGAGCCGCCCGGGAGCCGAGCCGCCCTGCGCCCGAGCCGCCCAGCAGCCGAGCCGCCCTGCACCCGAGCCGCCAGGTCGCTGAGCCGCCTTTCTGCATACCTACTCGACCTGCCCTGCCTGGTGAGCACAGTCCCACTGCAACTGCGAGCTCTTTCCCTGCTGCTTGCACTGCGTCGCTGTCATCGCCATGGCTACCCCTAGTGTCCTAGCTTTTGACGCTGAGGGTCGTGCCATTAATTTTGAGGTCTGGTTAGACGACCTGCAGCTGTTCTTACAGTGCGACAGGGCTGACGACCTTTCTCTCTTTGATCTCACCTCTGGCGCCTCTCCTGCTCCTGCTGCTGATGCTGATCCCGCTGTCCGCTCTAAGTGGGCCACCCGCGATGCTGCTGCACGTCTTGCTGTGCGTCGCCACCTCCCTACCTCTGAGCGTGCGCACTTTAGTCAGTACAAGAGTGCTCAGACCTTGTACGACGCTGTAGTTGCGCGCTACTCCTCCCCTACCACTGCCGCACTGAGCCGTCTCATGCTTCCCTACCTCTTTCCTGACCTCTCTGCCTTTCCCACTGTCGCTGACCTCATTACGCACCTCCGCACTAGTGACACTCGCTACCGCGCCGCCCTTCCTGCTGAGTTCTGCGCCAAGAACCCCCCCCCCATGTACATCGCTCTCTATTACATAGTCACTCGTCTCCCTGACTCCCTTCGCGTAGTCAGGGACCACTTCCTCTCAGTCTGTCCCACCACCCTCACCGTCGACCTCCTCGAGAAGGCCCTCCTTGCAGCGGAGAAGAGCATAGTCGCTGTAGGTGCTTCTCGTGGTGACCCTCGCACCCCCATCTTTGAGGGGTGCTCTCCTTCCCCCTTGCTGCCCTCTGTTGCCTCTGCTGCTGCTGCCGACCTGCTTGGTCTTGAGTCGGTCGGCGCGGCGTCTGCCCCTAGTGGGAGACGTCGCTCCAGCAAGGGCAAGGGGGGCAAGGGCGCGGGTGGAGCTGGAGGGGGCGGTGGCGGTGGCGGCGGTGGTGGCGGAGGGAGTGGGGGTGGCGGCGGGACTAGTGGCGGGGGTGGTGGTGGTGGTGGTGGCAGCAGCGGCGGAGACGGTGGTGGTGGTGCCAGCGGTGGTGGTGGAGGCAGCGGCGGAGGTGGAGGCGGCGGAGGTGGAGGCGGTGGAGGCGGCAGCGGAGGAGGCAGTGGTGGTGGAGGAGGTGGAGCTGGTCGGGGTGGTACCCAGCAGCGTAGCGGCGGTGGTGGTGGCCAGCGCTCGCACCGGCAGCAGCAGCAGCAGCGCTCGCGGGATATCCCTTCGCCTCAGCAGCTTCGTGAGTGGTATGCTGGGCGTCAGAGGGGTGGGGGTACTGGTCCCTGCACCTACGTTCTTCGTTCCGGCGACCGGGCGGGTGAGCAGTGTGGGGGTGCCCACGCCACCCAGCGCTGCTTTGGCCGCCTGACGGACGCTTGGCGTCAGCAGTTCCCTGGGGCTAGTGAGATCCCTCGCTGGGATGAGCTTCTCAGGGCTGGTGTAGCAATCTTTGATCTTGATTTTGATGCTATCCTTACTGCTATGTATGTTGTGGATTATAGTGAGGAGAATGAGGGTTACCGTTGTTTCCAGCCCGACCCGGGCATTGGTACTGCTGCGCTAGGTGCTTGTGAGGCTGCTGCTCTAGGTGCCAGTGCGTCTGCGCTCTCAGGTACTGGTGAGACTGCGCTCACAGGTACTGCGTCGTCCTCGTCCTCCCTCACTTTCACACTTGACTCCGGAGCTTCTCGCTCCTTCTTTCGAGACCGCACTACCCTTACGCCGCTCGGCCGGCCGGTTGCAGTCTCCCTTGCTGACCCCTCTGGAGGTCCTGTCCTGTCTCACTTCTCCACTGTCCTCCCATGTCCGGCTGCCCCTTCGGGCACCCTGTCGGGTCTGTACCTTCCCTCGTTCTCCACGAACTTGGTGAGTGCAGCGGACCTGCAGGATGGGGGTGTTCACCAGTTCACTCCTGCGAGTCAGCGGGTGACCCACTGCACGGAGGCACGCACAGGCCGACACCTGGCCACGTTCTCGCGTCAGCCCGGGTTGAGTCTCTACACCCTGACCGTTGAGTCTCCTCCTGTCCCTGCGTCTGGGCAGGTGGCTGCGTCGGGTCAGGTACTTGCTGCTGCGTCCCGGTCAGGTCCTGAGTCTGCCCCCTGTTCTTGTCGCCTCCTGTCTCACGAGACTCTCCTGTGGCACCACCGTCTTGGCCACCCCTCCTTGCCCCGTCTTCGGAGCATGGCTTCCCGTGTCCTTGTCTCTGGTCTTCCCCAGTCTCTCCCTCCTCTCCCCTCCGGGCCAGGACCTTCCTGTGTCCCCTGTGTCGAGGGTCGCCTCCGGGCTACTCCTCACTCCTCCCACTTCCCCCCGACAGAGGCTCCCCTGCACACGCTTCACATGGATGTGTGGGGCCCAGCCCCCGTCCGTGGACAGGGTTACGAGCGCTACTTCCTGTTGGTGGTTGACGACTACTCGCGTTACACCACAGTCCTCCCCTTGCGCAGCAAGGGTGCGGTCACTGAGGTGCTGATCGACTGGATCCGCGAGGCTCGTCTCCAGCTCAGGAAGAGCTTCGGCTCGGACTTTCCTGTTCTGCGTCTGCACTCTGACAGAGGCGGAGAGTTCTCTTCTCGCCTTCTGCGAGACTACTGTCGCGCACGAGGGATCCGCCAGACCTTCATGCTTCCGGACTCACCACAGCAAAATGGGATTGCTGAGCGCCGCATTGGCATGGTCATGGATGTCGCTCGTACGTCCATGATGCATGCGGCTGCCCCCCATTTTCTGTGGCCGTTTGCGGTGAGGTACGCGGCGCATCAGCTCAACCTTCACCCCCGGGTCTCTCGGCCTGCGATGTCCCCAGCCTTGCTGTGGACGGGGAAGGTTGGCGATGCGTCTGTGTTCCGTGTCTGGGGATCTCGGGCGTTTGTCCGCGACTTGTCTGCGGACAAGCTGTCCCCTCGTGCTGCTCCCTGTGTCTTCCTTGGCTTCCCCACTGACGCCCCAGGGTGGCAGTTTTACCACCCCTCCTCTCGTCGTGTTCTGTCCTCCCAGGACGTCACGTTCGACGAGTCAGTCCCCTTCTACCGTCTCTTCCCCTACCGCACTCCTTCCCTCCCTCCTCCCCCGGACTTCCTTGTACCGGTTCCCCCCCCGGTAGACCCCCTCCCCCCTCAGGTTCCTGCCCCCTCAGGTGTGTCCCAGGTAGACGCCGTTGACCCGGTCGAGGTTACTGGTGACTCTTGTGCTGTGCGCGGGGGTGCTGAGCCTGGGGGTGCTCCTGCTGGGGGTGCTGGGCCTGAGGGTGCTGTTGCGGAGGGTGCGGAGCCTGGGGGTACTGAGCCGGGGGGTGCTGTGCCTGGAGGTGCTGGGTCTGGGGGTGCTGGGTCGGGAGCTGCTGAGCCTGGGGGTGCTGAGCTGGGAGCTGCTGAGCCTGGGGGTGCTGCGTTTGGAGCTACTGAGCCTGGGGTTTCTCCTGCTGCTGCGTCTCGCCGGGAGCCCCTCTCTCCACAGGAGCTGCGCGAGTGGTTCGCTCGCCGCTGGAGGCGTGCTGCTAAGGCTAGAGGTGCTGCTGGAGCTGGAGCTGGAGCTTCTTCGACCGTCGAGGGTGCGGGTGCTGCCGGTCCCGGAGCTGCTGGACCTGCGGGTCCTCCTGGAGCTGGAGCTGCTGAGGGCGTTGGTGCTGAGCCTACTGCTGTTGGTCCTGCCGCTGGAGGTGTGGGTGGCGCTGGTGCTGTCGCTGAGGGTGGTGGTGCTGTCCCTGCTGAGTCTGGAGCTGCCGCGCGGCCTCGGCCGTACTTCGTTCCGCTCCTGCAGCAGGTTCTTGGTCTTTCTCCTACAGTAGAGTGTCCACCGCCTGTCCAGTCGCAGTCCCTGCCGGAGCCTTCCTCTCCACTGCCTGCTCCCTCTCCTTACACTGGTCCTACTGGAGGTCTTGCTGAGCGTCGTGAGCCTGCGTCTCGTCCCGCGTCGCCTGTTCGCACTGCTCGCGCTAGTGGTCGCAGTTCGCGTCAGCGTCCTCCTCCTGTCCCTGGCACGCACCGGATGTCTTTGCGTCCGTCCACTGCTCCTCTGCGTGCCCCTTTGCCTTCTCCTCCTGAGTCCTCTCTTCCTGCGCTTGCCGACCCTGAGTCGGACTCTCTTCGTGCTGCCAGTCCTACTGTCACGCGTCTGCTTGCTACTGTCGTTACTGACCCCTCTTTTGAGTCCACTGCTGCGTCTGCTCTAGTCGCTGAGCTCGTCGACTTTGCTGCTCGCTGTCGTCTCGACTACGCTGCTAGTCTAGTTGCTGAGTCTGCGTCTGTCTGTCCTCCGTCCGTCGGGGGTGAGTGTGCTCTTGGCACGGACGTCCTAGAGGACAGGCAGGAGGAGTTACAGTGTCTAGCGGCTGCTTCACCTCATCTCGCGTCTGTACTGCTTGCCCCTGAGGGAGACCCGGATGCACTAGACATCCCGACTCCGCGTTCTTACGCGGAGGCCGTAGAGGGTCCCTACTCCTCTCAGTGGCAGGCAGCTATGGATGCAGAGATGGCTTCCTGGAAGTCCACAGGCACCTACGTTGACGCGGTTCCCCCTCCTGGGGCGAACATCGTCAGTGGCATGTGGATCTTCAGGGTGAAGCGGCCGCCGGGCTCTCCACCTGTCTTCAAGGCACGGTACGTTGCTCGTGGCTTCAGTCAGCGGCAGGGAGTTGACTACTTTCAGACCTTCTCTCCCACCCCGAAGATGACTACTCTTCGGGTGCTGCTGCACATAGCCGCTCAGCGCGACTACGAGCTTCACTCTCTCGACTTCAGCACTGCGTTCTTGCAGGGTAGCCTGCACAAGGAGATCTGGCTTCGCCGTCCACCTGGCTTCACTGGGACTTTCCCTCCTGGCACCCAGTGGAGCCTCCGACGACCAGTCTACGGTCTCCGTCAGGCACCGCGTGAGTGGCACGACACACTGAGGACTACGCTTGCGGCTCTTGGGTTTGCTCCTTCTACTGCTGACCCGTCGCTGTTTCTTCACACCGACACTTCCCTGCCGCCGTTCTACATCCTCGTGTACGTCGACGACTTGGTCTTTGCCACAGCGGACACTGCTGGACTCGCCTACGTGAAGTCCGAGCTGCTGAAGAGACACACGTGCACAGACCTGGGTGAACTGCGCAGCTACCTTGGCTTGCAGATCACTCGGGACAGAGCACGCCGCACCATTACCTTGACTCAGTCACACATGGTGCAGCAGGTCCTTCAGCGCTTCGGCTTCACGTACTCCTCGCCTCAGGCCACTCCTCTGCCTACTCGCCACTCACTCTCAGCTCTGCCTTCGGATGAGTCCGTAGAGTCGAGTGGCCCGTATGCAGAGCTTGTTGGCTGCCTCATGTACCTGATGACCTGCACACGACCTGACCTTGCATACCCTCTGAGCATTCTTGCTCGCTATGTTGCTCTTGGGAGACACAGACCAGAGCACATGGCTGCAGCGAAGAGGGTATTGCGCTACCTGTGCAGCACGTCGGGCATGGGGCTAGTGCTTGGAGGGCGGAGTCCAGTGGTCCTTACCGGCCACGCGGACGCTTCTTGGGCTGACGACTAGGCTACGCAGCGGTCGTCACAGGGTTACACCTTCAGCCTTGGTTCCGGCTCTGTCTCGTGGCGGTCTACTCGCTCGTCTTCGGTTCTCGGCTCCTGTTGTGAGGCTGAGATCTACGCCGGGGCCATGGCTGCACAGGAGCTTCGCTGGCTCACCTACCTGCTGACTGACCTTGGAGAGGCGCCTCGTTCTCCTCCAGTGCTGTACGTAGACAACAAGGCCATGCTGGCCTTGTGTCGAGAGCAGCGCTTGGAGCACAGAACGAAGCACATTGCTCTCCGCTACTTCCTTGCTCGTGAGCTGCAGCAGCGTGGTCAGTTGCGACTTGCGTACGTGGCCTCTGAGGCCAACACTGCTGATGTGTTCACCAAGGCACTCGCGCCTTGTGACCATCAGCGCTTTTGCACCCAGCTGGGTCTTGTGCCTGTCTTGCCTCACTTGCTCTCCTCTTGACTTCACTTGTACTGTTACATATATTTATACCTGCTCTTGCTTGTCTAGTTCTATATATATATGTCTGTACTCCTGCATGTGAACTGGCCTCTGGCCCTGCTCTTGTGCTCGGACTGTGTGGTGACGTTGTGATCCACCCTGAGCTTGCTCTGCTTTGCTTTACCTGACTGGTCTTGTGACCCCTTGTTCTCCCCCACTTTGCCTATGGGGGTGTGTCAGATTTATATGACATAGTTTCTGTAGGCTATAGTGGGGTAGCACATATGGGGTACAGGGTTTCTAGGGTTGTATTTGTACCCAATCTTCCATAGTCATTTCATTCCTGTTTTCCTTATTTCACAAGAGCATCTTTATAGGATACTTTTAACGATTCTTACTTTCGTGGGTGTTCTGTTGGAGTTTCCCGGTCGGTGCAGGGTCTTTTTTCGCGAAGCCTCCATTTGCCTCGGCGATTTCCCCTAATGCCGGCCGGTCGTGACGTTTTAGATTCGCGCTATCATTTTCTCCTTTTTTCACCCGCTCCGAAGTCGCCACGTCGTCGCCTTTTCCTGCTTTTTGGATCTTTACGCGATCGCCAGGTCGATCCGCGGCTACTGGCGATTCCCGTTTTTTTACTTCGAGGGTGCTCCACTGTTTCCGTCTCGGAGTGCCGTACGTGCTTTCTTCATTTTGTAGCACGACAAAAACTGATGTCCTGCTGCGCCGCAAAATTCGCATTTTGTCGGCTGCTGCTTCGCGGCGTATTTGTCGATATCCATCGGTTCGGCGAAAGTGGGGGGTGCCGATCGCTCCGTGCCGAATGTACGGTTCGGCGTGAAGCGTCGTGTTTCGGGTTGACCTCGAGTCAGCGCGTCGTATCGCTCGGCAGCACGCACGATGTCTCGGTAGCTGTTGTAATTCGCCGCAATCACCTGCCGCCGAATCTCCATTTTAAACCCTTCGGTGTACGCCTGGATTTTTTCGCCTTCGGTCAGGTCGGTGATGCGGCTAAACAGTAACTCCATCTGCTGCGTGTACTGTGTTACACTACTGTATTGCTTGTGTCGGTGTATCTGCTGCCGAGCCATGTAGGTCGTATTAATTGGTTTGAAACGCTAGGTTAAATCTGCCCGAAACTGTTGCCACGTTTTCTCCCCGCGGGCTACGTCGGTGTAGTAAATCCATTCGAGAGCCGGTCCACGTAACAGTGTCGTTGCGAGCCAAATTCTTGCTGCGTCGTGTTGCAGGGTTGAACAGCCAATGGCCTCGAAGTAAATTTCGAGGGTGGCCACGAATTGCCGGACGTCGGATCCCTTCGCGCTTGGATTGAACGCCTCCGGGAGCCTCGGTCGTGCTGCTTCGAGGTTCGGCGATAGTGGTGCCATTGGTCCATGAAATGACAGTGTCCCCACTGCTGCCGGAGTTGTCGTTGCTGTAGCCGTTGCGGTTGCTGCTGCTGCGGTGGCGAACCCTGGTTGGCTTGACAAAAAAGCCTCGAGTCGACGAAGCGTCGCCTGTGTCTGCTCCATGTCGGTGCGGAGGCTCGCGATGTCGCTCGTAGTCGCGTAGTTGTCGCCTTGGCCCTCCATGCCTGACATCAACGCGTCCGAAAAAACCGAAGCAAGGGGGAGCGAAAAACACGGAGCCGGTTTTATGTACCCGAAATCGATGTTTGACTGCGTCGCCCCCGCGGTTTTTTGAAGACTGATTTTTTAGCGGTCGAAAGAAATTCGCGTGTAAACGGGCTCTGATTACTAGAAAAGAGAATGAGATTTGAGTTGAATTGAATGATCACCTGGGTACAACACGAGGCTATATATAGGCTCGACACAAGGCCGCGTAACCAGGTGTTACGCAAAGGTTTCCGCGGGCTGCGTAGCGTCCCGAACAGACCCTTACCGAATTCGGTAGAAGGCAATTCGGTGGCGACCGAAAAGGCCAGAATTCGGTGCACGTAACCTAGCTCGGTGCTATAACTATAATAAAATATAGGAAAGCACCTAGCCTAGGAAATCAAGCAATTCATGCATGCATATCTTATGCTAGAAATAGCATGATCAAGTAAAGGCAAGCAAGCATAGCTGGCATAAGCCGTCGTACTCTCACAAAAGGTGTCCGAGGCGCTGGTGCCAGAGAGTATTGTCAGCGGGAAAGCCGGAGGTGCCCATGTAGCGCGTGCGCGTTTCCTCAGGGTCTTCGTTAGGTACAGGAGCAGGTTCTGCTGCTACTCCCTCTGCTTCTTCTTCTTGTGCGGTAGTCAGCTTCAGCGCCAGGAACTCTCTGTCGCGAATCTCAGTGAGCAGAATGTTGGTCCCGGGGATGGTTCCGGGGACGAGGGTGGGTTCGCGTGGCTCAGGGGCAGGTCCGTAGATGGTGCGACGCGGGGTTGACGGCTCGTTGCCCCAGATGATGGTGTCCCATGGATCACGACGCGGGGGATTGTCAGGAGGAGGTGGTGAGAGTGGAATGTGACGCGGGGGACGACCAAGAGGAACGGCTGCAGGTGTTTCCTCAGCTTTATCCTCTCCCCCCTTTCGTTCTTCGCGGAAAGTACCCCAGCCGCTTTTGTCGGCGCTTGTTGCGGCGCCCCATCCACCACTCGCGTTGGCCCAGGTTCCGCCGGTGTCTCCCCAGCCGCTAGTGTCACTTGTTCCCCATCCTCCAGCGCTCCCCCACCCCCCTTCATTGGAGGCACTTTCTTCAGCCTCAGCTCCCCAGGTGGCGCAAGCGAAGGTCCCACGTGCTTCTGCGAGGCTTTGCTGGCGAAGCTCCTCAGCTTCGTGGCGCACCAATTCTTCCTCTTGCTCGGCGGTGAGTTTCTTCGATGAGTCGCGTCGATGAGAGTAGATGGTCAGAAACCTCTCGTAGGTGTAGGGTCGCGGCTCGCCATGGGCATCAAAGGTGCCGATGCCAGTTCCGCGTAGCATGCCTTGAAGGAGCTGTGAGGGGGACCGATGAGGGGATGCTCTAGCGTGCCGAAAATACCATGGGTAGTAACTTCAAGCTCGAGCTGCGACATCCCTTCCTCTGGGGGCGCGTGGTGTTCTGCTTCAGCGATGGCGGCGAATCCACGGTCGGCAATCGCGCTCGTTGATGTCGTCAGCGTGTAACAATCCCTGCAGATTGTGGAACTATGAGCAGAGAGGAATGTTTGAACTAGAAGTGAAATGAGTACAAGTAGTAAACCCTAGAATTGTGTACCCCCTATAGGCTAACCCACTGTAGCCTACACAAGCATAACATATATAATGTTTGACACACCCCCATAGGCAAAGTGGGGGAGAACAAGGGGTCACAAGACCAGTCAAGCAAAGCAAAGCAAGCTCAGGGTGGATCACAAAGTCACCACACAGTCCGAGCACAAGAGCAGGGCCAGAGGCCAGTTCACATGCAGGAGTACAGACATATATATAAAACTAGACAAGCAAGAGCAGGTATATATATATGTCACAGTACAAGTAAAGTCAAGAGGAGAGCAAGTGAGGCAAGACAGACACAAGACCCAGCTGGGTGCAAAAGCGCTGATGATCACAAGGCGCGAGTGCCTTGGTGAACACATCAGCAGTGTTGGCCTCAGAGGCCACGTACGCAAGTCGCAACTGACCACGCTGCTGCAGCTCACGAGCAAGGAAGTAGCGGAGAGCAATGTGCTTCGTTCTGTGCTCCAAGCGCTGCTCTCGACACAAGGCCAGCATGGCCTTGTTGTCTACGTACAGCACTGGAGGAGAACGAGGCGGCTCTCCAAGGTCAGTCAGCAGGTAGGTGAGCCAGCGAAGCTCCTGTGCAGCCATGGCCCCGGCGTAGATCTCAGCCTCACAACTGGAGCCGAGAACCGAAGACGAGCGAGTAGACCGCCACGAGACAGAGCCGGAACCAAGGCTGAAGGTGTAACCCTGTGACGACCGCTGCGTAGCCTGGTCGTCAGCCCAAGAAGCGTCCGCGTGGACGGTAAGGACCACTGGACTCCGCCCTCCAAGCACAAGCCCCATGCCCGACGTACTGCACAGGTAGCGCAATACCCTCTTCGCTGCAGCCATGTGCTCTGGTCTGTGTCTCCCAGGAGCAACATAGCGTGCAAGAATGCTCAGAGGATATGCAAGGTCAGGTCGTGTGCAGGTCATCAGGTACATGAGGCAGCCAACAAGCTCTGCATACGGACCACTCGACTCTACGGACTCATCCGAAGGCAGAGCTGAGAGTGAGTGGCGAGTAGGCAGAGGAGTGGCCTGAGGCGAGGAGTACGTGAAGCCGAAGCGCTGAAGGACCTGCTGCACCATGTGTGACTGAGTCAAGGTAATGGTGCGGCGTGCTCTGTCCCGAGTGATCTGCAAGCCAAGGTAGCTGCGCAGTTCACCCAGGTCTGTGCACGTGTGTCTCTTCAGCAGCTCGGACTTCACGTAGGCGAGTCCAGCAGTGTCCGCTGTGGCAAAGACCAAGTCGTCGACGTACACGAGGATGTAGAACGGCGGCAGGGAAGTGTCGGTGCGAAGAAACAGCGACGGGTCAGCAGTAGAAGGAGCAAACCCAAGAGCCGCAAGCGTAGTCCTCAGTGTGTCGTGCCACTCACGCGGTGCCTGGCGGAGACCGTAGACTGGCCGTCGGAGGCTCCACTGGGTGCCAGGAGGGAAAGTCCCAGTGAAGCCAGGCGGACGGCGCAGCCAGATCTCCTCGTGCAGGCTACCCTGCAGGAACGCAGTGCTGAAGTCGAGAGAGTGAAGCTCGTAGTCGCGCTGAGCGGCAATGTGCAGCAGCACCCGAAGAGTGGTCATCTTCGGGGTGGGAGAGAAGGTCTGAAAGTAGTCAACTCCCTGCCGCTGACTGAAGCCACGAGCCACGTAACGCGCCTTGAAGACAGGCGGCGAGCCCGGCGGCCGCTTCACCCTGAAGATCCACATGCCACTGACGATGTTCGCCCCAGGAGGGGGAACCGCGTCAACGTAGGTGCCTGTGGACTTCCAGGAAGCCATCTCTGCATCCATAGCTGCCTGCCACTGAGAGGAGTAGGGACCCTCTACGGCCTCCGCGTAAGAACGCGGAGTCGGGATGTCTAGTGCATCCGGGTCTCCCTCAGGGGCTAGCAGTACAGACGCGAGACGAGGTGAAGCAGCGGCTAGACACTGGAACTCCTCCTGCCTGTCCTCTAGGACGTCCGTGCCAAGGGCACACTCACCCCCGACGGACGGAGGACAGGCGGACTCAGACTCAGCGACAAGACGAGCAGCGTAGTCTAGACGACAGCGCGCAGCAAAGTCGACAAGCTCAGTGACAAGGGCAGACGCAGCAGACGACTCGAAGGAAGGGTCAGTGACAGCAGTAGCAAGGAGACGCGTGACAGTAGGACTGGCAGCACGAAGAGAGTCCGACTCCGGGTCGGCAAGAGCAGGAAGAGAGGAAGCAGGAGGAGAAGGCAAAGGGGCACGCAGAGGAGCAGTGGACGGACGCAGTGACATCCGGTGCGTGCCAGGGACAGGAGGAGGACGCTGACGCGACCCGCGACCACTAGCGCGCGCAGTACGAACAGGCGACGCAGGACGAGACGCAGGCTCACGACGCTCAGTAAGACCTCCAGTCGGACCAGCGTAGGGAGAAGGAGCAGGCAAAGGGGAGGCAGGCTGTAGCTGTGGCTGTGACCGGACAGGCTGCGGACCCTCTAAGGGAGGAGGAGGAGGTGTAAGACCAAGAACCTGCTGCAGGAGCGGAACGAAGTACGGTCGAGGCCGCGCGGCGACGCCAGAAACAGCAGGAACAGCACCAGCACCCCCGGCAGGAGCACCCACTCCAGCAGCACCTCCAGCAGAACCACCAGAAGCTCCAGAACCTCCAGCAGCAGCACCAGGAGCACCGTCAGTCGGACCACCAACCGCAGGCTCAGCGCCAACGTCCTCAGCAGGACCAGCTCCAGGAGAACATTCAGACCCAGCAGCTCCAGCACCCACAGGACGAGCACCTCCAGGTCGCGTGGCAGTAGCGCCCTCCGCAGCCGAAGAACCACCAGCACCAGCGGCACGCCTCCAGCGCCGGGCAAACCACTCACGCAGCTCCTGTGGAGAGAGCGGCTCCCGGTGAGACGAAGCACCCCCAGGCACAGCACCTCCAGGCTCGGCACCTCCCGGCTCAGCACCCCCAGGCTCAGTACCCCCAGACACAGCACCCCCAGGCACAGCACCCCCAGGCTCAGCACCCCCAGGCTCAGCACCCCCAGGCCCAGCACCCCCAGACTCCGCACCCCCAGGCTCCGCACCCCCAGGCTCAGCACCCCTAGACTCCGCACCCCCAGGCTCAGCTCCCGCAGCAGCACCGGAGTCACCAGTGACCTCGACAGGCTCGACCGCGTCTACCTGAGACACACCTGAAGGGGCAGGACCCTGAGGGGGGAGGGGGACTACTGGGGGGGGACCTGGTACCAAGAAGAGGGGGGGTGGGGGGAGGGACGGAGTGCGGTAGGGGAAGAGGCGGTAGTAGGGTACCGACTCGTCGAACGTGACGTCCTGGGAGGACAGAACACGTCGAGAGGTGGGGTGGTAAAACTGCCACCCAGGGGCGTCGGGGGGGAACCCGAGGAAGACGCAGGGAGAAGCACGAGGGGACAGCTTGTCCGCAGACAGGTCGCGAACAAACGCCCGAGATCCCCAGACCCGGAACGCCGACGCATCGCCAACCTTCCCCGTCCATAACAGAGCTGGGGAGGTCTCCGGTCGAGAGACCCTGGGGTGGAGGTTGATCTGGTGCGCAGCGTACCTGACCGCAAACGGCCACAGAAAATGGGGAGCAGCCGCATGCATCATGGACGTACGAGCGACGTCCATGACCATGCCAATGCGGCGCTCAGCGATCCCATTCTGCTGTGGTGAGTCCGGAAGCGTGAAGGTCTGACGGATGCCTCGCACACGACAGTAGGCACTCAGGAGGGCCGAGGAGAACTCTCCGCCTCTGTCCGAGTGCAGACGCAAGACAGGGAAGTCAGAGCCAAAGCTTCTCCGAAGCTGAAGACGAGCTGCGCGGATCCAGTCGATCAACACCTGAGTGACCTCACCCTTGCTGCGCAAGGGGAAGACTGTGGTGTAACGCGAGTAGTCGTCAACCACTAGCAGGAAGTAGCGCTCCTGACCCTGTCCACGGACGCGGGCTGGGCCCCACACGTCCATGTGAAGCGTCTGCAACGGGGCCTCTGTCGGAGGAAACTGGGAGGAGTGAGGGGCAGCACGCTGGCGCCCCTCGACACAGGGGACACAGGCAGGGCCAGGGCCCGGAGGAAGGGGAGGGAGGGACCGGGGAAGACCAGACACAAGGACCCGCGAGGCCATGCCTCTGAGCCGAAGCAGAGAGGGGTGGCCAAGGCGGTGGTGCCAGAGGAGGGTCTCGTGAGACAGACGACGACACGAACAAGGGGCAGACTCAGGACCAGACCTGGACGCTGCAGCAAACACCTGACCAGACGAAGGGGCCCTACCAGACGCAGTACCTGGAGGAGAAGCAGTGGTCAGTGTGTACAGGCTCGACCCCGGCCGACGTGTAAACGTAGCCAGGTGGCGACCTGTATCCGCCTCCGTACAGTGGGTCACCCGCTGACGAGCAGGGGTGAACTGGTGGACACCTGCATCCTGGAGGTCAGCACCACTCACCAAGTTCGTCGAGAACGAGGGGAGGTAGAGACCAGTCAGGGTGCCAGAGGGGGCCGCCGGACACGGGAGGACAGTGGAGAAGCGAGACAGGACAGGCCCCCCAGAGGGGTCCGCCAGGGACACCGCAACAGGCCGACTCAGCGGCGTGAGAGTGGTGCGGTCCCTAAAGAAGGAGCGAGACGCTCCAGAGTCAAGGGTGAAGGTGTGAGAGGCCGAAGCCGACACAGTACCTGAGAGGGCGGACTCACCAGTACCTGAAAGCACAGACGCACTGGCACCTAGAGCAGCAGCCTCACTAGTACCTGACGCGGCAGTACCAATGCCCGGGTCGGGCGGGAAACACCGGTAACAGTCATCCTCATCACTACCAGTCACAGCATACATAGCAGAGAGAATAGCATCAAAATCAAGATCATAAATAGCTACACCAGCCCTAGACAGCTCTCCCCAGCGGGGGATCTCAGCGGCCTCCGGAAACTGCTGACGGCAGGCGTCGGTCAGGCGGCCAAAGCAGCGACGGGCTGTGTGGGCGCCTCCACACCTCTCCCCTGCACGGTCACCAGTGCGAAGAACGTAGGGGCAGGGACCAAGCGCACCACCGCGCTGACGCTGCAAGTACCACTCACGGAGCTGCTGAGGGCCGGGGACGGTGCGAGAGCGCTGCTGCTGCTGCTGCGGCTGCTGCTGTGGCTGCTGCTGCTGCTGCTGCTGGCGCTGACCACCCCCAGAGCTGCTCCGCTGGGACGAGCCACTCCGACCCCCTCCTCCACCGCCACCCCCGCCTCCACCGCCACCCCCGTCGCCACCGCCACCTCCCCCACCAGGACCGTCGCTCCCACCGCTCCCACCGCCTCCTCCGCTACCACCTCCGCCGCCACCTCCGCCTCCACCGCCGCCACTACTACCTCCACTCCCGCCACCACCCCCCCCGCCACCCCCACTCCCCCCTCCACCCCCACCGCCTCCTCCACCGCCCCCTCTGGCTCCACCCGCTCCCTTGCCCCCCTTGCCCTTGCCAGTGCGGCGTCTGCCACTGGGGGCAGACGCCGCGCCGACCGACTCAAAACCAACGAGGTCGGCCGCAGCGGCAGAGGCGACAGAGGGCAGCAGGGGGGAGGGACCACACCCCTCAAAGATGGGGGTGCGAGGGTCACCCCGAGAGGCCCCTACAGCGACAATACTCTTCTCAGCCGCTAGCAGGGACTCCTCAAGGAGGTCGACAGTGAGAGTGGTGGGACAGACAGAGAGAAACTGGTCCCTAACGACACGAAGGGACTCAGGAAGACGGGTGACGAGAAAGTAGAGCGTGATGTACATGGGAGGAGGGTTCGCAGCGCGGAACTCAGCAGGAAGGGCAGCGCGGTAGCGGGTGTCACTAGCGCGGAGGTGGGTAACGAGGTCAGCGACAGTGGGAAAGGAAGCGAGGTCAGGGAAGAGAAACGGTAGCATGAGGCGGCTAAGGGTAGCGGAGGAAGGGGAGGAGTAGCGCGCAACTACAGCGTCGTACAAGGCCTGAGCGGTCTTGCACTGACTAAAGTGGGCACGCTCAGAGGAAGGGAGGTGGCGACGCACAGCAAGACGTGCAGCAGCATCGCGGGTCGCCCACTTGGAGCGAACGGCAGAGTCAGCATCAGCAGGCGGGGCAGGGACAGCGCCAGAGACAAAGTCAAAGAGAGAGACCTCATCTACCGCATCACACAGTAAGTACAGCTGCAGATCCTCGATCCAGACGGCAAAGTCAATGGCCCTCCCCTCAGCGTCAAAAGTGAGAACATTGGGGGTGGCCATAGCAGCAGCTGAAAGTCTCACCGGGATGGGAGAGTCGGGTAGGTCAGCAGCAGGCGGCTCGGGTTGCTCGTGCAGCTCAGGCGGCTCGGGCTGCTCAGGTACCGGGCGGCTCGGCTACTGCGGGGCGGCTCGGCTACTGCGGGGCGGCTCGGCTGCTGCTGGGCGGCTCGGCTGCTGCTGGGCGGCTCGGCTGCTGCTGGGCGGCTCGGCTGCTGCTGGGCGGCTCGGCTGCTGCTGGGCGGCTCGGCTGCTGCTGGGCGGCTCGGCTGCTGCTGGGCGGCTCGGCTGCTGCTGGGCGGCTCGGCTGCAGTGCAGTGGCGGGGCCGGGACAAGGCCGGCGGTAGGGCCGGCGGTAGGGCCAAGTAGGAGCCGGCGGCGGGCCGAGTAGGAGGCCGGCGACGGGCCGAGTAGGAGGCCGGCGGCGGGGCCGAGTAGGAGCCGGCGGCGGGGCCGTGTAGGAGGCCGGCGGCGGGCCGAGTAGGAGGCCGGCGGCGGGCCGAGTAGGAGGCCGGCGGCGGGGCCGAGTAGGAGCCGGCGGCGGGGCCGTGTAGGAGGCCGGCGGCGGGCCGAGTAGGAGGCCGGCGGCGGGCCGAGTAGGAGCCGGGGCCGGGCCGTGTAGGAGGCCGGCGGCGGGCCGTGTAGGAGGCCGGCGGCGGAGCCGAGTAGGAGCCGGCGGCGGGGCCGTGTAGGAGGCCGGCGGCGGGCCGAGTAGGAGGCCGGCGGCGGGCCGTGTAGGAGGCCGGTGGCGGGCCGAGTAGGAGGCCGGCGGCGGGCCGTGTAGGAGGCCGGCGGCGGGGCCGAGAAGGAGGCCGGCGCGGGGCCGCGTAAGGGGCCGAGTAGGAGCCGGCGGCCCAGGGCCGCGTAAGGGGCCGGCTCGGAGCCGCGTAAGAGGCCGGCGCGGGGCCGCGTAGGAGCCGGCGGCGCAGGGCCGCGTAAGGGGCCAGCGCGGGGCCGCGTAAGGGGCAGGCGGCGGGGCCGCAGGGGAGAGGGCGACCCGAAGGGTCGCTAAAACAAAAAGGGCGCGCCTCGGGGCGCGCTTCGGTGGGCCCAAAAAAAAAAAAAAAAATTCGGTCCTGGAGGGACCTAGCTCTATACCATGTGGAACTATGAGCAGAGAGGAATGTTTGAACTAGAAGTGAAATGAGTACAAGTAGTAAACCCTAGAATTGTGTACCCCCTATAGGCTAACCCACTGTAGCCTACACAAGCATAACATATATAATGTTTGACACAGATGCCATTTGGATCGGGGTTGTGTAACGCCGTTTCGCATGGGTGGGGATGATGCGGCACCCACGGTCTGCCGTCGGGGCGCTTCCAATCCCTGCGGTGGATGTGCTCGAAGCGCAGTGGCACGAGATCAATCAACTCGTGCGAGTCGCTGCTGCAGTCGGGAATGTCTAAATCTAGGACATACACTCCATTTTCGGAGTGCGCTCACCCGGTCTGCCTGCGGGGAAATGTGTGCGATTCGTAGTGCAGCAGGATGTCTCGCGTCTCGCGATCCGTGCTGAGGTCGACGCCGCAGTCCATGAGCTATGCGGCGGACAGGAGGTTGAAGCGCAGGTTCTAGACGATCAGCATATCGTTAAGCGTGATGTGCGTGCGGCTTCCACGTGCTTTGAGCACGACAATGCCTTGTGCGCTTGCGCACAGGCGCGTGTTGTTCGCCACAGTGACGTAAGTAGCTGTAGGGGTGGGGACGGCGTTGGATATGTAATGCTCGGAGCCCACCATATGCTGGCCGCAGCAGCTGTCCAGGTACCAGGTGTTGTAGCGCTTGTTGTTGTCACGTGCGAGCACCGCCAATCGCGGTGTGACGATGTGCGGGGTGTCGAACTTCAGAAATTGTTCGCGCGAGAGCCAATTAAGTGGCGCCACCCGCATGTCTGGTATGTGCGGGGGACTTTCAAGCAGCGGGACTGGGACGTTCCAGTCCTGGTCGTCGTCGTCGTTGAACTCGCGGCGCGGGCTGAACGGGTTGTTGTTGGTGAACGCGCCGATGGGGTGCGGTGCTGGCTTAGGTGAGGATTAGCGAACACGGCGACGACGTGACTCGCCTGTCATGGCCATGTTGCTCATGACCTTTCTCGTAGGGGCAGTTGATGGCTGCTGCTGCTGATGCTGAACGGTTGAGTTCAGATTGCGCGCGGGTGGGGGTTAATACCCTTGGGCTGGACGCACGTCGCCTCGTGCGTCTTGTTGGCCGGACCAGTTGCTCAGATTGGTCTGGCGAGGGCGAGATCGGAACTTATATCGATCCGCCAAATGCCCGAAGTTTTTGCAGATTTTGCAGTAGAGGCGTCGCGGTCGTCGCTCTTCGTTGTTGTCGGCGCAGAAGGCGAGCCATTCTCGTTCTCGTCGTGGCGCTGGTTGCTGCTGATCCATATCCCGTTGTTCGACAAGAAGGGCGGCGCAAAGGGCGGCCTCCGAGATGACCCCCTGCTGTCGGAGGAGCGCCTTACAGGGCCGCCACTCTGGGCCAATTCCTTGAAGCACAATGTTCACGAAGATTTCCTCGGAAATCGAGCTTCCCAACTTCACGATTTGATCGCGAAGGCTCCGACAGCGGTTGATGTAGCTGTTGACCTTCTCCCCTGAGGTAATCTTAGTTTCCAGCAGTTGCTGGAGCAGTCGGCTCGAGGAGACAGAGTCCTTGGGCTGATACACGCCGTTCAGGTGGCGCCAAGCGTCGAGGGCTAGGGCAGCCGATGTCTTGTATGAACGAACGTTCAGCTGTTCCGCCGGCGACATGTTACGCAGAAGAATCCCGTACGCCATCAGAGACTCGTTATAATAGTGAGTCCTTGCGTCGTCGGTGTCCTTAGCAGGTCTCGAGTAGCTCCCGTCGAAATAATGATAAATCTGCGCGTTTTGCAGCAGCAGCTCCAGCTCAAAGCTCCAGGTGTAAAAGTCTCTGCCGTCAAAGCACACATTTGTCTTTATTTTTTATATGCTCAAAAACCTTGATTGCGCGGAGAGAATTGCTTCATCGATGGGACAGGGAGTCTTGGGGGTTGAGCCGTTCGTATCTAGGGAGAACCCTTGCGGGGCGGAGTTTTGGCCGTTTGGGGCCGGTTGAGTGGGCTGGGAAGAATTTCCCGCATTGCCATTCCGGAATGTCTGGAGCCCTTGCTCCAGGCTCGTGAGTCGGTGAAGAAGTTGTGCGAGGATGGCAGAAGGAATCGTCGTCGTTTCCTCGTTTGTCGCAGCTGGGTTGGGCTGCGCTTCAACCGTCAGATTCGTCTGACCTCCAGATCCTCCGGCCATTCTTACACGTGATCGTGTGCTGGACGCCACTTTCCGAATGTTGCGGATTTCGGAGATGGCGGTGCGAAGGATTCGTGAGTCGCTCTCATACCATGTTGTCATCAGAAGTTGATCGTGGCCTAGGATCCACTCAGGATGGTTCGCACACAGAGAAGTGATGTTGGTGGGCCCTTGACCTCAATAGCAGAGTGAATGTAAATGCTTGAGATGAAATAAAACATGCAGATACAGCAAATATACGTATGAGTACAGGGGAGATGAAACCACCTAGCTAGCCATGTACTCTAAGGGGTACATTCCCTTATTCAAATACATTCCCAACCATGCGGCGCGAACAGTTACGAAACTGTTCCCGCCGAAGCCATCCTGCCTGCAGCTGCCTGATGCTGTCTGCTCCGACGGTTCAGATGCGTCCCAATTGTCTGACGCTTCGAGTCGTTTCCAACCGTCTGACGCTTCGCGTTCATTCGCGATACTGCGTGCTTCTCTTTGCTGCGGTGAGGAGTGCACAGTAATATTCAAGTAATACTATTCGTAACAGAAACAAAGTCTGAAACTTCAGAGTGTCTTTTAAAAAAAGTCTGAAGCAATCAGAGTTTACCCCAATGATTAGTTTGATTAAGTGCTGGTGAGTTGTATCTAGTGTTTTCAACTACATAAGGCTGGCCTACAAGTTAAACATACACCTTAGCACGTAACAGAGTCATACTACTACTACCTAGCTTGCAGCTGAATATATACTATCCTATCTACTCTAGTCTACTCTTCATCAAATCCATCATCATCACCATCGGATGCATCATCATCACCCTGATCTATGTCTTCTACTTCCATCACCTCCTCTGCCTCCTTGGCCCTGTTCTGTTGCTTTCCTGTAGGCAGGAGAGGAACGTTGCTGTGGGGCTTGCGCTTCTTGTAGGCCCTCCAGATTGTGACGATCTCCTCCCAGTTGGGCTCGTAGTCCATGAGGCTCATGCACATGAGGTCGCCCAGCCGTGCATCCTTCAGCGAGCCTCTCTTCCACGACTTGATAATGTTCTGCCTCGAAAAACCACACTCGCACTCCACGGTGCTCAGCGGCAGGACAGCTACCGCCACCCACAGATGAACAAGGTTGGGGTAGTTGTCCCGCTAGTCCGGCGTCTTGAGCATGGTTGTGGGTCCCGCGTGGAAGCTGCGGACGCCCTTGGTAGAGGCTGCAAGCACCGAGGTAAACATGCGCAGCTCCTTCTCTGCACGGTGCTTGTTGACTCCTTGGGGGACTGGGTAAACAGAATGGAATGAGTAAACAGACACAAACAATGATAAAACATCTTTGAATGATTAATCAAACACATCGACTGCAGCATCGCACAGTACACAAGCAGGGCAACGAAGAAGGATGATAAGGCTTACCTCGCACAATCTCCTCCGTCAGGTCGGCCTTGAACAAGGTGACCAGCAACTGTAGCCACTGAAGGCACCGCCGTTTCCTCTCAGTACGATCCAGAGGGTACTCGTCTGGCAGGAACAGCTTCACCCCGGACATCCCATCCAGGTCGCCTAGCCGATGCACGAGCTGGTGAGCAATCATCTCCGCAAACTCCGTGCAGAGTGCCACGCAGTCGTCATGGCTCCCGGGCCCTGCGAACTCCTCCAGCTCGTCCACATGCAGCGTGAACTTTAAGCGTGCTGGACGGTCGTCCGAGTCAACGCCTTCAACTTTCACCTCCCGGTTTCCTCCTGGCCCATGGCGCGCGATGAAGGGGGACAGCCGCTCGCTCACCCTGCCACCGAAGTCGTCGCCGCAATCAACGTAGCGGCTCTCAATGTGGGAGGTTGTGCGGTTGATCTCCGCATGCACGGCGGGATATTCAAGCTGGACAGGAAACAAAAAAATCGGTAGTTAGTGGTTGATCAGGGTTAACAAACATGGACACACGTACAAGTGGCGACAAGCAACAATACATTAATAGACAACTATGGCCAACCTCACCTCCTTTTGCTAGAACACCCGGTTCAGGATGTTGAGCTGCTCCAGCACGTCAGCAATGAAGAAGAGAAGGAAATGGAACCTGTAACTAGTAACCAAAGCATAGAGGTTAGCGTCCCACTCCTTAAGCATCACAATGAGTGCCGGAAGCACCGCGACAAGCCTGAGCACCGCGTCGCCCCGCGAAAGCCACCGGACAGAATGAATGCCCTGAAGCTCAAGAATGGTTTACGCGAAGACTTCCTGGAGCCCCATGAACCGTTGATGCCAGGGGCCCGAACAGCCGAGATGCTCTGCCACGGTGTGAATCACCGAGTCAATGACATTGAACGCCGGAACCTTCTCGGCCGCCGTTTTGGCCGCGAGTGCCTCTTTGTACACAAGTGTCAGAATATGTTGTTTGTGTAGCCTGCAGTGGGGCACTCAATAGTGAGTACAGCCCCTTAGGGTTTGCTATTTGTATCCTGCTGCTTGCTAGTTCAATCATTCCTTCTCAATTCCATTCCTGCACACATTCTAGCTCGTTCTTGGCACCTCATCGCTCTAGTCCTACTGTGGCCTAGGCTACTAAGCCTAGGCCGTGCTCCTACTATATCTGACATGGTAACAGAGGGCGGCATGTCTACCGCCTTCCTGTGTATGGGCCCACCACCTGCTTCCGCTGCCCTACCGTCCGCCGCGCGCCCCGTGGTGCGCGGCGGCGAAACCCTAATTTCTGCCCGTCGCGCGCTCGGGGCGCCTGGCGGGTTTCCCATCCGTGGCGCCCGTCGTGGTGCCCTTGGGGGGGCCTCCGCGGTCCCCTCTCATCGAAGCGCCCATCGAGGCGCTCTTGGGGACCCGCGCGCCCTTCTCTCCCGTCGCCTGTCGAGGCGACCTCGGGGACCCGCGCGGCCTCCCCTCCCGTCGCCCGTCGTGGCGACCACGGGAGCCGTGCGCGGCGCCCTCCCCGTTGCCCGTCGAGGCGACTTCGGGGGCCGTGCGCGGCTCTCCCCGTCGCCCGTCGTGGCGACTTCGGGGGGCCCGCACGGTGCCCTCCCCGTCGCCCGTCGAGGCGACTTCAGGGGGCCTGCGCGGCGCCCTCCCCGTCGCCCGTCGAGGCGGCTCTGGAGGCCCGTCGCGGCGCCCTCTGTGGTGCCCGTCGTGGCGCCCCAGGGGGGGGGGGGGCGCGGCTCCTTTCTCGTCGCCCCTAGGGGCGCCCCTCCCTTCTCCTCCCTCCTCCTCACTTTCACATGCAGCGGCCACCCCTGGAGCCGCCCATCTCTACAGCAGCAGCTCCTGGAGCCGCCCACAGCTTGCAGCAGCCGTCCCAGGACCCCTGCAGCAGCCCGCGGCCCGCCCCTGCAGTTGCTCGTGATGTCGTCCCTGTCCCCCCCCCCCCGTGCTGCCCATTCTCCCGTTCTGCCGTGTGTTCCGCGGTGGTTGGGGGGTAGGGTGGCGAGCATGGGGGTGAGCGGTGTGGGTTCTCCCCTCCTCCTTTTTTATCTCCCACTGCTGCAGCTGCCGCTGATGGGGGTGGAGGTGTGGGAGCTGTGGGGAGTGGAGCTATGGGGGTGATGTGGGAGTGGAGCTAGGGGTGAAACTGGGGGTGTATGTAGGGGGGTGTGGGACTGCTTGGGGAGGCTGAGAGGAGGCTGCCGTCTAGTCGTCCGCAGCACCTGTAGTTCGGGGCGCTGTCCTGGTAGCCCAGAGAGCTTGCTGCGCCTGTCGCCCGTGGGTCCGTTGCTCCTGTAGCTCGTCGTAGCCCGTGAGCCAGTTACTCCAATAGTCCGGGGCGCTATCGCGGTAGCCACTGTGCCAGCCGCTCCTGTTGCCCGTGTGTCTGCAGCTTCAGCCGTCGTCTCCCATCTTCTCTCCTCTCACAGTCCTTCCTCCTCCTCACTTGCCCGTTGTGACTACCACTAGCTTTGCTCATAATTGTGAACTTTAAACGGTTGCTTCTTGTAATTGTGCTCAGAATGTGTGGTGACATTGTGATCCACCCTGAGCTTGTTCTGCTTTGCTTACTGTGCTGATTACACCCCACTTTGGCTATGGGGGTGTGTCAGAATATGTTGTTTTGTGTAGCCTGCAGTGGGGCACTCAATAGTGAGTACAGCCCCTTAGGGTTTGCTATTTGTATCCTGCTGCTTGCTAGTTCAATCATTCTTTCTCAATTCCATTCCTGCACACATTCTAGCTCGTTCTTGGCGCCTCATCGCTCTAGTCCTACTATGGCCTAGGCTACTAAGCCTAGGCCGTGCTCCTAGTATATCTGACAACAAGATGCAAACATCATTAGAACACCTGGAAAACAAACAATCGTAAAGACGCTAAAGAAGTAACAAATGAAAAATATATACATCGATACAGTGGGATGACACCAGATGGGGGATGCGCAGTCGGAGGCGTGTGGTGAGGCCGGACTTGCTGCCCATCGTCGGTGCTGATCCCCGCTATGCGCTGAAGGTCGACCCCGACAGCCTGTAGGTGTGACAACAGAACAATGAGGAGGGAAGCTGCATCGGCCTTCACCATGGTAAGAAGAGCCATGAACTCCGTGACAAGCTTGTTGTCACGGAGGAAAGAGATGAAGAGGATCAGGTGCTTCCCGCTACACCTATCCGTGCTCTCGTCAATAGCGATGCCGACGAAGGGCGACGCCAGCACGTGTTCCAGCTGGGTTGTCTGGAGCCATGTCGCAGTTGCTTGCGTCAACGAAAAAGTAAAATTAACCTTTTGACTAAACAAAATGCATCAAATAACTTATGGCACTTGCACTCACGTGGTGTAGTAGGTGCCGTAGCCCTTCTTCAGGAAGCCAGGCACGCCTTTCTCCGCCAAATAACGCACAAGCTTTACCCACATCCCCATCGGCGCATCGGACCTGCTGATGAACAGCAGGGAGTCGAGAAGGGCGACGACGCGCGTCTGCTCTCCGTCCATGGTGGCGCGATTCTGGTCGATCTGCGGCTGCCTCGCTCCGCACTCCTGCACAGCTCTTTGTCTCGCCATCGCCAGCTTGTGCTTAGCCGTGCCCACGTGCTTACGGAACGACTGGGTCTGCAAGTCCGTGGCTCCTTTCCCGCGTCTCTTGCACTTGCCTCCGTCGCCAGCATAAGCTGCACACACAGTACACTTGAAGGCAGGCAAGCCGGGGGTGGTTTTCGTGATTTGCAGCCATGGAAACCGCGTTTGCCACTGGCTCTTAAACTTGTCAATAGCATCATCGTACAGCCCTTCAATGAGCTCCTCCAGGATTATGGTGAGGCAAGGTCGCGGACGTTCAGACGAGCCTGGAGAATTGTTGACGTTTGTGGTCGAGGATGAAGGCCTGGCGAAGCTCAATGTCGCCTGCTTGAGCCGGACGGATCGCGCCGTGGTCTGAGCGGGATGGTGCGATGTGGAAACAACCGTTGGTTCCGCAGGTTGCTCTGCCACAGGGTCGGGATTTGAGATCACGGGTGCTGGAGGTTCCTTCTGTTGGGAACAATAAGTCTTAAAAGCGCCTCTGTCGTGTCGAAACACAGTACTCAAAGCGAAGCAGTCAGAATCGAAGCATCGCGAGTCAACCCTCGGAGGTTGGGAGTAACCGCCTGGAGGTTACACGAAGGTCAAAGGTCAGCGACCTTTGACTTGACCAATACAGCGCGACAGCAAGGACACACAACTGACTCGACATTGAGCAGTTGCCCGAGTTGCACTGTATCGAATCGCAACATCAAAACAGTTATCTCATCTATTCATATTCCTTGTACTCCTATATAAAGCCTTGTACTTGTTTGTTTTAATTAACTTTACTTTGCCCTCACATACCAGCGCAAGGTGGTTCAAGATCTCTTATTTAAACGCTTCCGCTATTACAATCCTACTCAGCCTTTAACTCTATAAAGATCCTAGGGCTTTTCAGCCCAACATGGTATGAGAGCAGTTAGAGTTAAAATCCATTATTCAACAAACCTTACATCAACGAAGACATGTCAACTAGAAAGGAGAGGAGCTCCTCCAACGGCTCTCCCGGCACTACTCCTACCCCACCACCTGTCTCTGGCCTACAGACAGAGGAAGGGACTGCTACCAGACCAGCAGCTGGGTCCACGGAAACTCCAGCAGGCTTCGATCCAAGCATGATGGAGAAATTTTTCTCCTTCATGTCCTTCTACGAACAGCACCAGCAAGGGGCACCTGCGCAGTCAAACAACAGCAACAACAACAATGTGACTCCCATGAGTCTCGACGGGTCTTCCTACGCACGCGGGATTCAACAAAAACAACAACAACCTACCTTTGCGCCGTACGAACCCCAGCGTGGTTCCGTCAGCTTCATGCCGCAACCGCAACCTGCATCGGGACAAGAAAAGACATTGGACGCGTTACAAGTCCAGTCGCAATTCGCGCACGTTCTCAAGCTGCAAACGACAAAGCCTTTCGACGGGAAAGACTTCTTCACCTGGTCATTCGAGTTCGAATTGATGATGGAAGGAGCACAGATTCTCGGCTTCTTCGACGGGTCCCTGCCATATCCAACAAACGGGACACAATATGAGAAGCAGCAGTACACCTATCAATCGATGATGGCGTACACGATACTGCCAAGAAACATTACCCCGACCCAACAGCAGAACATCAGGACTTACCGAGGCTACGGCAACTCCGCGGAGCTTGCGTACAACCACCTGAAGAACCTGTATCAAGCAACAGACAGCGTAAATCAGAGCAGGTTAATGGCGTAGCTGACAACGATTGAAATGAAACCAGGCAAGAAGGGCATGGCTTATATCAGCCGCTGTCGCGAACTGCGCGACAGGCTCCTTCGATGCGGAGGGTCAATCTCCGAAGACGCCTTCGTCACGGTGGTCATTGGCGGTCTTGGCCCCCACTGGCGCTCCACTCGCGCCATACTCCGAGCACACGGGAGGATCTCCGAAGCGGCACTCTGCGCCGAAATCCACGCCGAGCAGCAGGATATGGACCTGCAAGAAGAAAGGCACAAGAAGAAGTCATTAGCACCGGAGTTTGCGTTTCACACTCAGCGACGATACAACAATCGACAACAGCAACAAGTGAAGACAGTACCTCCGTTCTGTCACATCTGTAAAACTTCGGGTCATCCTCGCACACACTGCCCATCTCGTCAGCAGACGACGACACCACAGCGACAACTTCGGCCTTCGAGCTCCCAAGTTGCCTCAACGCAAGCAACTCCGACAACCGCACACCAAGCTTCAACGACTTCATCTGGACAATCTGCACAAGGAGCAAGAAACATCATCAATTGCATGGTCAAGATAAACGACTCTTGCACAACAGAGTCACCACCGTACTACTCACCCGAAGATCAACTCGACAACAGCACACCCCGCCGCGAATCTCTTCAACCGAACCCAACGTACGCCGCAATCGCTCAAAGCGAACCATCCGGTCAAGACACCTGGTTCTTGGACAGTTGCTGCGGACAACACATGTGTTCCTCCGTGCGCTTCGTTCAACGTGAGCACCGACTCCAGCGAGAAGTAGTCATTACGGTCGCCAACAATCAGAACCTGCGCACACGGAGACAAGGGGTGGTACAGCTTCAGTCACGAGAAACAAACGTTATACTCAACATGTCAAAAGTACTTATCGCGGAGGGACTAGGCTACAACTTACTGAGTGTTAGCCAGTTGATGGCGAAAGGGATACACTTGGAAGCCGACAGCACCACCCAAGAGTTCAAGTTGTACCACGGGAAGGGTGGTCTCTACATCGGAAAGGCGGTGTTGAAAAATAATGTCTTCGTCCTCGACTTCGTTCCCGACCTGGGCACTGCCGACAGCGACGCTATCGTCAACTTCGCCGATTGGACGCATCCGCCGGATCTCGATCCCGACTTCAGCCCGGGAGGTTTCTAGTACTCACACACCATTCCTGAAGCAGAACGAACACGAGCATTAGCAACCATTCGACAATCGGCAGCAGCAGAGACAACATCGGCAGCAGCAGAGATAACATCGGCAGCAGCAGAGATAACATCGGCAGCAGCAGAGACAACATCGGCAGCAGCAGAGACAACATCGACAGCAGCAGAAACATCACCTACAGCAGCAGGACCAACTACACCAGTCATCGTCGAAGAAGAAACACCAACACTCGCACAGCAGCTAAACCCGACTCAACGAGAAGTCCACAGGAGCGCCAACCTAGTCGCCAGCTTCTACTCCAACTCCGACACTTATCGACGTTCACCCGGACATCGCGCCTCTGAAGAAACCTGGCACGCAAGATTGGGACATCCAAGCAACACAGCATCAAAATAACACGATACGAGCAGGAGTTCTCGACAAAGATTCCCTACTACTACCCGAGAGCAGAGAACTTCAAAGGGCAAGAGGGACTTGCCTTACATGCCCTGAAGCTGACTTACCTCATCGACCGTTCGCTTCACATCACAACCCGAGCGCACCAGCGTACGCACCACTCAAAAAAGTATACAGCGACATCCTCTTCAACCGAGAGCCAGGACAAGTGACCTACAACTACACCATCACCTTCATCGACGCCGCCACCCGATATGTCTGGCACCTAAATCTACCAAGCCGCGACATGGCTCTCGCAGCTTTCGTCGCCTGGCTACCGGTAGCAGAGAGGGAATCGGGAGCAAAGCTAAAAAGCTTCCAATCAGACGGAGGAGGAGAGTATACCTCTCAGCACTTCAAGCAGTACCTGGCGGAAAGGGGGATCAAGCAAATCCTCTCCCTTCCCTACGCCCATCAGCAGCAAGGCGTTGCAGAACGAATGAATAGGACTCTGCAGAACAGCATGCGCAAACTGTTGCGTGGCATGCGGCTACCCAACCACCAGTGGCCTGCAGCAATGGACCACGCTGTCATGCTGCACAACTTGCTTTCATCGTCGTCACTCCCGAACAACGCGTCACCACATCTGCTGTGGACAGGGAAGCAGGGCAGCACAAAAATGTTACGAGTTTTTGGGTGCATGGTACAGTACCGACCCCCAAAAGCACGCGCGGGAAGATTTTCACAACGGGCACAGTGGGGACTACACCTCGGCATCGAGAAAAATTACAACGCATGGAAAATCTTCGACGTCCACTCAAAGGAAACAGTGGCAGCACGTGATGTGATCTTCTACGAAAGACTCACCCTTCAGACGTACCTCGCCAACTTGCACGAGAATCAGGACCCCACAGGTGGCTTTCGTGGTGACCAAGCCTTCGCCTCAGCAGCGGACGAAGCAGACTGGGATGAACAGAACGTTGACAACGCATCGGAGGAAGCCGGACCTCTTCCGTTCTGCTCCGTCGACGTGCCCATGGACGAAGAAAATCCTCGCGAAAGTAACAACGCCGAAGTCTTCTATCACTTCGCCGATACTAGTTACGTAACACCTGCAACAGTCAACACCAACGAAGCAGAAAGGATAGGACCAAATTTCATACCCGACCCAGAAGCGGGAGACGAAGCAGCCTATCCCGAGGACACAACACTCCCCCGCTACTCACACACCGGACTGCAAATCCTCGGCCTCGTCACCGCCGTCCATGGCTCTCCTCTTCCTAAAGAGCCTACGACGGTTCAACAGGCTCTGGGGGGGGAACACAGAGAGAAATGGCGTGAAGCCATGGACAGAGAATTAAAAGCACTGGAGGAACGCAACACCTGGAAGGTCGTTCCCGCAAGCGTGGCAAGGAACAAGACCATTCTCACAGGGAAGTGGGTCTTCCGCATCAAAACGAAAGCAGATGGCACAATCGAGAAGTTCAAGGCACGATGGGTCGTGCGGGGATTCGACCAGGAGCAAGGGCGAGACTTCACCGAGACATTCGCCCTAGTTAGTCGACATACCTCACTCGGCATTCTTCTCGCCGTCGCCGCCATGAAGAAGAAGAAACTGCGACAAATTGATGTCGCCAACGCCTTCCTCTACGCACCTGTCGACGCCGACATTTTCGTCGAACTCCCTCACGGTACCCACGGGGAACCCAACCAGGTCTGCCAGCTACTAAAGTCCCTCTACGGAATCAAGCAGGCCCCACGGCTGTGGCAACAGCACCTGCACACCCGCCTCATCCGCATCGGATTCCGCCAACTGCCCCATGACCACGGCATGTACCGACTCACTAAAAGCACCGACTACATCCTACTCATCGTCTACGTCGACGATCTCCTCTACATCGGCTCCACTGACGACGTCACCAACTGGTTCGAAGGGGAGCTGCGGAAAGATCTCATGCTCACCGTTTCCTCTACCGTCACGCAGTACCTCGGGCTCAACATCCGCGAAGAAGAAAACGCAATCTATCTAAGCGCCGAGAAATACGCGGACACGATCGCCAAACGCTTCTCGCTCACCCCTACCTCTATCGCCACGCCATACCGCTACACGGCAGGAAACGACCAAGGAAACTCTACTCTACTAAAAACCGCCGGAATACGCGACTACCAACGAAAACTGGGTTGTCTACTCTTCGCAGCCGTCACCTGTCGCCCAGACTTGTCCTACTCCGCTAGCCAGCTCGCTACCTACCTCAAGAGACCTGAAGAAGATCACATGGCAGAGCTCGATCGCGCACTGCACTACCTCGTGAGCACGCCGACGATCGGCCTGACTTACTACAAGAACGAATCTGCGTCAACGAAGCTAATCGGCTATGTCGATGCCGACCATGCCGGCGATCCAGACAACAGGCGCTCTCGCACCGGCTACGTCTATCGTCTCGAGCCTATCAGACCTATCTCGTGGCAGTCGAGTAAGCAGGAACTAATCGCACTCTCCTGAGCTGAAGCAGAATATATCGCCCTCTGCTCAGCCACCAAGGAAGGACTCTACCTTCGCGAACTGCTGGAAGAAGCAAAGCTAGCCGAGTTACCCAGCTTCACCCTGCACTGCGACAACCAATCTGCAATTCGCATCGCCAACAAAAACGGATTCGCGAACATAACGAAGCATATCGCTCTACGATACTTCTTCGTGAAAGACGAGATCGAGAAAGGAAGACTCGAGTTATCCTACTGTCCCACGTCCGAGATGGCAGCCGACTATTTGACCAAGAAGCTCGGAAAACAGAAGTTCGAGTACTGCATGCTGCTGTCTGGACAAAGCCACGTCACCATCAGCGACACTCCAGAAGCGAAGGGGAGTGTTGGGAACAATAAGTCTTAAAAGCGCCTCTGTCGTGTCGAAACACAGTACTCAAAGCAAAGCAGTCAGAATCGAAGCATCGCGAGTCAACCCTCGGAGGTTGGGAGTGTGAAAACAAGTGAACAGGAGCGAGAATGACTAAGGAAAGATTGGGTACAAATACAACCCTAGAAAGCTGTACCCCATATGTGCTACCCCACTATAGCCTACAAACATGCATCAGCTATAATACTCTGACACACCCCCATAGGCTAAGTGGGGGAGAACAAGGGGTCACAAGACCAGTCAAGCAAAGCAAAGCAAAGCAAGCTCAGGGTGGATCACAAAGTCACCACACAGTCCGAGCACAAGAGCAGGGCCAGAGGCCAGTTCACATGCAGGAGTACAGACATATATATAAAACTAGACAAGCAAGAGCAGGTATATATATATGTCACAGTACAAGTGAAGTCAAGACGAGAGCAAGTGAGGCAAGACAGGTACAAGACCCAGCTGGGTGCAAAAGCGCTGATGGTCACAAGGCGCGAGTGCCTTGGTGAACACATCAGCAGTGTTGGCCTCAGAGGCCACGTACGCAAGTCGCAACTGACCACGCTGCTGCAGCTCACGAGCAAGGAAGTAGCGAAGAGCAATGTGCTTCGTTCTGTGCTCCAAGCGCTGCTCTCGACACAAGGCCAGCATGGCCTTGTTGTCTACGTACAGCACTGGAGGAGAACGAGGCGGCTCTCCAAGGTCAGTCAGCAGGTAGGTGAGCCAGCGAAGCTCCTGTGCAGCCATGGCCCCGGCGTAGATCTCAGCCTCACAACTGGAGCCGAGAACCGAAGACGAGCGAGTAGACCGCCACGAGACAGAGCCGGAACCAAGGCTGATGGTGTAACCCTGTGACGACCGCTGCGTAGCCTGGTCGTCAGCCCAAGAAGCGTCCGCGTGGCCGGTAAGGACCACTGGACTCCGCCCTCCAAGCACTAGCCCCATGCCCGACGTACTGCACAGGTAGCGCAATACCCTCTTCGCTGCAGCCATGTGCTCCGGTCTGTGTCTCCCAGGAGCAACATAGCGTGCAAGAATGCTCAGAGGGTATGCAAGGTCAGGTCGTGTGCAAGTCATCAGGTACATGAGGCAGCCAACAAGCTCTGCATACGGACCACTCGACTCTACGGACTCATCCGAAGGCAGAGCTAAGAGTGAGTGGCGAGTAGGCAGAGGAGTGGCCTGAGGCGAGGAGTACGGGAAGCCGAAGCGCTGAAGGACCTGCTGCACCATGTGTGACTGAGTCAAGGTAATGGTGCGGCGTGCTCTGTCCCGAGTGATCTGCAAGCCAAGGTAGCTGCGCAGTTCACCCAGGTCTGTGCACGTGTGTCTCTTCAGCAGCTCGGACTTCACGTAGGCGAGTCCAGCAGTGTCCGCTGTGGCAAAGACCAAGTCGTCGACGTACACGAGGATGTAGAACGGCGGCAGGGAAGTGTCGGTGCGAAGAAACAGCGACGGGTCAGCAGAAGAAGGAGCAAACCCAAGAGCCGCAAGCGTAGTCCTCAGTGTGTCGTGCCACTCACGCGGTGCCTGGCGGAGACCGTAGACTGGCCGTCGGAGGCTCCACTGGGTGCCAGGAGGGAAAGTCCCAGTGAAGCCAGGTGGACGGCGCAGCCAGATCTCCTCGTGCAGGCTACCCTGCAGGAACGCAGTGCTGAAGTCGAGAGAGTGAAGCTCGTAGTCGCGCTGAGCGGCTATGTGCAGCAGCACCCGAAGAGTGGTCATCTTTGGGGTGGGAGAGAAGGTCTGAAAGTAGTCAACTCCCTGCCGCTGACTGAAGCCACGAGCAACGTACCGCGCCTTGAAGACAGGTGGAGAGCCCGGCGGCCGCTTCACCCTGAAGATCCACATGCCACTGACGATGTTCGCCCCAGGAGGGGGAACCGCGTCAACGTAGGTGCCTGTGGACTTCCAGGAAGCCATCTCTACATCCATAGCTGCCTGCCACTGAGAGGAGTAGGGACCCTCTACGGCCTCCGCGTAAGAACGCGGAGTCGGGATGTCTAGTGCATCCGGGTCTCCCTCAGGGGCAAGCAGTACAGACGCGAGATGAGGTGAAGCAGCCGCTAGACACTGTAACTCCTCCTGCCTGTCCTCTAGGACGTCCGTGCCAAGAGCACACTCACCCCCGACGGACGGAGGACAGACAGACGCAGACTCAGCAACAAGACTAGCAGCGTAGTCGAGACGACAGCGAGCAGCAAAGTCGACGAGCTCAGCGACTAGAGCAGACGCAGCAGTGGACTCAAAAGAGGGGTCAGTGACGACAGTAGCAAGCAGACGCGTGACAGTAGGACTGGCAGCACGAAGAGAGTCCGACTCAGGGTCGGCAAGCGCAGGAAGAGAGGACTCAGGAGGAGAAGGCAAAGAGGCACGCAGAGGAGCAGTGGACGGACGCAAAGACATCCGGTGCGTGCCAGGGACAGGAGGTGGACGCTGACGCGAACTGCGACCACTAGCGCGAGCAGCACAAACAGGCGACGCGGGACGAGACGCAGGCTCACGACGCTCAGCAATACCTCCAGTAGGACCAGTGTAAGGAGAGGGAGCAGGCAGTGGAGAGGAAGGCTCCAGCAGGGACTGCGACTGGACAGGCGGTGGACCCTCTACTAGAGGAGAAAGACCAAGAACCTGCTGTAGGAGCGAAACGAAGTACAGCCGAGGCCGCGCGGCAGCTCCAGACTCAGCAGGGACAGCACCACCACCCTCAGCGACAGCACCAGCGCCACCCACACCTCCAGCGGCAGGACCAACAGCAGTAGGCTCAGCACCAACGCCCTCAGCAGCTCCAGCTCCAGGAGGACCCGCAGGTCCAGCAGCTCCGGGACCGGCAGCACCCGCACCCTCGACGGTCGAAGAAGCTCCAGCTCCAGCTCCAGCAGCACCTCCACACTCAGCAGCACGCCTCCAGCGGCGAGCGAACCACTCGCGCAGCTCCTGTGGAGAGAGGGGCTCCCGGTGAGACTCAGCAGCAGGAGAAACCCCAGGCTCAGCAGCTCCAGACGCAGCACCTCCAGGCTCAGCAGCTCCCAGCTCAGCACCCCCAGGCTCAGCAGCTCCCGACCCAGCACCCCCAGACCCAGCACCTCCGGGCACAGCACCCCCCGGCTCAGCACCCCCAGGCTCCGCACCCTCCGCAGTAGCACCCTCAGGCCCAGCACCCCCAGCAGTAGCACCCCCAGGCTCAGCACCCCCGCGCACAGCACCTCCAGAGTCAGCACCCCCAGGCTCAGCACCCGCAGCAGCACCAGAGTCACCAGTAACCTCGACCGGGTCAACGGCGTCTACCTGGGACACACCTGAGGGGGCAGGAACCTGAGGGGGGAGGGGGTCTACCGGGGGGGGAACCGGCACAAGGAAGTCCGGGGGAGGGGGGAGGGAAGGAGTGCGGTAGGGGAAGAGACGGTAGAAGGGGACTGACTCGTCGAACGTGACGTCCTGGGAGGACAGAACACGACGAGAGGAGGGGTGGTAAAACTGCCACCCTGGGGCGTCAGTGGGGAAGCCAAGGAAGACACAGGGAGCAGCACGAGGGGACAGCTTGTCCGCAGACAAGTCGCGGACAAACGCCCGAGATCCCCAGACACGGAACACAGACGCATCGCCAACCTTCCCCGTCCACAGCAAGGCTGGGGACATCGCAGGCCGAGAGACCCGGGGGTGAAGGTTGAGCTGATGCGCCGCGTACCTCACCGCAAACGGCCACAGAAAATGGGGGGCAGCCGCATGCATCATGGACGTACGAGCGACATCCATGACCATGCCAATGCGGCGCTCAGCAATCCCATTTTGCTGTGGTGAGTCCGGAAGCGTGAAGGTCTGGCGGATCCCCCGTGCACGACAGTAGTCCCGCAGAAGGCGAGAAGAGAACTCTCCGCCTCTGTCAGAGTGCAGACGCAGAACAGGAAAGTCCGAGCCGAAGCTCTTCCTGAGGTGGAGACGAGCCTCGCGGATCCAGTCGATCAGCACCTTAGTGACCGCACCCTTGCTGCGCAAGGGGAGGACTGTGGTGTAACGCGAGTAGTCGTCAACCACCAACAGGAAGTAGCGCTCGTAACCCTGCCCACGGACGGGGGCTGGGCCCCACACATCCATGTGAAGCGTCTGCAGGGGAGCCTCTGTCGGGGGGAAGTGGGAGGAGTGGGGAGTAGCCCGGAGGCGACCCTCGACACAGGGGACAGAGGAAGGTCCTGGCCCGGAGGGGAGAGGAGGGAGAGACTGGGGAAGACCAGAGACAAGGACACGGGAAGCCATGCTCCGAAGACGGGGCAAGGAGGGGTGGCCAAGACGGTGGTGCCACAGGAGAGTCTCGTGAGACAGGAGGCGACAAGAACAGGGGGCAGACTCAGGACCTGACCGGGACGCAGCAGCAAGCACCTGACCCGACGCAGCCACCTGACCAGACGCAGGGACAGGAGGAGACTCAACGGTCAGGGTGTAGAGACTCGACCCCGGCCGACGCGAGAACGTGGCCAGGTGTCGGCCTGTGCGTGCCTCCGTGCAGTGGGTCACCCGCTGACTAGCAGGAGTGAACTGGTGAACCCCCACATCCTGCAGGTCCGCTCCACTCACCAAGTTCGTAGAGAACGAGGGAAGGTACAGACCCGACAGGGTGCCCGAAGGGGCAGCCGGACACGGGAGGACAGTGGAGAAGTGAGACAGGACAGGACCCCCAGAGGGGTCAGCAAGGGAGACCGCAACCGGCCGGCCTAGCGGCGTAAGGGTAGTGCGGTCTCGAAAGAAGGAGCGAGAAGCTCCGGAGTCAAGTGTGAAAGTGAGGGAGGACGAGGACGACGCAGTACCTGAGAGCGCAGTCTCACCAGTACCTGAGAGTACAGACGCACTGGCACCTAGAGCAGCAGCCTCACAAGCACCTAGCGCAGCAGTACCAATGCCCGGGTCGGGCTGGAAACAACGGTAACCCTCATTCTCCTCACTATAATCCACAACATGCATAGCAGCAAGGATAGCATCAAAATCAAGATCAAAGATCGCTACACCAGCCCTGAGAAGCTCATCCCAGCGAGGGATCTCACTGGCCCCAGGGAACTGCTGACGCCAAGCGTCCGTCAGGCGGCCAAAGCAGCGCTGGGTGGCGTGGGCACCCCCACACTGCTCGCCCGCGCGGTCGCCGGAACGAAGAATGTAGGTGCAGGGACCAGTACCCCCACCCCTCTGACGCCCAGCGTACCACTCACGAAGCTGCTGAGGCGGAGGGATGTCCCGCGAGCGCTGCTGCTGCTGCCGCTGCGAGCGCTGGCCACCACCACCGCCGCTACGCTGCTGGGTACCACCTCGACCAGCTCCACCTCCTCCACCACCACCGCCTCCTCCGCTGCCGCCTCCACCGCCTCCACCTCCGCCGCCTCCACCTCCGCCGCTGCCTCCACCACCACCGCTGGCACCACCACCACCGTCTCCGCCGCTGCTGCCACCCCCACCACCACCCCCGCCACTAGTCCCGCCGCCACCCCCACTCCCTCCGCCGCCACCGCCGCCACCGCCACCGCCCCCTCCAGCTCCACCCGCGCCCTTGCCCCCCTTGCCCTTGCTGGAGCGACGTCTCCCACTAGGGGCAGACGCCGCGCCGACCGACTCAAGACCAAGCAGGTCGGCAGCAGCAGCAGAGGCAACAGAGGGCAGCAAGGGGGAAGGAGAGCACCCCTCAAAGATGGGGGTGCGAGGGTCACCACGAGAAGCACCTACAGCGACTATGCTCTTCTCCGCTGCGAGGAGGGCCTTCTCGAGGAGGTCGACGGTGAGGGTGGTGGGACAGACTGCGAGAAAGTGGTCCCTGACGACGCGAAGGGAGTCAGGGAGGCGCGCGACTACGTAGTAGAGAGCGATGTACATGGGGGGGGGGGTTCTTAGCGCAGAACTCAGCAGGAAGGGCGGCGCGGTAGCGAGTGTCACTAGTGCGGAGGTGCGTAATGAGGTCAGCGACAGTGGGAAAGGCAGAGAGGTCAGGAAAGAGGTAGGGAAGCATGAGACGGCTCAGTGCAGCAGTGGCAGGGGAGGAGTAGCGCGCAACTACAGCGTCGTACAAGGTCTGAGCACTCTTGTACTGACTAAAGTGCGCACGCTCAGAGGTAGGGAGGTGGCGACGCACAGCAAGACGTGCAGCAGCATCGCGGGTGGCCCACTTAGAGCGGACAGTGGGATCAGCATCAGCAGCAGGAGCAGGAGAGGCGCCAGAGGTGAGGTCAAAGAGAGAAAGATCGTCAGCCCTGTCGCACTGTAAGAACAGCTGCAGGTCATCTAACCAGACCTCAAAATCAATGGCGCGACCCTCAGCGTCAAAAGCTAGGACACTAGGGGTAGCCATGGCGACGACAGCGACGCAGTGCAAGCAGTAGGGAAAGAGCTCGCAGTGACAATGGGACTGTGCTCACCAGGCAGGGCAGGTCGTGCAGCTATGCAGAAAGGCGGCTCAGCGACCGGGCGGCTCGGGTGCACAGCGGCTCGGCTCCCGGGCAGCTCGGCGGCTGGGCGGCTCGGGCGCAGGGCGGCTCGGCTCCAGGGCGGCTCGGCTGTAGGGCGGCTCGGGTGCAGGGCGGCTCGGCTCCCGGGCGGCTCGGCAGCAGGGCGGCTCGGGTCCCGGGGGGTTCGGCTGCTGGGGCGGCTCTGCTGCTGGGGCGGCTCGGCCGGGAGATGCAGGGGCGGGGCCGTCAGGTGCAGCGGCGGGTCGACCGGTGCAGCGGCGGGCCGGCAGGTGCAGTGGCGGGGCCGTAGGGTGCAGCGGCGGGCCGACCAGGTGGGGCGGCGGGCCGTAGGGTGCAGCGGCGGGCCGTGGGGTGCAGCGGCGGGCCGGCAGGTGCAGCGGCGGGGCCGTCAGGTGAAGCGGCGGGCCGCTGGGTGCAGCGGCGGGCCGGCAGGTGCAGCGGCGGGCCGGCAGGTGCAGCGGCGGGCCGGCAGGTGCAGCGGCGGGCCGGCAGGTGCAGCGGCGGGGCCGTCAGGTGAGGCGGCGGGCCGTAGGGTGCAGCGGCGGGCCGTAGGGTGCAGCGGCGGAGCCGGCGGTGGGGCCGCGTCAGGGGAGGCGGCGGGGCCGCGTCAAGTAGGCGGCGGGGCCGCGACGAAGGGGGGGCGGCAGGGCCGCGTCAGAGCCGGCGGAGCGGGGCCGCGTCAGTGGAGGCGGCGGGGCCGCCTCAAGCAGGCGGCGGGGCCGTGACGAAGCTGGCGGCGGGGCCGCGATCAGGAGGGGTGGTGGGGCCGCGTCTGAGAGACAGCGGGGCCGCGAGGGAAAGGCGACCCGAGGGGTCGCTAAAAAAAAGGCGCGCCTCGGGGCGCGCTTCGGTGGGCCCTAAAAAAACGGTCCTAAGGAAGGACCCGCTCTATACCATGTGAAAACAAGTGAACAGGAATGAGAATGACTAAGGAAAGATTGGGTACAAATACAACCCTAGAAAGCTGTACCCCATATGTGCTACCCCACTATAGCCTACAAACATGCATCAGCTATAATACTCTGACAGGGAGTAACCGCCTGGAGGTTACACGAAGGTCAAAGGTCAGCGACCTTTGACTTGACCAATACAGCGCGACAGCAAGGACACACAACTGACTCGACATTGAGCAGTTGCCCGAGTCGCACTGTATCGAATCGCAACAGCAAAACAGTTATCTCATCTATTCGTATTCCTTGTACTCCTATATAAAGCCTTGTACTTGTTTGTTTTAATTAACTTTACTTTGCCCTCACATACCAGCGCAAGGTGGTTCAAGATCTCTTATTTAAACGCTTCCGCTATTACAATCCTACTCAGCCTTGAACTCTATAAAGATCCTAGGGCTTTTCAGCCCAACACCTTCAAGGTGGGGGTACAATCGGGCTCGGCGCGTGCTGCCTTCTCGAGAGCTAGGTGATTGAGCAAAAAATCCAAGCCTGTTAACGCAGGCTGCGAATCAGTGTCGTCGTCATCGGAGGTAGCGGGATTGTCGGGCTAAGAGTTTAGAAAGCCTTCCGAGCAGGTACGAGAGGTGGTTCTGAGGCTACTGAATTGGGCAGTGGAGGGGCCCCCTGAATTGAAGCTGAGTTGAGGGATGGGGATGAAACCCTAGCTCGTAGATGATGGCCCTATAACTGAATGAGGGCCATCCATGCCTCTGGCTGGTGGTTGCCTAGCATGCACGGCAACGACGAGGCGCGTCTGCCGTGCATGATGCTGCCGAAGGGACCAAATAACGGGTGTTCTTGGCAACGTCTGCTTGCCATCACCTTTATGTGGGTGGGAACTGCTGCAGCGTTGAGGACACTGGTGGTGCGGGGGTTCGTGATGGCAGTCAAAAGATGCCAAACGGACCAATCCATGCTCTAACAGAGTGTGTGCTGGAGCTTACAGCGTGGGAAACATTGCGCCGCAGGGCGGGGAAATCATCCAGCTGTACAAGGGAAACACCGCGCCTCAGGGCGGCGTCGCCTTAAGAACTTGACAGTTGGCACAGATTTCGCGTGATTGACTGTACAGGTACAATGTACCACCGGTTATCCTGGGTGTCGGTGCACATGTAGTCACAATCAGAGTTGGTACTCGTTTGTACTCTGAAATCTCAGAGTCAGCATATAAAGATAATCTGATTTTAACAGAGTTTACGCCAAAAAAACCCTGAATTTCACAGAGTACACCCAAAAAAATATCTGAAGTCTCAGACTTTTCCAAGCAAATCAGACAAATTTCTCTGACATCTGAGGGCCTGGTCACTACACCCAGACAAATCAGCTACGGTACATCTAATCCCTGAAAGTGCATTATGACCTGTCAACATGACACAAGTAATAATGTTTCTACCCAGAAAGAAAATGACTAATCTCTATGTTGAGTCCTCTCGTCCTTGCTTGCCCATGTGGCCGGCACAGCAGTGCCATGCACACAAGGCGCAGCATTGTGACTTCCCCCACACGATAACCTATGTGGCATAGGTATGAATACGGATGTGCATAGCTCGTCCCAAGGTGATTGACACGATACCATATGATATGATATGCATGAGTGGCATCAGACACATGAGAGAAAGGAATGCGGAGCCGGTTCCACGGCAATGCCGTGCCGCCATCACCAACTGTTGCCTGCCGCTCCACAACTGCTCAGCTGCGGTCCCACTGGGAGCAGGTGAGCGTGCTGGCATGGGGTGGATCACCTCACACGTTCTTGTTGTACGTGGCAGGGCCCTTGTGGTACGCCTGCTGGGAGGGAGGAGAGGAGTGCGCAGCAGTTCAGTGCAATGCTCTCAATTACAAACGTAGTGTTCTGTGCATGCCATGCCAGCCAAAGCCACAGTCATGGTTGACTTCGTCATTGTGTGGTTGATGTGATATAGGCAGCATGTGCATGTATGTGGGGAAGACGAGGAAGAGGGTACACGGGGTGTATGGTGCTGTTGTGCGTGTGCATGTGCCTCCGCTTGTGCGTGTGCCTGTGCACGTGCCTGTACCCGTCCCGTGTGTGTGCATGCAGGCGCAGGAACTCACGGCGGTCTGGCGGGTGGAGGTGGAGTCGAGTGGCAGGTTCTGCACCTTCACCAGCATCTCCACCGCCTGTGCCATGGTGGGACGGGCCTCCGGGTCCGAGTGGATGCACTGCGATGCCAACATCGCCACCTGCAGGGATAGATAGCCAGGCAACACATAACACATAACACGACCACGGACAACCGACATAGGGTCATGATGGGTTAGCACGAGGGCTTCAAAATGATACCAACGCTTGGAGCAACTTGTGGTCGGTGCAGCGTTATTGATGACAGCAGAGCACATGAGTGCAAGCAGGCCCTGTGTCCCCATGTACTTGTGTTTGTGGCCATGTGCGTGGGCAAGCATGCATGTGTGCACATGCATGTGGACATGTGCATGTGAGCATGGAGCAGCAGCACACCTGGTAGAGGGCAGCAGTGGAGATGGAGCCGTGCAGCTTCTCATCCACCATCGCCTCCACCAGCGACCGCTGCGACAACCGCGACTTGGCCTGCACAGAGTGTGGGGGGGGAAAAGAGTGGGGGGTTAGTGTGGGGTGGAGAGTGAAGGGTCAAGGACATGGCCATACCAGCAAGAGAATAGATGACAGCTTACAAGACAACCGGGCAGCTATCAAGTGAAGGGACCTGCACATGATCCTCAACCCTCCACCCCCTACCCTCCCCTCTTCCCCCCCACAGCCCCCAACCCATCCCTGCCCACCCAGCCCCATCTGCCTGCATTCCCACCCCCATCCGTCTATCCCCCATCCCCCATGCACGCACCCAGTGCACAAGGCTCTGCTCGTTGGGCGGGCGGGCGTTGTCAACGGGGCGGCGGCCGGTGATGAGTTCGAGCAGCAGCACGCCGAAGGCATAAACGTCCACACGGGGAGTCATCTCCGACGCCCATGCCAGCTCCGGTGCCGCCGTGCCCGCTGCCACCGCCTGCAAACAGAGGTCATGGGTGTGTGTGGGCGGTGATGGGTGCGTGCGGGTGGGTGGTGATGGGTGTGCCGATATGGATGTGTGGAGATACGTGCAGGTGCGGGACAGTGTTGGGGTGGGGCATGACCCGGGGAGAGGGGGATGTGGGGAGGGAGGGATGTGGGGAGGGGGGGATGCGGATGAGAGGAATGAAAACGAAGGCGCAGGGAGGTATCAAGGAAGGGAATGAGAGGCGCAGTTTTCAAGGCAAGAAGGGAAGGGTGTGTGAGCTCCAGGTAACAGTGGCACACGTGGGCAGCATAGCTGAGAGAGTGGGCAGCACTGATGAGAGCACGCGTGAGTAAAGCACAGCACAGCGCAGCGCAGCGCAGCACAGCACAGCACAGCACCGCACAGCACAGCACAGCACAGCACAGCACAGCACAGAACCGTACCATGTTAACGGAGTGGGTAAGAGCAGAGGTGCGCGCAGCAGCAGATCCCCCGGAACTGTTAGCAGCGAGCGTGGGCAGGCAGTAGTCAGCGAGCTTGGCGTGGAAGTGGTCGTCGAGCACGACGCACGTGGCCTGCAGCCCCTGGTGCATCAGCTGCGGGTGCAGCGAGTGCAGGTATGCCAGGCCCTTGGCCACGTCCAGACAGATGCACATGCGCGTCGTCCAGTCCAGGGGCAGCGTGCCCGGCTCCAGGTCTGGAGGGGGGTGGAGAGGGGTAGGGTGGGGTGGGGTGGGGTGGGTTGGGTGGGTTGGGGTGGGGGTGGGACACGAAGGGGATGATAACGATAAGGTTGACGAGAGGGGTGGAGGGGGAGAGGGGAAGAGTGGGTGGAGGATAAGGGGGCATGGAGTCGGAATGCAAGGGAAGGGGGGAAACGGAAAGAGCAGGCAGAATGGGGAACGGGGAGGAGGGTGGAAAAATTGCAACGAGGGGGGGAGAGGAAATGGCGAGAGATGGCAAGGGAACGAGGAAGGGGGAAGAGAGGGGCTTTGGGGAGTTGGGGAAAGGGGACGGCAGGGAGTCAGGATTGAAGGGGAAGATGCAGGTGAGGATTACAAATAGGGAAGAGAATGAGATGGCAAGCAAGGGAAGAGCAGCGGGGAAACGAGGCGGCAGCAGCAGCATACCATGGAGGTGCATGTCAAGGCTGCCATTGGGCACTAGCTCATAGATCAGCAGATGATGGCGCCGCCCCCCACTGTTCCTATCCGCGCACACGCCCAGCACCTCCACGAGCTGCGGGCACCGCACACCACTGAACATCTCAGCCGCGGCGACAAAGGAATCAGGAGACTCGTGCGCGAGTGGGTCAAGCTCCTTGACGGCGACGTACAGCCCTGAGGGCAGCACGCCGCTGAGCGTGCGGCAGACCCCGTCCGTGCTGATGACGTTCTCCACGTTGAAGTTGTTGGTCGCCAGCTGCAGCTCGTCCAGGGAGAATCGCGTGAGAGTCAGCTTTGCTGAGCCTGGTACAGAGGGTGGCAGCATGGGGGGAAGGGTGTGCGGGGCGGAGGGAAGGTATGTGGGTGACTTGGGAAGGGAGGTGTGGAGGGGTAATGGGAGGAAGGGAGCGGGTGCGGTTGTGGAAGGAGCAGTGGTGTGGTATTGGGTTAGAGAGGTAAGACGCCAGCAGTGCAAAACATTGATTGAAAAGCCACCCTCCCTCCCTCCCTCCCTTGATTGTTTGCTCCTTTTCCCACTCCCCCTTTCCCAACCCCACCCTCCCTCCCTCCCTTCCCCCTCTCCGTTTCCAACCCCCATCACCATTCCCCCACCTGAACTCCCCCTTCCCCACACGCGCGCCACCCCACACACACCTGTCTTGGCCGCTGAGCCGTCGCTGGGGTGCTTGGGCAGGGAGTCAAACGCGGGCACGCCGTAACCGTCCAGATCATCCGGATCGTACGCGTGCGAGCGGTACGCCTTCATGTCAGGGAATGCCTTGACGCGCCCCACGTACTCCCAGCCCGCGCCCTTGCTCTTGCCGATGAAGCCCGACTTGACGCCCCAGTAGCCCGCCACGGCGAGGAGTGCGATGAGGATCAGCACCAGCAGCGCTATCAGCCACTTCCAGGACGATGACCCCCCTGATGCTGGCGGCGGGGGCGCTGGCGCGGGAGGGAGAAGGGTGGGGGGAGGGGGAGGGGGAGGGGGAGAGAGAGTGGGGGAGGGGGAGAGGGGGGAGGGGGGGAGAGAATGGGGGAGGGGGAGAGGGGGGAGAGGGGAGGAAGGGGTCGTGCAGAGGGGATGAGGGTGGGCAGTGCTATGTTGTGCGAAGGGAAAGAGTGGGAGGGAGCAATTGGATGAACCGACATTGAAAAGAAGATGCGTGGAAAAGGCACAGAACGGTTTTAGGCAGAGAGTCACGTGTCATGTGAGTCGTTGAAAGAGATGATGCACGTGGCAGGACAACACGCAGGCGCCGCAATGGCCACTGTTCAGAACATCACAGCCTTTTGGCTCCTCCCTCCCAGGCTAATCCCATTCTTCCTCGTCTCGCCCCAGTGAAATATCAGCCTCTCCCCCACCCACAGCTCCATCCATTCCCCATCTCACACACCCCCTATGCCCCCTCCTAAACGGCCTTGGTGCATTAATCCAGACCCAGCAGAGCAGCAGGCAACGTACGCGCAGCGCAGACGCACTCCCCATAGCCAGTGCCGTCGTCCAGGCACTTCTTCTCGCCAGTCTGCCCCTCCGCGCACGTGCAGCTCTCTGTCTGCCCCGCGGAACACACCACCTGCACCGCTGCTGCTGTCTCCTCGCCCCCTGCCCCTCCTGCTTCTCCCGCAGGCGGGGTCCCCTCGACTGGCCCCTCAGATGGCGGGGGCTGGGCGGGCTCGACGGGGGGAGAGAGGTTGGGGTTGGTGGGCAGCCCGGGGTTTCTGCCCGGGTCGCACTTGCCGTTGTTGTCGTAATCCTCGCACAGGTATGGGTTACCGTCAGCGCTGGAGGGGAGAGAGGGCACGGGGGAAGGGGAAGGGTGGAAAGTGGGGGAAGGGGAAGGGTGGAAAGTGGGGGAAGGGGAAGGGGGGTTCAGGAGACTGAGAGCACCTCTAAGTGCGGTATCACGACATAAGCAACGGCACACATATATACAGGGCGTGCTAGTGCAGGAGCACATGGGAGCAAGGAGGGGCGGGCAGTGGTTACAAGAGCTGGATCTTGTGCGCCTTGTAGGTCCCCGAGAGCATGCCGGAGAAGTTGTTGTTAAAGATGTAGAGCTCCTTGAGGTTCGGCATCAGCGCGAACTTGGGCGGGATGGGGCCTCCCAGCGCGTTGTTCTGTAGCTGGCTGGTGGACGCAGGAGGGAGGAGAGGCGAGGCGCACACACACACAGGTGGCGCACACGTGCTTTCAGGCTCAGTCACACGCCCATGCTCGTAAACCCAACCGCACATGCACGTAGACAACCAGAAGCTTGCATGGGCAGGGCAAGCAGAGGCGAGCTGAATGGGAGCTGCAGCGATTACAATGAAAGAGCATGGTTGGTGGTGGCTGCATGTCAGGAAAGCAAGAGCGGGAGCGGAATGAATCATGTGGGCAGATGTGGCAGGGGTGGGGGGGGGCTGACAGTGTTTGCAGACTGGCACAGCTTGCAATCCCCACTGGCAGCGAGCCGTTGAGCAAGTTGTCGTTCAGGAAACTGCACACGCACGCACACACGCACACTCGCACCAACGAACGCACGCATGCACGCACGCACCAACACGCGCAAATGCTCGCACACACATACACACGCGCGCGTGCTCGCAGGAGCACACACACACACAGCATCGTGCAGGAAACATGACATGGATGGCAAGGCGGAGGAAGGAGAGAGTCAGGGCCCGGGAAGAAACGAGGAAGACAGCAGGGAAGCGCTGAACGTGGTGTGAAGCACAGGAGCCGTGAGAGCATGCTTCATGGAATGCCATGCACAGCTTGCCCTGACCTACCCTAACCTACCACACGCCTCCCTCTCACGCTAGCTAAACAGCCTGGCAAGCGCTACATCAAGTGACCCCGAGACCACGAGAAAGGACGGGGCAGGGATACGGAGGCGAGGGGGGGGAGACCGCAGGCGGCTTACAGCTTCTTGAGGTTGGTGAGCGAGCCCCAGATGGGCGGAATCACGCCCACGAACTGGTTGAAGCTCATATCGCTGCCACGCAGACAGAAACACCCGGGGGGCGGGCGTTCAAGGGTGGGGACTTTTGACAAGCCATAGAAGGCGTTGGAGAGGCCACATGAGAGGATGAGCACGCGGGGACGTGCAATGCAGCGCACGCGTAAGCAGGGCGAAACACGGAACGGCGGAGGCAGACGCGTTGCATGGTACTGCGCGGCACAATAGCGTGCAGAAGAGGCAGCGCAGGAGCATGCGAGAGAGAGAGGGCAGGCATCGTCACTAACAGCGTCTCCAGGAGTTTGGAGGAGTGCAAGCCGTATGGGAGGTTGCCGGTGAGATTGTTGTGTGACACGGCACTGCAGCATAGCCCCGCGCAGACGGGGAGAGGGCATGGCAGAAAAAACACCAATCATGTTACAGGGGAACGATTCACTTGACTGCGCGGAGGAGCCTAGACTGCGGGGAAGTTGATACAGAACAGGGTATGGAAACGAACGAACAAACAAACGCGAATGAACGAACGAGTGAACTTGCGAAGGATTGAGCGAGCGCGGGTGATGAGGCGGGTGAAGCGAGGAGGGAGGGAGGGAGCGGAGAGGAGAGGTGGCGCGAGCGAGCGAGCGTACAAAGTTTTGAGGTGCTTGAGGCTGACTTTGCGCGGCAGCTTGCCGCGGAAATCATTGTGGCTGAGGTCCACGTGCTCCAGCATGTTCATCTTGGTCAGCAGATTGCGCAGCCGCCCAAACAGATTGTTGTTCCGCACGGACCTGCGGGGGGGAAGGCGTGGGGGAAGGGGAACGACGGGGGAGTGGGCGGGGGGGGGTCAGGTTTGGGGAGACCGTGAATGTGTGCGTGCGTGCGTGTGTGCGTGCGTGTGTGCGTGCAGGTGCGTATGAGAATCAGTGTGCGGACGAACCACGCATGCAGACAGTGACAGCAGCTCGCATGGCGCGTCACTGTGCTGCAACGGCAAAAAATATATCCCTCAACCATAGATGGCAAGAAAAGGCAGTCTAAGGTATTCAGGGCACACAGCGCGACGGCTGCACGCCATGACATGGCACATTCCTCGTCCAAATTCCACAAGCCCGCTTCACAAACGCTCCGCCCACTCGTGCGCAGCGATTGGGCGCAGCTTCTGCGTGAATCTACTTGCGTGTCAGGGCCTTGCAGCGGGTGAGTGCAAGGCGCGGCGCGGCAAGCAGCTCACAGGATCTGGAGGTTGGGCATGCCGATGATGCCCTTGATGCTGCCCGTGAACTGGTTGTTGTTCAGAATGCTGCGCGCCACACGCACCAAGGGGAACGCGCGGAATACGAGGGCAAGGGGGACACGATTCGGACTATGCTCGGCGCGGGAAGGGCAAACGGCGGGGAAGACGTGTGCGAGGGCGAGGGCAGGGACAGGAGAAAGCAGGAAGGAATAACGTTTTAGACGCCCCAGAAGTTCATGCCTGCACGAGCGAGCATGCGGGGTATGCGCGAAGCGAGCATGCGGGGTATGCGCGAAGCGAGCATGCGGGGTATGCGCGAAGCGAGCATGCGGGGTTTGCGCGAAGCGAGCATGCGGGGTTTGCGCGAAGCGAGCATGCGGGGTTTGCGCGAAGCGAGCATGCGCGGGTTGCGCGGCGGAGCGCGTGCAGGGGAGGGGGAACTGACAGCGTTTTGAGGCTGATGAGCTTGGCCATTCCCGACGGCAGCGCTCCCGCCAAACTGTTGTTCGATAGGTCGCTGCTCGCACACGCACGCGCGCACGTAGGGGACACGTTGGAGAGACCAACAGAAGGATGTTGAGGTGTGAGGATTCAGTGGAAGGGGCCAGGCAGTGGAGTGGTTGTGGGGGGGTGGGAAGGTGGGGTGGGGGAGGAGAAATGCTGGTCATTGAAAGAGAGGAGCGATGCTATTGCAGCACACGTGTCAAATTACTAGATGCAATGTCCCCCATTCATGAACGGAACGAGGGCGTGCCGCGCATCAGAAACGGAGCAGCAGGAGAAACGACATTCTTCTTGCACGAGGGCCGCGCAGCACGAGGGCGAGCGCCTAAGCAAGCGCGGGGAGAAACGGGGGGGCGGTGCTCACAGGCGGCGGAGGGACTTGAAGTTGCCTATCTCTTCGGGAATGACCCCTCGCAGCCCCAACCCCTTCAGGTCTCTGTTTCGCCGAGAGGAAGGAATAACGTGGCAGGGGCAGAGAACAGGGTGTTAACAGACAGGAGGAGCTTGAAGATGAACCAACGGAAAACAAATTAGATGATGACGGGAGAGCAGAAATAGCATGCGGCGAATCTTGAGAAAAGATAACTGTTCGTCGATGCGCGGTACGAAGCAGCGGCGCGAGCTTAACCCGGCCCATCGCTGCGCAACTAGCGGAGGATTAATGTTGCCCGGGTATCTGGAACGTTACTTACGTTCTGCCGACTGACGGACACTTTCAGACATTTTATGAAGCTCTTTTTCAAATCGTGCCCGGGAATTCAAGTAAGACCATCTTCTAAGTTATCGGCTTGCATTCCAACGTAAGATCTTGGATCTAGGATTGCAATGGCTTGAAGCTCACATATTGGCGACATAGTAGCTGCGTTTCTCCAGATCCTTGAAGCAGCCGATGCCCCTCCACCTGTCGGCGCCGGGGGCACAGGGGTGCGGGCCCTTCCACGAGCTCAGCGCTCCGACGCTCGACTGGAACGAGTTCTTGAGAAGATTCAGCGTCAGCACTGCCGTTAGCCGCGGCGCATGGAGCAAAAGGCAAAGGGGCACCAGGAATCACGCATGGTTATAGCAGCCGTCAAGAAAAAGCCGCGGTCCCGTAATGGACAATAATGCATCACGAATATATGTAGATGAGGAAGGAAGAGGCGATGCTGTGCGTAGAGAGGAAGTTATGTGACGGTTAACGATGCAACAACGAGGCCAGAGGGAAGAATGGGCGGACAAAACAAAACGCAAGAACAAAACAGCAAACAAATAAACAAAACCTTGGACCCCTTGCTGATGGCTGGCAAGTTACCATCCGTCTGAAACGTGTTATTGAAGTTGCAATGCGCAACAGTAAATGCAGAAAGCAATGTTGTTGCGAGAAGCATCCATCCGCATGTCTTCGTGGAGCTCCACCGGTGCTCCATCATTGCGGCTGCTTTCCCACAGCAACCTCGCAGCGCCCACCACCCGTTATCTCCCTGGATAATGCGAACCAGTGCTAACAGTGGAGCCCAGTTTCAGACTTCGGGATCCACCACGCTAATAGCCTCCCCGAGCTGGAATTTGAACAGACGGGCACAAAAGCTAGAATCTGGAAATCAACAATTCCAGTGGAGGAGCAAGGTCAAACAAGAATTGGGTGGGCACCGTGGAGCAGGAATGACTTGAGGAGCTAGGGTCCTCGAAAATAGGAAAGTTGGGCGGAAAGGGGTGGGAGGCCTAGCTTGAATACCGAACGAGCGGAGGCCACTTGGATGTGAATGGTTCGGATGAGAGGGGGGTTGTCTGCTCAGATATGTGTGATTGGTGGTGAGAAGCGGGGGTGGAGGGGTTTGGGGGGATGTGGGGAGGGGGGAAGAGCAGGCGTGGGGGGAGAACCGAGCGAAAAATCAGGGAGGGATGAGAGGTGGGGTGGTTGCTGATTGGATGAACAATGGTACGTGTAGCCTTGTTCATCTCCAGTCACAACACAAGCACACTTGTCAATTGCCAGCCCGTTCGCCATCCTGACCCAAGAACAATATCACCCCTGTGTGGTGTTTTGTTCTTTAAATTAGTTGTACAGTGGCTGCTTTGCTGGATGTACACCATCGCTTCTACACCGCGCAGATGTTTTTCCTCCTGTCCTGGATGGTTGACCTCAGCGAAGCAATTTCAGCCACATTGCAGGATGTTGACACAATCTGCTCGCAGGTACTTCCCCAGATTACTGAGTTCAGCTATTTCCGATGTCAGGTGCCTGGGGGCCTCGGCTAGGTTCGGACGGCACGGAGCAGAATTTCAGGTGCAATACGTTTTCAGAGTACAGAGTTGCTGCTTTTCTGCGATCGCAATACTTTCATTCTTTCTATTATGAATGAACTTGCAGAGTGCGCAGAATATCTAATAACGAGAATGAACTGATTACTGAATTCAATTGAATGATACAATGGAAGTGACGAGGCCTACATAGGGGAAGTCCTAGCTAGGCGGAGAGGTTGGGCGAGGATGGCTCGGTGATGGTTGCGATTGGTGCGGAGGCGACTCGGGAGTGGTTCGGTGCGACGAAACAGGAAGGACAGGTTCGTCGCGGGACCCTCGGGATGGCCTCGCTAACGAGTGTCCCAGTAAGGATTCTGTAAATCCTTACACTTTTCCTAATCAGGGATGCGTGTTGTCAGATAATGAAACAAGCTGGGAAGTCTGTAATTACTAGGATCAAATGAATTACTTGTTTATATTGTCAGTGGGAGAGGCTGGAATTGGGTTTCCTGGCAGGGTGTCCCTCCATCAATTCTCATATAAAAGACCCTCAGTCTTAGAGGTACGTACGAGAGTTTCTTATGGAATGCAAGAATCGTAGAACACCCAGTGTTTGTCAGAAATATAGAATTAAGACCGGTCAAAAACTGATAGTACTGAGAATGTTTCTACATACGTGCACTAGCCAGGTTGCTGGGAGGAAAGATGGTACACTTACACTGTTGCCTTCTAGGTTACAGAGTGCAGAACACTTCTCCTTCGTACAGATATTAACAGTGGATTTGAAAGGTGGTGCTATTTCTGAGTACGCCATGGCCCAAGAGCGTTGATTATTCAAAATACAGCAGGCAGGGTCAGACAATCACAGCAGTGCAAGCACTGCATTGGCTGCATGACCATTCATCTTAGGTTGATTAGATGATCTTGAACTTGCATTCGAGGCCAAATCCAAGATGGTATGTTGTCCATCGGTATGTCTAGCACTACAAATTTTCCTTAGGCATACAAAGGTCGGCTGCCAGAATATATCACACTTGGCAAAGCCTTCAAAGCAAAACACCATAAGAACACACGCTTGACAGAAGTTCGGCAAGGATCCAGCGAAGCGAAAATCAGTGTACCAGCGCGGCGGATTAGGTAGCAGCCTCACACTTGCCATCGCCATTGAAGTCAATGCAGAGCTGAGCGTTGCCTTTGAACCTGCGAGAACCAAACACAACACCATCGTCAGCTCAATCCTGGCTTCAGCTCAACATAAACGCAAGGCAGGCAACTTACCCAGTCTTAAACTTCTTGAACGCTTTCCCGACTGTGCCTGAGAACTTGTTGAAGGCGAAGTTAACAGTAACGAGAGATTTGAGGTTGGCGATGCCAGGAAGGATGGGTCCAGTTAAAGCGTTGCCAGCCACATTCCTGATGATTAACATGCAGCACAACCGTCAGGACCTGGTAAGTAACTAGAAAGTGAAAATACGAGCGGAACAGAGAATGCAGGAAAAAGTTAGGGCATCAACGTGTGAGGCTTACAAGGCCTTCAGGTTATTCATGCCCAACCATCCAGCAGGCAAGCCGCCAGTGAAATCGTTGTTGGCAAAGTTCCTGCAGCATGAGGGCGAACGCGTTCACACACAGGAGGTACGTTAGCACCATGACAACCCATCGCAGTGAGTCACTGACTGCAAGGGGATGGCAGGAGGAGCACAGCTAGGCCGACTCACAGACTCTTGAGGCCGGCTGAGCGCACAAGCAGCGGCGGCAGGGGGCCGGAGAGCTTATTGTTGGACAGGTCACTGTGGAGCAGGGGCGCGCGAGCGAGACCAACGTCAGAAAAAGAGAGAACCGGCCGCCATGAGGGGCTAGAAAGGGTGAAAAGAACACAAACTGACGAAATGTGGCGACCGGGCATGGAGGGAGAGAAGAGCGGATATGGGGGAGCAGGAACGATCAAGATGAATTGAGCAGGGGAGGATGAGCACCGCAGTTTAGATTAGTGGGGGGGCATCTCACACGTTAATGAGCGACTTGGTGGCATCGCCGGTGAGTTCGGAGATGCGGCCAGAGAGCTGGTTGTTGTTGAGGAGGAGCACACCGAGCCTCTTGGCGCTGAACAGGTTCACCGGAACCTCACCCCTGAGCGCGTTGCCGCTCAACGTCCTGTCGCGCACAGCGCACGCACGCCAAGGCAGAAAGATTCAGAACACGCGTTGCGGAATGAGTTTTCTAAAGCCCGCAACTCATGGTAGCGCGGCGAGGCGAAAAGGTCTAACAGAAGAAAGAAAAAGAAAAAGAAATTTTGTTGGGAGGGTGCGAAGGGGTTTACAAGGAGTTGAGGAACAGGAGGTTGCCGATCTTTTCGGGAATAGCGCCCGATAACTTGTTGTTGGCGAGATTGCTGTGAAGGGGAAACGGCGGAAAGAGACGTCACACTGCAATGTCAGCTTGTAGCAAAGCGCGGGTGAAAAATACGCTCAGAACGTGAGAGGCGAGAGGTGGGCGAGGACTGCGGAGTACGTGGACATGTAGAGAAATGCGCGGCAGGCATATCACGGACGGACGGGTGGGACGTACATGGACGTGAGCGCGGTGCAGAACGCCACTTCGTCGGGAATCGCACCGGCGATGGCATTCCCGGAGAGGTCCCTGATGTGGGGCGTACGAGCGAGACGAGCAGAGACGCGCAATCGTCAGGACGAGGCACCAGAAACCAGGCGGAAAAGCGCGGTGCGAGTAACTAGGAAGCGAACAAGTAGGTGCGGTCATAGCAGGAACGGACTTAACGGTGCCAGAAGCGGGAGCAACGCGCGCAGTCGGGAGCGATTCTGTAGCTTACAGTGACCGCAGATTGTTGAGGTAGCCCACAACCGTACCGATGCTGCCGGCCAGACCCTTCTTGGGCAGTGACCTGCCACCACGCCAGACATCCCCGCACACGTGCATCAACATGCGGTTATGGCGGCCGGCGATGGCGAGATCGGAAGTAGAGACGCGGAGGGCATGCAAGAAACGCACCGCAGTGTGGCTGGAAAAAAGGAAAAACGTCGGTGTGGTGGTGCAGCAAAGACCGGCATGTTGAGGGTGAGCGACGGAGGGGTGAGCAGACTTACAGGCCTGTGACGACGCCGTTCTTGCAGGTGACGCCCGTGAACGCATTGACGCACGCAGCTTTGCCGAAAATCCAATTCTTCAGAACGGTATCGCCCTTGAGCGTCAACTTCAGCGATAACAGCGCGTTGGCTGCAAGAACAACATAACAGGGAGGCGAAGGGGGAAGGGGGACGGTGTAGGGGAGAAGGTGGGGGAAAGGGAGAGGGGCGGCGGAAAGCAACCACCAACCACTATGCAAGGCTCCTCATGGACATGAACTGGCTGATTAACAGTATCCGGGTGGCGGGTGACGCTACGGTGAACGACATATGGACGACGGTAAGTGATAAATATGTTCGTAGAGGCCCTATCGGATTATCGCGTGGCGTTGCGCGACGTGGATATTTACTCAGAAGCACACACGCGCACTCACTTTCTCTCTGAGCAACAGTGACGGCAAGGCTTCCCCCGACATGGAGCAGAAGCAGCACCGCCAGCAACGCGGCCATAGACTTATGTGCCATTAGTGCGGCGGGATACTAGATCGTGAAGGCCGGCAAATACGTGTAGCAGTCAGCAGATTCAGATTGCACAAGATTAGTGATGGGCTACTTGAAAGACCAACAAAAACAAATCTCAAAACCCGGATCAACCACCGCTTTCAGGTCCGTAGCATTGATGCCCCAAGCCTTGATGTATCACAGGCTCACAGGCTCGCAGCCTTTCCCTTCCCCAACCATACAGTTTGGGAAGGTACAGTTGAGGGGGGAGGGGAAGGGAGGGAAGGCCGCCTGGCTTCGGGCAATGTAGTGTCGGCAGCAGGAGTTGCACCAGGTTGGGGTCACACCTTGGGGGGGTCGGTGAATGCGGAAGGGGTGGTGGTACCGCTTGGCGCTTTGCGGCAGTGAGGTTTGCGCTCAGGTGTGTGCGGCAGGGGAGCGTCGGCTCAGATGCTGGCCGAGAAACCCGCAGGTGAACTGCGAAACACTGCACTGGTTGGCTTGCTGGGTGCGACCAAACCAAGTGCCCGGAATCACTACACATACGGTGCACGTTCCAAGAGGTGAAAGGGGACTTCAAGCCGAAGGGCAGAAAAAAAATACAGATGCAGCTGACCCAGGATGACAAGTGTGTGGCTGTTATGTCAAATTTCCATAACGTAGAAACAATCGAGATGACGTGCGCGGGGTTTCCAAGAACATCACAGGACCATCCCCACGTGTTTGATGGCAACGGTGCCCCACACCTCACCGACATTTCTTCCGATCTTTTGTCCATGCAGACGGCGATAACGTCGGAGCTTGGAAACTACCCCCCCAAAAAACGGCCTCTTGCTTTCAGGAATTCGGTGGATCCCCCACCCCGTGTGGTGAGGGAGGTTGTGGAAGGGATGGGGATGAAGGGGATCTGGCTGGGAGGAGAGGAAGGAATAGAGGGGGAGAAAAAGGGGGAGGGGGCAATATCAGCCATGCCACAACCCGGCTCGCCAAGTCAGAAAATCCGAACAGGGCCCCAAGTGTTTGCACAGCAAGCTCCGCTCTGCACCCTCCAGTAGCCATGATGGATGAGAAGGTTGGCTGTCGCCGTTACGAGTCCAGGCTGACTGTTACGAGTGCAATTGAGTGAACGAACGAGAATTGCACTATCGAAGCAAGAGTACAGCTGAGCGAAGGCATGAGCAAACATTATATAGCGAAACTACAGTGGTAACGGTAATGGTCGCGCGACGAGCCGGGGACTGAGGTTGGGAAAGTGTCGAAGCGTAGGCCCGGAGCACGGGTTACCAGCCAAGCCGTGAGGTCGGGATGCGATGTGCGAAAAGGGCGGGATGATGAATGATGCGATGGTCGCGAGTGGTAACGGTGCTGACTGAGGTGCTACAGTGTTGTACGCCTTGAGCGGGGACGCGAAGTAAGGAAAAGGGAATTTCCTTACACTACCCCCCCTCCTAAGGAGGTCCTCCTTATGAAAGCGCGTGGATGTCTCTGAAATTTCAGCTGCGCAGATAGTCCGTGACGACGGGGTGGTTTTCAATTTTGTCCAGTGGAACCCAGTTGTCCTCGGTGGGGGTACGATCTTTCCAGCGGATCAGAAACTCCACTTTTCGGGCTCCTCGTGGGTCGCGAACTCTGTGGCTCAGGATCTTGTCGGGGGTGATGACTGGTTCGGTTGGTGGTCGTGTCATGCTGGAGGGTCGATGTCGTGGGAGTTGGCTGGTGGATGGCACGTAAGGGCGAAGTAAGCTGACGTGGAACGAGGGGCTGACGTACCAGTCAGCAGGGAGGAGGAGGTGCGCAGTGACGGGTGTAACCATGTGACTGATTCGAAATGGCCCACAGTATCGAGGGCGGAGTTTTGGAGTGATGGGCAGGCGGAGGTTCTGAGTGTCGAGTAAAACGAGGTCGTCGGGCTGGTAAGTGACGGGTTTGCGGTGGCGATCGACGTTGCGTTTAGCGATGATATTTGATTTTTTTATTGCTTCTGCTGCCCTGGTCCGTGCTGCTTGTAGAATCTCGGCGAACTGTTGTGCTCGTGGGACGGGGTTGTCGGGATTCGGTGTCATGGGTACTGTTGGGTCCTGTCCGTAATTCAAGTAAAACGGCGACTGTTGCGTCGTGGCTGATGGTGCGTTATTGTACGCGAACTCGATGAGTGGCAGCTGCTGTTCCCACGTATTCGGATCGTCGCACGTGGCTCGAATCAGCTGCTCCATGGTCTGATTGGTCCGTTCCGTCTGTCCGTCGGTTTCGGGGTGATAGGATGAACTGAATTGTAAGCGCGTGCCGAACTTCTGCCACAGGTTCCGCCAGAAGTTGCCGGTAAATTTCGTGTCCCTGTCGCTGATGATCGACGCGGGTATCCCGTGCAGTCGAACGACGGTGGAGATGAAGAGTCGGGCGGTTTCTTCGGCTGTGATGGATTTCCTGCATGCTGCGAAATGTGCCATCTTCGTTAGTCGATCGACGACGACCAGGATCGCGACATTCCCACTCGCCCCAGCTGGTAACCCCGTGACGAAGTCCATCGTCACCTGTGTGAAGCAAGGAAAACAGGAATGAGAATGACTAAGTCAGAGTTGGGTACAAATACAACCCTAGAAAGCTGTACCCCATATGTGATACCCCACTATAGCCTACAAACATGCATCAGCTATAATACTCTGACACACCCCCATAGGCAAAGTGGGGGAGAACAAGGGGTCACAAGACCAGTCAAGCAAAGCAAAGCAAGCTCAGGGTGGATCACAAAGTCACCACACAGTCCGAGCACAAGAGCAGGGCCAGAGGCCAGTTCACATGCAGGAGTACAGACATATATATAAAACTAGACAAGCAAGAGCAGGTATATATATATGTCACAGTACAAGTGAAGTCAAGAGGAGAGCAAGTGAGGCAAGACAGGTACAAGACCCAGCTGGGTGCAAAAGCGCTGATGGTCACAAGGCGCGAGTGCCTTGGTGAACACATCAGCAGTGTTGGCCTCAGAGGCCACGTACGCAAGTCGCAACTGACCACGCTGCTGCAGCTCACGAGCAAGGAAGTAGCGGAGAGCAATGTGCTTCGTTCTGTGCTCCAAGCGCTGCTCTCGACACAAGGCCAGCATGGCCTTGTTGTCTACGTACAGCACTGGAGGAGAACGAGGCGGCTCTCCAAGGTCAGTCAGCAGGTAGGTGAGCCAGCGAAGCTCCTGTGCAGCCATGGCCCCGGCGTAGATCTCAGCCTCACAACTGGAGCCGAGAACCGAAGACGAGCGAGTAGACCGCCACGAGACAGAGCCGGAACCAAGGCTGAAGGTGTAACCCTGTGACGACCGCTGCGTAGCCTGGTCGTCAGCCCAAGAAGCGTCCGCGTGGCCGGTAAGGACCACTGGACTCCGCCCTCCAAGCACTAGCCCCATGCCCGACGTACTGCACAGGTAGCGCAATACCCTCTTCGCTGCAGCCATGTGCTCCGGTCTGTGTCTCCCAGGAGCAACATAGCGTGCAAGAATGCTCAGAGGGTATGCAAGGTCAGGTCGTGTGCAGGTCATCAGGTACATGAGGCAGCCAACAAGCTCTGCATACGGACCACTCGACTCTACGGACTCATCCGAAGGCAGAGCTGAGAGTGAGTGGCGAGTAGGCAGAGGAGTGGCCTGAGGCGAGGAGTACGTGAAGCCGAAGCGCTGAAGGACCTGCTGCACCATGTGTGACTGAGTCAAGGTAATGGTGCGGCGTGCTCTGTCCCGAGTGATCTGCAAGCCAAGGTAGCTGCGCAGTTCACCCAGGTCTGTGCACGTGTGTCTCTTCAGCAGCTCGGACTTCACGTAGGCGAGTCCAGCAGTGTCCGCTGTGGCAAAGACCAAGTCGTCGACGTACACGAGGATGTAGAACAGCGGCAGGGAAGTGTCGGTGCGAAGAATCAGCGACGGGTCAGCAGTAGAAGGAGCAAACCCAAGAGCCGCAAGCGTAGTCCTTAGTGTGTCGTGCCACTCACGCGGTGCCTGGCGGAGACCGTAGACTGGTCGTCGGAGGCTCCACTGGGTGCCAGGAGGGAAAGTCCCAGTGAAGCCAGGTGGACGGCGAAGCCAGATCTCCTCGTGCAGGCTACCCTGCAAGAACGCAGTGCTCAAGTCGAGAGAGTGAAGCTCGTAGTCGCGCTGAGCGGCTATGTGCAGCAGCACCCGAAGAGTAGTCATCTTCGGGGTGGGAGAGAAGGTCTGAAAGTAGTCAGCTCCCTGCCGCTGACTGAAGCCACGAGCAACGTACCGTGCCTTGAAGACAGGTGGAGAGCCCGGCGACCGCTTCACCCTGAAGATCCACATGCCACTGACGATGTTCGCCCCAGGAGGGGGAACCGCGTCAACGTAGGTGCCTGTGGACTTCCAGGAAGCCATCTCTGCATCCATAGCTGCCTGCCACTGAGAGGAGTAGGGACCCTCTACGGCCTCCGCGTAAGAACGCGGAGTCGGGATGTCAAGTGCATCCGGGTCTCCCTCAGGGGCAAGCAGTACAGACGCGAGATGAGGTGAAGCAGCCGCTAGACACTGTAACTCCTCCTGCCTGTCCTCTAGGACGTCCGTGCCAAGAGCACACTCACCCCCGACGGACGGAGGACAGACAGACGCAGACTCAGCAACAAGACTAGCAGCGTAGTCGAGACAACAGCGAGCAGCAAAGTCGACGAGCTCAGCGACTAGAGCAGACGCAGCAGTGGACTCAAAAGAGGGGTCAGTGACGACAGTAGCAAGCAGACGCGTGACAGTAGGACTGGCAGCACGAAGAGAGTCCGACTCAGGGTCGGCAAGCGCAGGAAGAGAGGACTCAGGAGGAGAAGGCAAAGGAGCACGTAGAGGAGCAGTGGACGGACGCAAAGACATCCGGTGCGTGCCAGGGACACGAGGAGGACGCTGACGCGAACTGCGACCACTAGCGCGAGCAGCACGAATAGGCGACGCGGGACGAGACGCAGGCTCACGACGCTCAGCAAGACCTCCAGTAGGACCAATGTAAGGGGAGGGAGCAGGCAGTGGAGAGGAAGGCTCCAGCAGGGACTGCGACTGGACAGGCGGTGGACCCTCTACTGGAGGAGAAAGACCAAGAACCTGCTGCAGGAGCGGAACGAAGTACGGCCGAGGCTGCGCGGCAGCTCCAGACACAGCAGGGACAGCACCAGCACCCTCAGCGACAGCACCAGCGCCACCCACACCTCCAGCGGCAGGACCAACAGCAGTAGGCTCAGCACCAACGCCCTCAGCAGCTCCAGCTCCAGGAGGACCCGCAGGTCAAGCAGCCCCGGGACCGGCAGCACCCGCACCCTCGACGGTCGAAGAAGCTCCAGCTCCAGCTCCAGCAGCACCTCCAGACTCAGCCGCACGCCTCCAGCGGCGAGCGAACCACTCGCGCAGCTCCTGTGGAGAGAGGGGCTCCCGGCGAGACGCAGCAGCAGGAGAAACCCCAGGCTCAGCAGCTCCAGACGCATCACCCCCAGGCTCAGCAGCTCCCAGCTCAGCACCCCCAGGCTCAGCAGCTCCCGACCCAGCACCCCCAGACCAAGCACCTCTAGGCACAGTACCCCCCGGCTCAGCACCCCCAGGCTCTGCACCCTCCACAGTAGCACCCTCAGGCCCTGCACCCCCTGCAGTAGCACCCCCAGGCTTAGCACCCCCGCGCACAGCACCCCCAGAGTCAGCACCCCCAGGCTCAGCACCCGCAGCAGCACCAGAGTCACCAGTAACCTCGACCGGGTGAACGGCGTCTACCTGGGACACACCTGAGGGGGCAGGAACCTGAGGGGGGAGGGGGTCTACCGGGGGGGGGAACCGGCACAAGGAAGTCCGGGGGAGGGGGGAGGGAAGGAGTTCGGTAGGGGAAGAGACGGTAGAAGGGGACGGACTCGTCGAACGTGACGTCCTGGGAGGACAGAACACGACGAGAGGAGGGGTGGTAAAACTGCCACCCTGGGGCGTCAGTGGGGAAGCCAAGGAAGACACAGGGAGCAGCACGAGGGGACAGCTTGTCCGCAGACAAGTCGCGGACAAACGCCCGAGATCCCCAGACACGGAACACAGACGCATCGCCAACCTTCCCCGTCCACAGCAAGGCTGGGGACATCGCAGGCCGAGAGACCCGGGGGTGAAGGTTGAGCTGATGCGCCGCGTACCTCACCGCAAACGGCCACAGAAAATGGGGGGCAGCCGCATGCATCATGGACGTACGAGTGACTGCCATGACCATGCCAATGCGGCGCTCAGCAATCCCATTTTGCTGTGGTGAGTCCGGAAGCGTGAAGGTCTGGCGGATCCCCCGTGCACGACAGTAGTCCCGCAGAAGGCGAGAAGAGAACTCTCCGCCTCTGTCAGAGTGCAGACGCAGAACAGGAAAGTCCGAGCCGAAGCTCTTCCTGAGCTGGAGACGAGCCTCGCGGATCCAGTCGATCAGCACCTCAGTGACCGCACCCTTGCTGCGCAAGGGGAGGACTGTGGTGTAACGCGAGTAGTCGTCAACCACCAACAGGAAGTAGCGCTCGTAACCCTGCCCACGGACGGGGGCTGGGCCCCACACATCCATGTGAAGCGTCTGCAGGGGAGCCTCTGTCGGGGGGAAGTGGGAGGAGTGAGGAGTAGCCCGGAGGCGACCCTCGACACAGGGGACACAGGAAGGTCCTGGCCCGGAGGGGAGAGGAGGGAGAGACTGGGGAAGACCAGAGACAAGGACACGGGAAGCCATGCTCCGAAGACGGGGCAAGGAGGGGTGGCCAAGACGGTGGTGCCACAGGAGAGTCTCGTGAGACAGGAGGCGACAAGAACAGGGGGCAGACTCAGGACCTGACCGGGACGCAGCAGCAAGCACCTGACCCGACGCAGCCACCTGACCAGACGCAGGGACAGGAGGAGACTCAACGGTCAGGGTGTAGAGACTCGACCCCGGCCGACGCGAGAACGTGGCCAGGTGTCGGCCTGTGCGTGCCTCCGTGCAGTGGGTCACCCGCTGACTCGCAGGAGTGAACTGGTGAACACCCCCATCCTGCAGGTCCGCTGCACTCACCAAGTTCGTGGAGAACGAGGGAAGGTACAGACCCGACAGGGTGCCCGAAGGGGCAGCCGGACATGGGAGGACAGTGGAGAAGTGAGACAGGACAGGACCTCCAGAGGGGTCAGCAAGGGAGACTGCAACCGGCCGGCCGAGCGGCGTAAGGGTAGTGCGGTCTCGAAAGAAGGAGCGAGAAGCTCCGGAGTCAAGTGTGAAAGTGAGGGAGGACGAGGACGACGCAGTACCTGTGAGCGCAGTCTCACCAGTACCTGAGAGCACAGACGCACTGGCACCTAGAGCAGCAGCCTCACAAGCACCTAGCGCAGCAGTACCAATGCCCGGGTCGGGCTGGAAACAACGGTAACCCTCATTCTCCTCACTATAATCCACAACATACATAGCAGCAAGGATAGCATCAAAATCAAGATCAAAGATCGCTACACCAGCCCTGAGAAGCTCATCCCAGCGAGGGATCTCACTAGCCCCAGGGAACTGCTGACGCCAAGCGTCCGTCAGGCGGCCAAAGCAGCGCTGGGTGGCGTGGGCACCCCCACACTGCTCACCCGCGCGGTCGCCGGAACGAAGAACGTAGGTGCAGGGACCAGTACCCCCACCCCTCTGACGCCCAGCGTACCACTCACGAAGCTGCTGAGGCGGAGGGATGTCCCGCGAGCGCTGCTGCTGCTGCCGCTGCGAGCGCTGGCCACCACCACCGCCGCTACGCTGCTGGGTACCACCTCGACCAGCTCCACCTCCTCCACCACCACCGCCTCCTCCGCTGCCGCCTCCACCGCCTCCACCTCCGCCGCCTCCACCACCGCCGCTGCCTCCACCACCACCGCTGGCACTACCACCACTGTCTCCGCCACTGCTGCCACCCCCACCACCACCCCCGCCACTAGTCCCGCCGCCACCCCCACTCCCTCCGCCGCCACCGCCGCCACCGCCACCGCCCCCTCCAGCTCCACCCGCGCCCTTGCCCCCCTTGCCCTTGCTGGAGCGACGTCTCCCACTAGGGGCAGACGCCGCACCGACCGACTCAAGACCAAGCAGGTCGGCAGCAGCAGCAGAGGCAACAGAGGGCAGCAAGGGGGAAGGAGAGCACCCCTCAAAGATGGGGGTGCGAGGGTCACCACGAGAAGCACCTACAGCGACTATGCTCTTCTCCGCTGCGAGGAGGGCCTTCTCGAGGAGGTCGACGGTGAGGGTGGTGGGATAGACTGCGAGAAAGTGGTCCCTGACGACGCGAAGGGAGTCAGGGAGGCGCGTGACTACGTAGTAGAGAGCGATGTACATGGGGGGGGGGTTCTTAGCGCAGAACTCAGCAGGAAGGGCGGCGCGGTAGCGAGTGTCACTAGTGCGGAGGTGCGTAATGAGGTCAGCGACAGTGGGAAAGGCAGAGAGGTCAGGAAAGAGGTAGGGAAGCATGAGACGGCTCAGTGCAGCAGTGGCAGGGGAGGAGTAGCGCGCAACTACAGCGTCGTACAAGGTCTGAGCACTCTTGTACTGACTAAAGTGCGCACGCTCAGAGGTAGGGAGGTGGCGACGCACAGCAAGACGTGCAGCAGCATCGCGGGTGGCCCACTTAGAGCGGACAGTGGGATCAGCATCAGCAGCAGGAGCAGGAGAGGCGCCAGAGGTGAGGTCAAAGAGAGAAAGATCGTCAGCCCTGTCGCACTGTAAGAACAGCTGCAGGTCATCTAACCAGACCTCAAAATCAATGGCGCGACCCTCAGCGTCAAAAGCTAGGACACTAGGGGTAGCCATGGCGACGACAGCGACGCAGTGCAAGCAGTAGGGAAAGAGCTCGCAGTGACAGTGGGACTGTGCTCACCAGGCAGGGCAGGTCGTGCAGCTATGCAGAAAGGCGGCTCAGCGACCGGGCGGCTCGGGTGCACAGCGGCTCGGCTCCCGGGCAGCTCGGCGGCTGGGCGGCTCGGGCGCAGGGCGGCTCGGCTCCCGGGCGGCTCGGCGGCAGGGCGGCTTGGGTGCAGGGCGGCTCGGCTCCCGGGCGGCTCGGGTCCCGGGCGGCTCGGCTGCTGGGGCGGCTCGGCCGGGAGATGCAGGGGCGGGGCCGTCAGGTGCAGCGGCGGGTCGACCGGTGTAGTGGCGGGCCGGCAGGTGCAGCGGCGAGCCGGCAGGTGCAGCGGCGGGCCGGCAGGTGCAGCGGCGGGCCGGCAGGTGCAGGCGGCGGGCCGTAGGGTGCAGCGGCAGGCCGTAGGGTGCAGCGGCGGGCCGGCAGGTGCAGCGGCGGGGCCGTCAGGTGAAGCGGCGGGCCGCTGGGTGCAGTGGCGGGCCGGCAGGTGCAGCGGCGGGTCGGCAGGAGCAGCGGCGGGGCCGTCAGGTGAGGCGGCGGGCCGGCAGGAGCAGCGGCGGGCCGTAGGGTGCAGCGGCGGGGCCGTCAGAGGCGGCGGGCCGTAGGGTGCAGCGGCGGGCCGTAGGGTGCAGCGGCGGGGCCGTCAGAGGCGGCGGCGGGGCTGCGGCAGTAGAGGCGGGGCCGCGTCAGGGGAGGCGGCGGGGCCGTGTCAGGGGAGGCGGCGGGGCCGCGTCAGGGGAGGCGGCGGGGCCGCGTCAGGGGAGGCGGCGGAGCCTCGTCAGGGGAGGCGGCGGGGCCGCGTCAAGCAGGCGGCGGGGCCGCGATCAGGAGAGGTGGCGGGGCCGCGTCTGAGGGAGAGCGGGGCCGCGAGGGAAAAGGCGACCCGAGGGGTCGCTAAAAAAAAAAGGGCGCGCCTCGGGGCGCGCTTCGGTGGGCCCTAAAAAAACGGTCCTAAGGCAGGACCCGCTCTATACCATGTGAAGCAAGGAAAACAGGAATGAGAATGACTAAGTCAGAGTTGGGTACAAATACAACGATAGAAAGCTGTACCCCATATGTGATACCCCACTATAGCCTACAAACATGCATCAGCTATAATACTCTGACAACCTGCTGCCAAGCACGCTCTGGAGGCGGGATGGGTTGTAATTGCCCAGCTGGCCGCTTCCTGCTTGACTTCATGAGCTGGCAAGTGGGACACGATGCCACGTGTCGTTGCACATCGGTCAACATTTCTGGCCAGTAGTAGTACCGCTGCAGCTGCTGCCGTGTTTTTTCTACCCCGAAGTGTCCTGAGGTAACTCCGTCGTGTGCTTCCTGTAACAGTAGTTCCCGCAGTAGCGTGTATCCTGGTACCCAGATGGGGTCAGTTCCAGCTTTTACGTAATAGACTCCTTTTGCCGCAGCGAATTGCTGTGAGTTGCCGCCTGTGAAGAATGGGTCTGTTTGATATCCGTGGGTCAATAGTCCTGTAAGTAGCGGGCTGGTCTGGGCGAGTAGTATCGCGTGGATTTGGGCAGTGGGGCGGGTCAGTGCGTCGGCGATATTCGAGGCTCCTTTTTTGTATGTGACCGTATAGTGAAAGTTCGACTCGAGGAAATCGAGCCATCGAATCTGTCGTTGGTTGAGGTGGGGCTGTGCGCGGAGGTACTGTAGAGATCGATGGTCTGTCCGTACTGTCACGTCTGCGCCGGTCAAGTAGCAGCGCCACACTTTGAATGCATGCACGATCGCGAGCATTTCGCGGTCGTGTATTGGGTAATTTCGCTCAGGCGGATGTAGCTTGCGTGATTCGTAGGCGATGGGTTGGAGGCCGTTGCCGAAGTCCTGTAACAGTACCGCTCCGATGGCGATGTCACTCGCGTCGGTAACCACTTCGAAAGGGCGGTGGGGATCAGCGATGCGTAGAACGGGTGGTGAACAGAGAACGTTTTTCAGGGCAGAGAAGGCAGCATGCTCTTTCTCCCCCCACGTAAAAGCGACCCCCTTACGCAGTAAATCAGTAAGTGGGGCTATTAAACGTGCCATGTCGGGCATGAATCGTCGAACGTAATTAACAAAACCTAAAAAACTCTGCAGTTCCGTGATGTTCGTCGGGGGGCGCCACGCTTTTACTGTATCCAGCTTCTTTGGGTCAATCTCAACCCCAGCCTCCGAAATGACGTGGCCCAAAAACTCTAGCCTGTCCCTAAAAAACTCGCACTTGGAGCCCTTAGTGAGTACTCGATGTTCCTCTAAAAATTTAAAAACTGCTTCAAGATCCACTAAGTGCTGCTGCTTATCCCGGCTGTAAACTAGAATATCGTCCAGGTAAACTATCACGCATTTATCTAAAAGTGGTCTAAACGCCTCGTTCATGGTCATCTGAAATGTTGCAGGTGCGTTCGTCAGCCCGAATGGCATTACGGTATACTCGAATGACCCGTACCTAGTCCTAAATGCTGTTTTGGCGTAGTCCGATGGTTCGACCCGAATCTGATGGTAACCTCCCCGTAAATCTATTTTCGAAAAGACTCGTGCTGTTCGCAGTTGGTCGATCAGCTCGTCGGCGCGGGGGATGGGGTATCGCGATTTGACTGTTACCCTGTTAAGCGCTCGGTAGTCGATGCACATGCGGAACCCTCCGTCTTTTTTCGGTGTGAACAGTATCGGTGCGGCGAACGGTGACGAGCTCGGTCGGATAAACTGCTTCTCTAATAGGTAATCTAACTGCTTCCTTAATTCGTCGAGCTCGGGCTGTGTCAGTCGAAATTGCCGCTGTACTGTTGGCTGTGCCCCCAGTTCTAACTCGATCCTATGGTCGTGCGCCCGCTGAGGTGGCAGTCCCTGTGGTAAATCATCCGGAAATATCCCCGGGAACCGTTTCAGTAGTGCCCGTAGTTCAGTCGGTACAGCTGCCAGCAGTTTCTCTAAATCACTCGGCTGCTCGTCTTTTTCTACGAGTGCGATATCCACTGCGTACACGTCAGCTCCAGCAGCGACAGCCCGTTTCATCGTGATGGCGTTGACCTGGACCGTCGAAGATTCGGGTGGCTGCCAGCGAGGTAGAACGACCCAGTTACCACTACTTCGCACTGTGCAGCTCCCCGTCGTCCAGTCAATCCGTGGGTTGTACCGTCGCAGCCAATCACGTCCCAATAAAATGTCGTGCCCATCCAGTGTCGTTGCGAGCATTTCCTGTGTAAACCCGAAGTTCCCCCCGCAGCGGACTTTTACTCGCTCCACCTTTTCGCGTATGGCCAGGGGCGTGCCGTCGACTAAGCGTGCATCTATCTCAGGTAAACATCGGTTAAGCGTTAGCTGTAATTTTCGCGCGGTTGCGGTATCGACTAAGCTGTGACTTGCGCCTCCGTCAATAAAGATCTTCACTGCTGCTCCCTGAATTTTCCCGTAGATTAGTACCGGGCAATCCGTCTCTGTACCCTCCTTATTCATCCGAGCCCGATCAATGGCGTGAATCGGTACTGTGACTCGGTGAGGGTCGGTGTGGTTGGGCGAGCAGGCAGTCTCGTCAGTAGTTGGCCCAACTTCTACTGACTGCTGGCGTTCCCCTGCCTCTGAGACTCCCTCCCCTGCTCTGCTCCTCGACGCCTCAGCTCCTCTGGACATTCGCTCTTGCGATGGCCCGGCCGGTTGCAAGCGAAGCAGCGCCCTCTAAATGGCGCGGCAGCTGCATTCGTTGCGACGGCATGTACAGTGGCGTGCTCGATCAGTCCCCGAGGACGATGTCCGTAATAGGACCCCGGTCTCGGTCGGCGTAGGATATCGATTTTCTCGGCGAGCGCGAGGATCTTGTTGAAATTCGATAGCCCGCGTAGCATTATCTCGTGCGATATGTCCGGCTTCAGCCCTCCGACGTAACGGTCCACCCGCTCCGCCTCGTCCATGTAGCCGACCTGTTCGCAAAGTGCGAGAAAACCGCTGGTGTAGTCTTGAACCGACCCGAGCTGGCGCCAAGTGCGCAGTTTCTGACGCGCCGAAATCGAAGCCGCGATCGGCTCAAAGCGCGCCCAAAGCCCTGCGCACCACGCATCCTACGTGATGTATTGGGCGGTTTCGCAGAACGAACTCCAGGTAACAGCTGGACCCGAGGGCCCTTCCTCGTGCGACGGTGGCTCGTAGGCACGTGGCGACGTCACGATGACTCGCCACCAGTCCATGGCGGGGCCCCTGAGTAGTGAAACCGCATACCGGATCTTGGCGGCGTCCGACTCGACGTAGTTGGCGTCGAAAAATACATTCATCGTGAAGACCCACGATTGAACTGTCGGGCCACCGCGTTGGCTTGGGTCGAAACAGGGCGGGCGTTGCGGCTTGAGTGGCATTGGGGCCATCATGGCGTTCTCGCCACTTGTCGTCGTAAACTCCACGTGCCGACGGGCTTCTCAGGGCTCCCGTGGGCTTAATGCGCTCCTGTTTCCTCCCATGCCGGGCATCCGCGGGGCGGCGCCGTCACTGGCTGCGCCTGAGCGTTGTTCCGTGCTGTTGTGTTGCGTTGGTGTGCCGGATGAGATGACGATTGGCTCCTCTGAATGTGCATATGCATTAGTTGGTGCGTGTGATGTCGTCGGTACATTCACCGTTGACTGTTGACGGGCGGAGTCACGTTCCGCCGTGAGAGTCGCGATTTCGAGCGCCGAATCCTCCAATTGACGCACGAGACGATCGAGTTGCTCCTGCGTCAACGTGGCGAGATTGAAATCGGCCATGGCGGGGGTGTCGGGCAAGCTCAGCGAGAGCCTCGGTTGTGGCCGTGCGTGCTTTCGAGAGAGCACTACGAGCGGCGGTGCTGTGTCGCTGAGAGACGTCTACCCCCCCCAAAAATTGAGATAGTGGGAAGCGAAGGTGTGGATGCGGTCCGAGATGAGATCGTAGGCTTTGAATACCAAGTGTTACGAGTGCAATTGAGTGAACGAACGAGAATTGCACTATCGAAGCAAGAGTACAGCTGAGCGAAGGCATGAGCGAACATTATATAGCGAAACTACAGTGGTAACGGTAATGGTCGCGCGACGAGCCGGGGACTGAGGTTGGGAAAGTGTCGAAGCGTAGGCCCGGAGCGCGGGCTACCAGCCGAGCCGTGAGGTCGGGATGCGATGTGCGAAAAGGGCGGGATGATGAATGATGCGATGGTCGCGAGTGGTAACGGTGCTGACTGAGGTGCTACAGTGATGTACGCGTTGAGCGGGGATGCGAAGTAAGGAAAAGGGAATTTCCTTACACTGACCAGGTTTTGAGTCTTGTAGTTCTAAGGACGCGGTGCAGATCTGCCTGATCTGAGTGCGATTGCGTCAGATCGGGGCAATCCACCATTTCCAAGAAGCCGCAGGGGTATTTTGAGGCACTCATATGCAATCGGGGGCAATCTGTCAATTGCAATCGGAAATCCAATCGATCGCGGTCGATTGCCCCAATCTCACGCAATCGCTTGCGATCGATCGCAATCGACAGATTGCCTCAGATCGCAGGGTTTGGCGACAGTTGCGAACAGTAACCCTTCCTACCAAAACTTCTAGTAGCACCATCATATATTGCGATATCAGAGCTTTCCAGGTGCGCATGCCCCCCAAAAGGGGCTATGTTGTAATTGCGCGATTCAAAAATTCGCCAGGTGTCGCCAACTCTGCAGGGAAGGAACGAATGAATAGCATAGAGCCCTCACAACTGATTCTCACCTACTTCCCCGAAATTCATCGTCTGATTGCGCGGCTTAGGATGGAATCAACATATTGTGAAGAAATGAGGAATGAAGAAGACAGGGGTGCATTAGCAGTAGTTGGCATACATATAGGAAACCCTAATTGAGTTGTACTCGCTATAGAGTACCCCACTGCAGGCTAGACAAGTATAACATTCTAACACACCCCATAGCCAAAGTGGGGTGTAATCAGCACAATGAGCAAGCAGGCATAGAGCAGGAGTTCACAATAGCGAGCAAAGCTAGAGTTAATCACAGCGGCCAAGTGAGGAGGAGGAGGAACTGTGGAGGGAGAGAAGATGGGAGGCAACGACTGAAGCTGCAGAGGCACGGGCACAGGAGCGGCTGACTCAGTGGCTACCAAAGCAAGGGCTACGGACTACTGGAGTAACTGGCTCCGCGGCTATAGACGAGCGACAGGAGCAACGGACCCACTGGCGACTAGTGCAACAGGCTCACTAGCTACCGAAGCAAGAGCGACGGACTACAAGCGCTGCAAGCGACACGACAGCTACCTTCACACAACCTCCTCCAGCTGCCCCACACCTCTCGACACACACCCCCTGCTCAAACCCTAGTTCTACTCCCAAAGCACCTCCCTTTCACACACCCCCTGCTGCACCCTAGGTTCACTCACACCCCACCCCCTAGCACCACTCCGTCGACTCCCACACACCCACCCCCCTCAGCGGTAGTTGCAGCTGTGGGAGACAGAGGAGGAGGAGGAGGAGCAGGGGAGACCACACACCCGCCACCCCCTACTCGCCACCCCCAAACCCTAACACAGGGCAGGGCGGGATGGCGGGTAGGGAGGTTACGGGGTGGGGGAAGGGGGGGCTGACGAGCGGCCTCCCAGGGCGCCAAAGCAGGCAGCAGAAGGGGCAACGCTCGCCCCCCCCCCCCCCCCCCCCCCCCCCCTGGGGCCCCCTCAGGTCGCCTCGACAGGCGACGGGAAAAGAGGGGGGGGCGGGGCACGTGCCCCCGGTGCGCCGCGACTAGCGACGGAGCATGGCCGGGGCGGGGCCGGGGCAGGGTCGAGGCAGGGCCGAAAGGGGCGGCGACGCGGCCGTAAGCGGCGGCGACAGGGCCGCTGGAGGCGGCGACGGGGCCGATAGGGGCGGCGATGGGGCCGCTCGGGGCGGTGACGGGGCCGCTGGTGGCGGCGACGGAGCCGCCGGAGGCGGCGACGGGGGCAATAGAGGCGGCAACGGGGTCGCTAGGGGCGGCGACGGGGCCGCTGGTGGCGGCGACGGGGCCGCGAAGGGGCCGCGAGGGGCCTGGAAGGGCGGCAACGGGCCGCTAGGGGCGGCGACGGGGCCGCGAAGGGGCTGCGAGGGGCCTGGAAGAGCGGCGACGGGCCGCTAGGGGTGGCTACGGGGCCGCGAAGGGGCCGCGAGGGGCCTGAAAGGCCGGCGACGGGGCCGCTAGGGGTGGCGAGAGGGGCCGTGAGAGGGGCCTCTAGGAGGGGAAGAAAAAAGGTCCGTCGCACGCCACGGGGCATGCAACACACAGAGTAGCAGCGGAAGCAATTAGGTGGGCCCACAGGCCAGGAGCGTAGACGCTCTGATAGCATGTGAAAAAACGAGGAATGAAGAAGAGAGGAGTTGCACTAGTAGCAGTTGGCATACATATAGGAAACCCTAATTGGGTTGCACTCGCTATAGAGTACCCCACTGCAGGCTAGACAATTGGAACATTCTGACACATCGCCTCAGATCGGAGCAATCTCAGGCAATCTGATCCAACCCGACCCGATCGGACAATCTGAGGCGATCGATCGCCAGCCGAGAAAAAAATATTCTAATAATAGCTGGCTACCAGCTTCGCCATTGATGCGATAGAAATTAAAAAGTCGACTTGGAAGGTCTAGTTACTAATCATTCAGCCACGCTCGACAGCTGGACGAAATTAGCGAAGCGTGGCGAGAACTATACCACAAATCTCGAAGACGACGCCATGGCCAAGAAGGTCACACTGGGTAACCTATTTCAGTCCCGGCTTGGTGAGAATTGAAAACCTTTTTCGACCTTCGATGTAACATTTCAACATTCTGCAAACAGGCTGTGAGAATAAGCGAACAGGAATGAATGAACTAGCAGTGAAATGAGTACAAGTAGGAAACCCTAGAATTGTGTACCCCCTATAGGCTAACCCACTGTAGCCTACACAAGCAAAACATATCTAATGTTTGACACACCCCCATAGGCAGAGTGGGGGAGAACAAGGGGTCACAAGACCAGTCAAGCAAAGCAAAGCAAGCTCAGGGTGGATCACAAAGTCACCACACAGTCCGAGCACAAGAGCAGGGCCAGAGGCCAGTTCACATGCAGGAGTACAGACATATATATAAAACTAGACAAGCAAGAGCAGGTATATATATATGTCACAGTACAAGTGAAGTCAAGAGGAGAGCAAGTGAGGCAAGACAGGCACAAGACCCAGCTGGGTGCAAAAGCGCTGATGGTCACAAGGCGCGAGTGCCTTGGTGAACACATCAGCAGTGTTGGCCTCAGAGGCCACGTACGCAAGTCGCAACTGACCACGCTGCTGCAGCTCACGAGCAAGGAAGTAGCGGAGAGCAATGTGCTTCGTTCTGTGCTCCAAGCGCTGCTCTCGACACAAGGCCAGCATGGCCTTGTTGTCTACGTACAGCACTGGAGGAGAACGAGGCGGCTCTCCAAGGTCAGTCAGCAGGTAGGTGAGCCAGCGAAGCTCCTGTGCAGCCATGGCCCCGGCGTAGATCTCAGCCTCACAACTGGAGCCGAGAACCGAAGACGAGCGAGTAGACCGCCACGAGACAGAGCCGGAACCAAGGCTGAAGGTGTAACCCTGTGACGACCGCTGCGTAGCCTGGTCGTCAGCCCAAGAAGCGTCCGCGTGGCCGGTAAGGACCACTGGACTCCGCCCTCCAAGCACAAGCCCCATGCCCGACGTACTGCACAGGTAGCGCAATACCCTCTTCGCTGCAGCCATGTGCTCTGGTCTGTGTCTCCCAGGAGCAACATAGCGTGCAAGAATGCTCAGAGGGTATGCAAGGTCAGGTCGTGTGCAGGTCATCAGGTACATGAGGCAGCCAACAAGCTCTGCATACGGACCACTCGACTCTACGGACTCATCCGAAGGCAGAGCTGAGAGTGAGTGGCGAGTAGGCAGAGGAGTGGCCTGAGGCGAGGAGTACGTGAAGCCGAAGCGCTGAAGGACCTGCTGCACCATGTGTGACTGAGTCAAGGTAATGGTGCGGCGTGCTCTGTCCCGAGTGATCTGCAAGCCAAGGTAGCTGCGCAGTTCACCCAGGTCTGTGCACGTGTGTCTCTTCAGCAGTTCGGACTTCACGTAGGCGAGTCCAGCAGTGTCCGCTGTGGCAAAGACCAAGTCGTCGACGTACACGAGGATGTAGAACGGCGGCAGTGAAGTGTCGGTGCGCAGAAACAGCGACGGGTCAGCAGTAGAAGGAGCAAACCCAAGTGCCGCCAGCGTAGTCCTCAGTGTGTCGTGCCACTCACGCGGTGCCTGGCGGAGACCGTAGACTGGCCGTCGGAGGCTCCACTGGGTGCCAGGAGGGAAAGTCCCAGTGAAGCCAGGTGGACGGCGCAGCCAGATCTCCTCGTGCAGGCTACCCTGCAGGAACGCAGTGCTGAAGTCAAGAGAGTGAAGCTCGTAGTCGCGCTGAGCGGCTATGTGCAGCAGCACCCGAAGAGTGGTCATCTTCGGGGTGGGAGAGAAGGTCTGAAAGTAGTCAACTCCCTGCCGCTGACTGAAGCCACGAGCAACGTACCGCGCCTTGAAGACAGGTGGAGAGCCCGGCGGCCGCTTCACCCGGAAGATCCACATGCCACTGACGATGTTCGCCCCAGGAGGGGGAACTGCGTCAACGTAGGTGCCTGTGGACTTCCAGGAAGCCATCTCTGCATCCATAGCTGCCTGCCAGTGAGAGGAGTAGGGACCCTCTACGGCCTCCGCGTAAGAACGCGGAGTCGGGATGTCTAGTGCATCCGGGTCTCCCTCAGGGGCAAGCAGTACAGACGCGAGATGAGGTGAAGCAGCCGCTAGACACTGTAACTCCTCCTGTCTGTCCTCTAGGACGTCCGTGCCAAAAGCACACTCACCCCCGACGGACGGAGGACAGACAGACGCAGACTCAGCAACAAGACCAGCAGCGTAGTCGAGACGACAGCGAGCAGCAAAGTCAACGAGCTCAGCGACTAGAGCAGACGCAGCAGTGGACTCAAAAGAGGGGTCAGTGACGACAGTAGCAAGCAGACGCGTGACAGTAGGACTGGCAGCGCGAAGAGAGTCCGACTCAGGGTCGGCAAGCGCAGGAAGAGAGGACTCAGGAGGAGAAGGCAAAGGGGCACGCAGAGGAGCAGTGGACGGACGCAGAGACATCCGGTGCGTGCCAGGGACAGGAGGAGGACGCTGACGCGAACCGCGACCACTAGCGCGAGTAGCACGAACAGGCGACGCGGGACGAGACGCAGGCTCACGACGCTCAGCAAGACCTCCAGTAGGACCAGTGTAAGGAGAGGGAGCAGGCAGAGGAGAGGAAGGCTCCAACAGTGACTGCGACTGGACAGGCTGTGGACACTCTACCGAAGGAGAAAGACCAAGAACCTGCTGTAGGAGCGGAACGAAGTACGGCCGAGGCCGCGTGGCAGCTCCAGACTCAGCAAGGACAGCACCAGCACCCTCAGCGACAGCACCAGCGCCACCAACACCTCCAGCGGCAGGACCTCCAGCAGCACCAGCAGTAGAACCACCGCCAGGACAGACAGCAGTAGTCTCAGCACCAACACCCTCAGCAGCTCCAGCTCCAGTAGGACCCGTAGGCCCAGCAGCTCCGGGACCGGCAGCACCAGCACCCTCAACGGTCGACGAAGCTCCAGCTCCAGCAGCACTCCTCCAGCGGCGAGCAAACCACTCACGCAGCTCCTGGGGAGAGAGGGGCTCCCGGCGAGACGCAGCAGCAGGAGAAACCCCAGGCTCAGCAGCTCCAGACTCAGCACCCCCAGGCACAGCCGCTCCAGACTCAGCACCTCCAGGCTCAGCAGCTCCAGACTCAGCACCCCCAGACTCAGTAGCTCCAGCTCCAGTAGGACCCGCAGGCCCAGCAGCTCCGGGACCGGCAGCACCCTCAGCAGGCGAAGAAGCTCCAGCTCCAGCAGCACGCCTCCAGCGGCGAGCAAACCACTCGCGCAGCTCCTGTGGAGAGAGCGGCTCCCGCCGAGACGGAAGAACCGGAGAGCCCCCAGGTCCAGCAGGCGCAGGCTCTGCACCTCCAGGCCCAGCACCCCCAGGCTCAGCAGCTCCTGACGTAGCACCCTCCGGCTCAGCACCCCCCGGCTCAGCACCCCCAGACTCAGCACCCCCCGGCCTCGCACCCCCAGGCTCAGCACCCCCAGGCTCAGCACCCCCAGCAGCAGCACCCCCAGGCTCAGCACCCACAGCAGGACCAGACTCAGCAGCAACCTCGACTGGCTCGACCGTGTCTACCTGGGACACACCTGAAGGGGCAGGAACCTGAGGGGGGAGGGGGTCTACCGGGGGGGGAACTGGTACCAGGAAGTCCGGTGGGGGGGGAAGGGAAGGAGTACGGTAGGGGAAGAGGCGGTAGAAGGGGACTGACTCGTCGAACGTGACGTCCTGGGAGGACAGAACACGACGAGAGGAGGGGTGGTAGAACTGCCACCCTGGAGCGTCAGGGGGGAAGCCAAGGAAGACACAGGGAGCAGCACGGGGGGACAGCTTGTCCGCAGACAAGTCGCGGACAAACGCCCGAGATCCCCAGACACGGAACGCAGACGCATCGCCAACCTTCCCCGTCCACAGTAACACTGGGGACATCGCGGGCCGAGAGACCCTGGGGTGAAGGTTGAGCTGATGCGCCGCGTACCGAACCGCAAACGGCCACAGAAAATGGGGGGCAGCCGCATGCATCATGGACGTACGAGCGACATCCATGACCATGCCAATGCGGCGCTCAGCAATCCCATTTTGCTGTGGAGAGTCCGGAAGCGTAAAGGTCTGGCGGATCCCCTGTGCACGACAGTAGTCTCGCAGAAGGCGAGAGGAGAACTCCCCACCTCGGTCAGAGTGCAGACGCAGAACAGGAAAGTCCGAGCCGAAGCTCCTCCTGAGCTGGAGACGAGCCTCGCGGATCCAGTCGATCAGCACCTCAGTGACAGCACCCTTGCTGCGCAAGGGGAAGACTGAGGTGTAACGCGAGTAGTCGTCAACCACCAACAGGAAGTAGCGCTCGTGACCCTGCCCACGGACGGGGGCCGGGCCCCACACGTCCATGTGAAGCGTCTGCAGAGGAGCCTCTGTCGGGGGAAACTGGGAGGAGTGAGGAGCAGCCCTGAGGCGCCCCTCGACACAGGGGACACAGGAAGGTCCTGGTCCCGAAGGAAGGGGAGGGAGAGACTGGGGAAGACCAGAGACAAGGACACGGGAAGCCATGCCCCGAAGACGGGGCAAGGAGGGGTGGCCTAGACGGTGGTGCCACAGAAGAGTCTCGTGAGACAGGAGGCGACACGAACAGGGGGCAGACTCAGGACCAGACCTGGACGCAGCAGCAAACACCTGACCCGACGCTGCTACCTGACCGGACGCGGGGACAGGAGGAGACTCAGTGGTCAGGGTGTAGAGGCTCGACCCCGGCCGACGCGAGAACGTGGCCAGGTGCCGGCCTGTGCGTGCGTCCGTGCAGTGGGTCACCCGCTGACTCGCAGGAGTGAACTGGTGAACCCCCGCATCCTGTAGGTCTGCACCACTCACCAAGTTCGTCGAGAACGAGGGGAGGTACAGTCCAGACAGGGTGCCCGAGGGGGCAGCCGGACACGGGAGGACAGTGGAGAAGTGAGCGAGGACAGGACCCCCAGAGGGGTCAGCCAGGGAGACTGCAACCGGCCGACCAAGCGGCGTGAGTGTGGTGCGGTCCCGAAAGAAGGAGCGAGAAGCCCCAGAGTCAAGTGTAAAGGTGAGGGAGGCCGAAGCCAACGCGGTACCTGAGAGCGCAGCCTCACCCGCACCTTAGGAAGCAGACTCACTAGCACCTAGAGCAGCAGCCGCACCTGTACCTGGAGCAGGAGACTCACTAGCACCCAGAGCAGCAGCCTCACCAGTAGCTAGAGCAGCAGGTCCTATACCTGGGTCAGGCGGGACGCACAGGTGACCGGCACGGTCAGCACTAGTAGGCAATGCATACATGGCAGTGAGAATAGCATCATAGTCAAGAGCATATATATCTACCCTCTGCCTAAGCAACTCCACCCAGTCGGGAAGCTCAGCCTCGTCGCCAAACACGGTACGCCAGGCGTCGCTCAGACGGGCGAAGCAGCTGGACGGTGTATGACTACGTGTCCCACAAGGCTGACCAGTCCGAGTACCAGTGCGAATCACGTAAGAGCAGCGAGCAGCACTGAGAGACCCTCCACTCTGAGCGTACCACTCACGAAGCTGGCGAGGCGTGAGAGACACGCGAGAGGGTCGCGGGAGCTGCATCTGGCCGCCACCACGAGTAGAAGCAGCAGGAGTGGAAGTAGGAGTAGCGTCGCCACCCCTACAGCCCCAACCAGCGTACCACTCACGCAGCTGCTGGGGCGTGAGGGACTCACGCCGGCGTCGCTGGGGCTGCATTTGGCTCCGCAAGTAGAAGCAGGAGCAGGACTAGCAGCAGGGAGGCAGGCAGCCAGGCAAGCCGAAAGGCAGGCAGGCAGGCAAGCAGGCGACGCGCAGCGTGCTAGCAGGGCAAGAGCTCACCAGTGGTGGGAAGAGTAGGCTCGGCGACTCAGCGGCTCGGCAACTCGGCGGCTCGGCGGCTCGGGCGACTCGGGCGGCTCGGCGGCAAGGCGGCTCGGCAGCAACTGCAGCTCAGCAGCTCGGTGACTCGGCGGCTCGGCGGCAGGGCGGCTCGGCAGCAACTGCAGCTCAGCAACTCAGCGACCCGGCGGCTCGGCGGCAGGGCGGCTCGGCTGCTGGGCGGCTCGGGTGCAGGGCGGCTCGGCGGTGGGGCGGCTCGGCTGCTGCAGGTGAGCGGCTCGGCTGCTGCAGTGGGAGATGAAGGAGGAGGAGAAGCAGGGGAGGCCACACACCTGCCACCCCTCTGCTGGCCTCTCAGGTCGCCTCGACAGGCGACGGGAAAAGGGGGGGGGTGGGTGGTGGGGGGGGCCGGTAGGTGCAGCGGCGGGGCCAGCAGGTGCAGTTGCGGGGCCGGTAGAAGGGGACGGCAGGAGCCGTCAGGAGGGGACGGCGGGGCCGTCACGAAGGGACGGCGGGGCCGTCAGGAGGTGACCGGGCCGCGACGGGGGCAGGCGGCGGGGCCGCGTAAGGGCCTGGGCGGGGCCGCGACAGAGCCGTCGGCGGGGCCGCGTGAAAGCCGGGGCGGGGCCGCGTAGAAGCCGGGGCGGGGCCGCGCGAGAGCAGGCGGCGGGGCCGCGAAGGAGCCGGGGCGGGGCCGCGTGAGAGCAGGCGGCGGAGCCGCGTAAGGGCCTGGGCGGGGCCGCGACAAAGCCGTCGGCGGGGCCGCGTGAAAGCCGGGGCGGGGCCGCGTAGAAGCCGTGGCGGGGCCGCGCGAGAGCAGGCGGCGGGGCCGCGAAGGAGCCGGGGCGGGGCCGCAGGGGAGCAGGCGGCGGGGCCGCGACAGAGAGGGCGGCGGGGCCGCGTCAGTGAAGGCGGCGGGGCCGCAGGGGAAATGGCGACCCGAGGGGTCGCTAAAAAAAAGATCGCGCCTCGGGGGGCGCTTCGGTGGGCCCAAGAAAAAACGGTCCGTAGAAGGACCCGCTCTATACCATGTGAGAATAAGCGAACAGGAATGAATGAACTAGCAGTGAAATGAGTACAAGTAGGAAACCCTAGAATTGTGTACCCCCTATAGGCTAACCCACTGTAGCCTACACAAGCAGAACATATCTAATGTTTGACACAGGCCCCGCAGTTTGGACCTCTTGAAATCTTATACTCTACTATATAATCGAACTAAAATTTTTGTAGAATCCATCTAAGCTTGCAAACTTGGGATTTGCGCAAAATGCACTGCACTCTTATTGATTTTGAAGTATTTGTATAGGTTTCCCCATGTAAAAAAAAAAGGTAGGGACTATACCGACGTCGATAAACCATATTGAACGTACTTGATTTCTTCATTTTTTTTTAACATACTTTTCTTCCACTAGGTTGGGCAAACCGGCAAGCTATTTGTGAGAAAACGAAAATTGGCATGTTGAAATAACAATCGATCGTCACGCCAACACCTAGTCCAATTGCTACAACCCCTCGCGCCATTCAAACAACAATGGTACCATGTGACATTTACCGTAGGGCTACGACCTGGCCCAGTGGCAACGATGTCATTCAAACGACAATGGTACCATGTGACTTTTACCGTAGGGCTACGACCTGGCCCAGCGACAACGACTAAGTATTGATCTTGATTGACCGATTAACGAAAACGGTGCATTTTGCACTACACCGCACAATAATCGCCGCTGAAGATAACACAAATATACACATATATATTCATCTCGACCATTTTTCAGCTACACAAAATACATTTGGCGACCAACAACGGTAGAGAGCCGAAGTTCACGTAAAAAGTCCGGCAAGATACGTGGGTACTGTGAAAGAATGAGGAATGAATGAACTAGCAAGCAGGTGGGTACAAGTAGAAAAACCTAGAAATGTTGTACCCCATATAGTCTACCCCATTACAGCCTATACAGATTATAGCATATAAGTTTGACACACCCCCATAGGCAAAGTGGGGGAGAACAAGAGGTCACAAGACCAGTCAAGCAAAGCAAAGCAAGCTCAGGGTGGATCACAACGTCACCACCCGATCCGAGCACAAGAGCAAGGCCAAAAGGCCAGTTCACATGCAAGATCATACATATAGGTAAACAGGCAAGTGCAGGTATAGAAAGATCACAGTACAAGCAAGGTCAAGAAGTGAGCAAGTGAAGCCAAATAGGCACAAGACCTAGCATCGTACAGAAGCGCTGATGATCACAATGCCAGATATCAGCGGTCTTGGCCTCAGAGGCCACGTAAGCAAGGCGCAGCTGACCACGCTGCTGCAGCTCATGAGCAAGGAAGTAGCGAAGAGCAACGTGCTTTGTTCTGTGCTCCAGTATGTGCTCCCGACACAAGGCTGGCATGGCCTTGTTGTCTACGTACAGAACTGGAGGAGAACGAGGCGCCTCTCCTAGGTCAGTCAGCAGGTAGGTGAGCCAGCGAAGCTCCTGTGCAGCCATGGCCCCCGCGTAGATCTTAGCCTCACAGCTGGAGCCGAGAACATAAGACAAGCAGGTAGACTGCCACAAGATAGAGCCGGAACCAAGGCTGAAGGTTTAACCCTGTGACGAGCGCTGCGTAGCCTGGTCATCAGCCCAAGAAGCGTCTGTGTGACCTGTGAGAACCACTCGACGTCGCCCTCCAAGCACTAGCCCTATGCCCGACGTACTGCACAAGTAGCGCAACACCCTCTTCGCTACAGCCATGTGCTCTGGCCGGTGTCTCTCAGGAGCAACATAGCGTGCCAAGATGCTAAGAGGGTATGCAAAGTCAGGTCGTGTGCAGGTCATCAGGTACATGAGGCAGCCAACAAGCTCTGGGTACGGGCCAGTCGGCTCTACGGACTCATCCGAAGGCAGAGCTGAGAGCGAGTGGCGAGTAGACAGAGGAGTGGCCTGAGGCGAGGAGTACGTGAAGTCGAAGCGTTGAAGGACCTGCTGCACCATGTGTGACCGAGTCAGGGTAATGGTGCGCTGTGCTCTGTGTAATAATGTTATGATTGTCTAGCCTGCAGTGGGGTACTCAATAGTGAGTACAGCCGAACTTAGGGTTTCCGATATGTACTCAACTGCTTGCTAGTGAACTCCTCACTCTCTTCTTCATTCTCGTTATTTCACATGCTATCAGAGCATCTACGCTCCTGGCATGTGTGCCCACCTAAGTGCTTCCGCTGCTACTCTGTGTTCGGCACGCCCCGTGGCGTGCCCCTCGCGCTACTCTTAGTAGCCCTGTTGCCGCCCTTCCAGGCCCCTCGCGGCCCCTTTGCGGCCCCGTTGCCGCCCTTCCAGGCCCCTCGCGACCCCGTTGCTGCCCTTCCAGGCCCCTCGCGGCCCCTTTGCGGCCTCGTCGCAGCCCCTTTCGCGGCCCGTCGCCGCCCTTCCAGGCCCCTCGCGGCCCCTTCGCAGCCCTGTCGCTGCCCCTATGGGCTCTGTCGACGCCGCCAGCGGACCCGTCGCCGACCCTAGCGGCTCCGTCACCGCTCCTATCGGCCCCGTCGCCGCGGCCAGCGGCCCCGTCGCCGACCCTAGCGGCCCCGTCGCCGCTCCTATCGGCCCCGTTGCCGCCGCCAGCGGCCCCATTGCCGCCGCAAGCGGCCCCGTCGCCGACCCTAGCGGCCCCGTCGCCGCTCCTATCGGCCCCGTCGCCGCCGCCAGCGGCCCCGTCGTCGCCGCCACTGGCCTCGTCGCCGCCTCCAGCGGCCCCGTCGCCGCCACTTGCGGCCCCGGCCCCGCCTCCGCCATGCCCCGTTGCCAGCCGCGGCGCACCGGGGGCACGTGCACCCCCCCCCCCCCCCCCCCCCCTTTTTCCGTCGCCTATCGAGGTGACCTGGGGGGGGGGGGGGCGAGCGTCGCCCCTTCTGCCGCCTGTTTTGGCGCCCTGGGAGACCGCACGTTGCCCCGCCCACCCCTAACCTCCCTACCCGTCGTCCCGCTCTGCCCTGAGTTAGGGTCTAGGGGTGGGGCCCCGCCCGCTTCCGTGGCCAGGGTCACGAGCGTTACTTCCTGTTGGTGGTTGACGACTACTCGCGTTACACCACGCTGTTCCCCTTGCGCAGCAAGGGTGACGTCACTGAGGTGTTGATCGACTGGATCCGCGCAGCTCGTCTCCAGCTCAGAGAGAGTTTTGGCTCGGACTTTCCTGTTTTGCGTCTGCACTCTGAAAGAGGCGGGGAGTTTTCCTCTGCCCGTCTGGGAGCCTTCTGTCGTGCACAGAGAATCCGCCAGACCTTCACGCTTCCGGCTTCTCCACAGCAAAATGGGATTGCTGAGCGCCGCATTGGCATGGTCATGGACGTCGCTCGTACGTCCATGATCCATGCGGCTGCCACCCATTTTCTGTGGCCGTTTGCGGTTCAGTACGCAGCGCATTGGCTCAACCTTCAGGCCCGGGTCTCCTTGCCAGAGACCTCCCCCACCTTACGGTGGACGGGGAAGGTTGGCGATGCGTCTGCGTTTCGGGTCTGGGGATCTCGGGCGTTTGTCCGCGACTTGTCTTGGGACAAGCTATCCCCCCGTGCTGTTCCATGCGTCTTCCTTGGCTCCCCCCCTGACTGGCCTGGTTGGCAGTTTTACCACCCCACCTCGCGCCGTGTTCTGTCCTCCCAGGACGTCACCTTTGACGAGTCGGTGCCTTACTACCGTCTCTTCCCTTACCGCACTGTGCCCCTCCCCCCGTCGCCGCTCTTCCTTGCGCCAGGTCCTACCCCGGTAGACCCCCTCCCCCCTCAGGGTCCTACCCCGTCAAGTGTGTCCCAGGTAGACGCAGTCAAGCCGGTCAAAGGAGCTGTCGACTCTGGTGCTGTTAGAGGTGCTGAGCCTGTGGGTGTCGGGTCTGGAGGTGCTGAGCCTGGGGATGCGGAGCATGGGGGTGCTGAGCCTGGGGGTGCTGAGCCTGGGGGTGCTGAGTCTGGGGGTGCTGAGCCTGGGGGTGCTGAGCGTGGAGGTGCGGAGCCTGGGGGTGCTGAGTCTGGGGGTGCTGAGTCTGGGGGTGCTGAGCCTGGGGGTGCTGAGCGTGGGGGTGCGGAGCCTGGGGGTGCTAGGTCTGCTCGTGTGGCCTCTCGCGGTGCTTTGTCGAGGCGGGAGCTACTCTCTCTGCAGGATCTGCGCGAGTGGTTTGCCCAGCTCGTCTCTGCTGGAGCTGGAGGTACTACTGTTGCTGCTGGTCCTGGAGGTGCTCGTACTGGTGATACTAGAGCTGCTAGGATTGGGGGTGCTGCTGGGGCTGCTAGAGCTAGTCCTAGTGGAGGTACTGCTGCAGCTGCTGGCGGTACTTGAGCTGACGGTGCTGCTGGAGCTCCTGGAGCTGGAGCTGCTGGGGGTGTTGGCGCTGGTGGTTCTACTGGCACTGGTGCTTCTGAGGGTGCTGGAGTTTGCGCTGTTGGAGCTAGAGGTGCTGCTGGCGCTGGTGCTGCTGCTGGGGGTACTGGTGCTGTCCCTGCTGGTTTTGGAGGCACTGCGCGGCCGCGGCCGTACTTCGTTCCGCTCCTTGAGTAGGTTCTTGGTCTCCCGCCCTCTACTGGTCCTGCTCCTCCCTTACAGTGTCCACAGCCTGTCCAGTCGTGGTCACAGTTACAGCCCGCCTCCCCCCTGCCTGCTCCTTCTCCCTACACTGGTCCTACTGGAGGTCTTGTTGAGCGTCGTGAGCCTGCGTCTCGTCCTGCGTCGCCTGTTTGTGCTACTCACACTAGTCATCGTGCTCCGCGTCCGCGTCCTCCTGCGGTCCCAGGCACACACCAGATGGGACTGCGTCCTTCCACTGCTCCTCTGCGTGTCCCGTTGCTGTCTCCTCCAGAGTCCTCTCTTCCTGTTCTTGCTGACCCGGAGTCTGACTCTCTTCGTGCTCCCAGTCCTACTATCACGCGTCTCCTGGCCACAATTGTTAGTGACCCTTCCTTTGAGTCCACTGCTGCGTCTGCCTTAGTTGCTCAGCTTGTCGACTCTGCTGCTCGCTGTCGCCTAGACTACGCCGCTAGTCTCGTTGCTGAGTCTGAGTCTGTCTGTCCTCCGTCCGTCGGGGGTGAGTGTGCTCTTAGCTCGGACGTCCTTGAGGACAGGCAGGAGGAGTTCCAGTGTTTTGATGCTGCTTTGCCTCATCTCGTGTCCACGCTGTTTGCCCCCGAGGGAGACGCGGATGCACCAGACATCCCGACTCCTCGATCGTACGCTGAGGCGATCGAGGGTCCCTACTCCTCTCAGTGGCAGTCAGCCATGGATGCAGAGATGGCTTCCCGGAAGTCCACAGGCACCTACGTGGACGAGGTTCCCCCACCTGGGGCGAACATCGTCACTGGCATGTGGATTTTCAAGGTGAAGCGGCTGCCGGGTTCTCCGCCTGTCTTCAAGGCGCGTTACATGGCTCGAGGCTTCAGTCAGCGGCAGGGAGTTGACTACTTTCAGACCTTCCCTCCCACCCCGAAGATGACCACTCTTTGGGTGCTGCTGCACATAGCCACTCAGCGCGACTACGAGCTTCACTCTCTTGACTTCAGCACAGCTTTCCTGCAGGGCAGCCTGCACGAGGAGATCTGGCTGCGCCGCCCACCTGGCTTCACTATGTCGTTTCCTCCTGGTACCCAGTGGAGCCTCCGGCGGCCAGTCTACGGTCTCCGCCAGGCGCTCCGTGAGTGGTACGACACACTGAGGACTACACTTGCGGCTCTTGGGTTTGCTCCTTCTACAGCCGACCCGTCGCTGTTTCTGCGCGCCGACACCTCTTTGCCGCCGTTCTACATCCTCGTGTACGTCGACGACTTGGTCTTTGCCACTGCTGACACTGCTGGACTCGCCCACGTGAAGTCCGAGCTGCAGAAGAGACACATGTGCACAGACCTGGGTGAACTGCGCAGCTACCTTGGCTTGCAGATCACCCGGGACAGAGCACAGCACACCATTACCCTGGCTCAGTAACACATGGTGCAGCAGGTCCTTCAGCACTTCGACTTCACGTACTCCTCGCCTCAGGCCACTCCTCTGTCTACTCGCCACTCGCTCTCAGCTCTGCCTTTGGATGAGTCTGTAGAGCCGAGTGGCTCGTACCCAGAGCTTGTTGGCCGCCTCATGTACCTGATGACCTGCACACGACCTAACCTAGCATACCCTTTTAGCATCTGGGCACGCTATTATGCTCCTGGGAGACACTGACCAGAGCACATGGCTGGAGCGAAGAGGGTGTTGCGCTACTTGTGCAGTACGTCGGGCATGGGGCTAGTGCTTGGAGGGCGACGTCTTGTGGTTCTCACCGGTCATGCTGACGCTTCTTGGGCCGATGACCAAGCTACGCAGCGGTCGTCACAGGGTTAGACCTTCAGCCTTGGTTCCGGCTCTTTTTCGTGGCGGTCTACCCGCTCGTCTTCTGTTCTCGGCTCCAGCTGTGAGGCTGAGATCTACGCGGGGGCCATGGCTGCACAGGAGCTACGCTGGCTCACCTACCTGCTGACTGTCCTAGGAGAGCCGCCTCGTTCTCCTCCAGTTCTGTACGTAGACAACAAGGCCATGCTGGCCTTGTGTCAGGAGCACAGACTGGAGCACAGAACAAAGCACATTGCTCTTCGCTACTTCCTTGCTCGTGAGCTGCAGCAGCGTGGTTTGTTGCGCCTGTGAAACAAGTGAACAGGAATGAAATGACTAAGTCAGAGTTGGGTACAAATACAACCCTAGAAAGGTGTACCCCATATGTGCTACCCCACTATAGCCTACAAACATGCATCAGCTATAATACTCTGACACACCCCCATAGGCTAAGTGGGGGAGAACAAGGGGTCACAAGACCAGTCAAGCAAAGCAAAGCAAAGCAAGCTCAGGGTGGATCACAAAGTCACCACACAGTCCGAGCACAAGAGCAGGGCCAGAGGCCAGTTCACATGCAGGAGTACAGACATATATATAAAACTAGACAAGCAAGAGCAGGTATATATATATGTCACAGTACAAGTGAAGTCAAGAGGAGAGCAAGTGAGGCAAGACAGGTACAAGACCCAGCAGGGTGCAAAAGCGCTGATGGTCACAAGGCGCGAGTGCCTTGGTGAACACATCAGCAGTGTTGGCCTCAGAGGCCACGTACGCAAGTCGCAACTGACCACGCTGCTGCAGCTCACGAGCAAGGAAGTAGCGGAGAGCAATGTGCTTCGTTCTGTGCTCCAAGCGCTGCTCTCGACACAAGGCCAGCATGGCCTTGTTGTCTACGTACAGCACTGGAGGAGAACGAGGCGGCTCTCCAAGGTCAGTCAGCAGGTAGGTGAGCCAGCGAAGCTCCTGTGCAGCCATGGCCCCGGCGTAGATCTCAGCCTCACAACTGGAGCCGAGAACCGAAGACGAGCGAGTAGACCGCCACGAGACAGAGCCGAAACCAAGGCTGAAGGTGTAACCCTGTTACGACCGCTGCGTAGCCTGGTCGTCAGCCCAAGAAGCGTCCGCGTGGCCGGTAAGGACCACTGGACTCCGCCCTCCAAGCACTAGCCCCATGCCCGACGTACTGCACAGGTAGCGCAATACCCTCTTCGCTGCAGCCATGTGCTCCGGTCTGTGTCTCCCAGGAGCAACATAGCGTGCAAGAATGCTCAGAGGGTATGCAAGGTCAGGTCGTGTGCAGGTCATCAGGTACATGAGGCAGCCAACAAGCTCTGCATACGGACCACTCGACTCTACGGACTCATCCGAAGGCAGAGCTGAGAATGAGTGGCGAGTAGGCAGAGGAGTGGCCTGAGGCGAGGAGTAAGTGAAGCCGAAGCGCTGAAGGACCTGCTGCACCATGTGTGACTGAGTCAAGGTAATGGTGCGGCGTGCTCTGTCCCGAGTGATCTGCAAGCCAAGGTAGCTGCGCAGTTCACCCAGGTCTGTGCACGTGTGTCTCTTCAGCAACTCGAACTTCACGTAGGCGAGTCCAGCAGTGTCCGAAGTGGCAAAGACCAAGTCGTCGACGTACACGAGGATGTAGAACAGCGGCAGGGAAGTGTCGGTGCGAAGAAACAGCGACGGGTCAGCAGTAGAAGGAGCAAACCCAAGAGCCGCAAGCATAGTCCTCAGTGTGTCTTGCCACTCACGCGGTGCCTGGCGGAGACCGTAGACTGGCCGTCGGAGGCTCCACTGGGTGCCAGGAGGGAAAGTCCCAGTGAAGCCAGGTGGACGGCGAAGCCAGATCTCCTCGTGCAGGCTACCCTGCAAGAACGCAGTGCTGAAGTCGAGAGAGTGAAGCTCGTAGTCGCGCTGAGCGGCTATGTGCAGCAGCACCCGAAGAGTAGTCATCTTCGGGGTGGGAGAGAAGGTCTGAAAGTAGTCAACTCCCTGCCGCTGTCTGAAGCCACGAGCAACGTACCGTGCCTTGAAGACAGGTGGAGAGCCCGGCGGCCGCTTCACCCTGAAGATCCACATGCCACTGACGATGTTCGCCCCAGGAGGGGGAACCGCGTCAACGTAGGTGCCTGTGGACTTCCAGGAAGCCATCTCTGCATCCATAGCTGCCTGCCACTGAGAGGAGTAGGGACCCTCTACGGCCTCCGCGTAAGAACGCGGAGTCGGGATGTCTAGTGCATCCGGGTCTCCCTCAGGGGCAAGCAGTACAGACGCGAGATGAGGTGAAGCAGCCGCTAGACACTGTAACTCCTCCTGCCTGTCCTCTAGGACGTCCGTGCCAAGAGCACACTCACCCACGACGGACGGAGGACAGACAGACGTAGACTCAGCAACAAGACTAGCAGCGTAGTCGAGACGACAGCGAGCAGCAAAGTCGACGAGCTCAGCGACTAGAGCAGACGCAGCAGTGGACTCAAAAGAGGGGTCAGTGACGACAGTAGCAAGCAGACGCGTGACAGTAGGACTGGCAGCACGAAGAGAGTCCGACTCAGGGTCGGCAAGCGCAGGAAGAGAGGACTCAGGAGGAGAAGGCAAAGGGGCACGCAGAGGAGCAGTGGACGGACGCAAAGACATCCGGTGCGTGCCAGGGACAGGGGGAGGACGCTGACGCGAACTGCGACCACTAGCGCGAGCAGCACGAACAGGCGACGCGGGATGAGACGCAGGCTCACGACGCTCAGCAAGACCTCTAGTAGGACCAGTGTAAGGAGAGGGAGCAGGCAGTGGAGAGGAAGGCTCCAGCAGGGACTGCGACTGGACAGGCGGTGGACCCTCTACTAGAGGAGAAAGACTAAGAACCTGCTGCAGGAGCGGAACGAAGTACGGCCGAGGTCGCGCGGCAGCTCCAGACTCAGCAGGGACAGCACCAGCACCCTCAGCGACAGCACCTGCGCCACCCACACCTCCAGCGGCAGGACCAACAGCAGTAGGCTCAGCACCAACGCCCTCAGCAGATCGAGCTCCAAGAGGACCCGCAAGTCCAGCAGCTCCGGGACCGGCAGCACCCGCACCCTCGACGGTCGAAGAAGCTCCAGCTCCAGCTCTTGCAGCACCTCCAGACTCAGCAGCACGCCTCCAGCGGCGAGCGAACCACTCGCGCAGCTCTGTAGAGAGAGGGACTCTCGGCGAGACGCAGCAGCAGGAGCAACCCCAGGCTCAGCAGCTCCAGACGCAGCACCCCCAGGCTCAGCAGCTCCCAGCTCAGCACCCCCAGGCTCAGCAGCTCCCGACCCAGCACCCCCAGACCCAGCACCTCCAGGCACAGCACCCCCCGGCTCAGCACCCCCAGGCTCCGCACCCTCCGCAGTAGCACCCTCAGGCCCAGCACCCCCAGCAGTAGCACCCCCAGGCTCAGCACCCCCGCGCACAGCACCCCCAGAGTCAGCACCCCCAGGCTCAGCACCCGTAGCAGCACCAGAGTCACCTGTAACCTCGACCGGGTCAACGGCGTCTACCTGGGACACACCTGAGGGGGCAGGAACCTGAGGGGGGAGGGGGTCTACCGGGGGGGAAACCGGCACAAGGAAGTCCGGGACAGACGGAGGACAGACAGACTCTGGTTCAGCAACAAGACTAGCAGCGTATTCTAGACGAAAGCGAGCAGCGAAGTCGACAAGCTCAGCAACTAAGGCAGACGTAGCAGTGGACTCAAAGGAAGGGTCACTGAAAAGAGAAGCTAGGAGACGTGTGACAGTAGGACTGGCAGCACGAAGAGAGTCAGACTGCGGGTCAGCAAGAACAGGAAGAGAAGACTCTGGAGGAGACGTCAGCGGGACACGCAGAGGAGCAGCGGAAGGACGCAGTGCCATGTGGTGTGTGCTTGGGACCGCAGGAGGACGCGGACGCGGAGCACAACGCTAGTGCGAGCAGCACAAACAGGCGACACAAGACGAGACGCAGGCTCACGACGCTGAGCAAGACCTCTAGTAGGATGAGTGCAGGGAGAAGGAGCAGGCAGGGGGGAGGCGGGCTGTAATTTTGACTACGACAGGATAGGTTGTGGACGCTCTAAGGGAGGAGCAGGACCAGTAGAAGGCGGGAGACCAAGAACCTGCTCAAGGAGCGGAACGAAGTACGGCTGCGACCGCTCAGCACCTCCTGAAATAATAGTGACAGCACCAGTACCCCAAGCGGCAGCACCAGCGCCAGCAGTACCTCTAGCTCCAGCAGGGCCAACTTCAGCACCCGCAAAAGTACTAGCGCCAGCAGCACCTCCAGTGCCAACACCCTCAGCAGCTCCAATACCTCCAGAAGCACCAGGAGCACCTCCAGCAGGAACAACTCCAGCAGCCCCAGCAGCACCCCCAGTCCCAGCAGATCCATTACCGCCAGTACGAGCACCTCTAGGACCAGTGGCTCCAGTACCTCCATTGCCGACCCCAGGGTCAGCTGCAACAGTAGCACCTCCAACTCCAGCAGCACGGCTCCAGCGCCGGGTAAACCACTCGCGCAGCTCCTGTGGAGAGGGTAGCTCCGGCCGAGACGAAGCACCCGAAGGACCCCCAGACCCAGCACCGCGAGAGGCCTCACGAGCAGACCCAGCACCCCCAGGCTCCGCACCCCTAGGCTCAGCACCCCTAGGCTCAGCAACCCTAGCAGCACAAGAGTCAACAGCTACCTCGACAGGCTCGACTGCGTCTAACTGTGACACACGTGACAAGGCAGGACCCTGAGGGGGGAGAGGGTCTACCGGGGGGGGACCTGGCGCAAGGAAGAGCGGCGGCGGGGGAGGGGCGCAGTGCGGTAGGGGAAGAGACGATAGTAAGGCACCGACTCGTCAAACGTGATGTCCTGGGAGGACAGAACACGGCGCGATGTGGGGTGGTAAAACTGCCACCCAGGCGCGTCAGGGGGGAAGCCAAGGAAGACGCAGGGAATAGCACGGGGGGACAGCTTGTCCGCAGACAAGTCGCGGACAAACGCCCGAGATCCCCAGACACAAAACGCAAACGCATCGCCAAAGTTCCCTGTCCACTGCAAGGTGGGGGAGGTCTCTGGCAAGGAGAACCGGGGCTGAAGGTTGATCTGATGCGCTGCGTACCGAACCGCAAACGGCCACAGAAAATGGGGAGCGGCCGCATGGATCATGGTTATACGAGCGACATCCATGACCATGCCAATGCGGCGCTCAGCAATCCCATTTTTCTGTGGAGAGGCCGGTAGCGTGAAGGTCTAGCGGATGCCATGTGTACGACAGAAGGCTCCCAGAAGGCCAGAGGAAAACTCCCCGCCTCTGTCAGAGTGCAGACGTAGAACAGGAAAGTCTGAGCCGAAACTCTCTCTGAGCTGGAGACGAGCTGTGCGGATCGAGTCGATCAACACCTCAGTGACGTCACCCTTGCTGCGCAAGGGAAACACCGTGGTGTAACACGTGTAGTCGTCAACCACCAACAGGAAGTAACGCTTGTGACCCTGGCCACGGACGCGGGCGGGGCCCCACACGTCCATGTGAAGAGTCTGCAGTGGAGTCTCTGTCGAAGGAAACTCGGAGGAGTGAGGGGCAGCGCGCTGCCTCCCCTCGACGCAGGGAACGCAGGTAGGGGCAGGCCCCGGAGGGAGGGGAGGGAGGGACCAGGGGAGACCAGAGACAAGGTAACGGGAGGCCATGCCTCGGAGACGAGGGAGGGAGGGGTGACCAAGGCGGTGGTGCCAGAGGAGACTCCGGTGGGACACGAGACGACACGAGCAAGGAGTAGACTCAGGACCAGACCTGGACGCTGCAGCAAACACTTGACCCGACGCAGCTATCTGACCAGACTCAGCAACCGGAGGAGACTCAGTACTGAGTGTGTACAGGCTCGACCCCGGCTGACGGGTAAACGTGTCCAAGTGTTGGCCTGTCCGAGCACACGTGCAGTGGGTCACCCGCTTACTTGTAGGAGTGAACTGGTCAACCCCCCCATCCTGTAGATCAGCACCACTCATCAAGTTTGTAGAGAAGAAGGGGAGGTAGAGACCTGACACGGTGCCAGAGGGGGCACCCGGACACGGTAAGACAGTGGAGAAGTGGGCAAGGATTGGACCCCTAGAGGGGTCCGCGAGGAAGACCGCAAATGGCCGACTAAGCGGCGTGAGTGTGGTGCGGTCTTGAAAGAAGGAGCGGGAAGCACCCGAGTCAAGGGTGAAGGTGTGTAAGGCCTGAGCCGACGTAGTACCTGAGAGAGCAAACTCACCAGCACCTGTGGCAGCAGACTCACTAGCACCTAGAGCAGCAGCCTCACCAGCACCTAGAGCAGCAGTCTGAATGCCCGGGTCAGGCGGAACACACAGGTAACAGTCACCCTTATCATTAGTAGGCAATGCATACATGGCAGTGAGGATAGCATCATAGTCAAGAGTATAGATATCTATCCTTAGCCTAGGCAGCTCCACCCAGTCGGGGAGCTGAGCCGCGTCGCCAAACTTCGTACGCCAGGCGTCGCTCAGACGGGCAAAGCAGCGGGACTCTACGTGACCAAACGTCCCGCAAGTTTGACTAGTCCGAGCACCAGTGTGAATGATATACGGACAGCGAGCAGTACCCCGTGACCCGTCACGGTGAGCGTACTACTCACGAAGCTGCTGGGTTGAAACGACCTCGCCCGGACGACGCTGCAGCTGCACCTGGCCACTACAAGCAGCTGCCAAACTACTCACTCTAGGACAACTCCCACCACGGCCACCCCGACAACCCCAAGAAGCATACCACTCACGAAGCTGTTGGGGCATGAGGGACTCACGCGGACGTTGCTGGAGCTGCATCTGGCCACCGCCAGGAGCAGCAGGAGCAGTGGTCGCCGCACTAGCAGCAGTAGTTGCAATAGCAGTACTCGCAGCGCGGCCACCCCTACAACCCCAACTAGTGTACCACTCACAAAGCTGTTGGGGGGCGAGGGACTCACGCGGACAGCGCTGGAGCTGCATCTGGCCACGCCAGGAGCAAAAGTAGCACTAGAAAGAGCAGTAGCAGCAAGAGCAGCTCTAACAGCAGTGCGGGGAGGGCAATGCTCACCAGTGGCAAGAAGGGCAGGCGTATGACAGCGGCAATGGCCACGCCGCTACCACTGTAGGGCGAGGGCTCCACAGCAGTTGCAGGGGCGGCTGCTCCAGGGGCGGCTGCTGTAGTGGCGGCTGCTCCAGGGGCGGCTTTTGCAGGGGCAGCTGTTCCAGGGGCGGTTGTTGCAGGGGCGGCTGCTCCAGGGGCGGCTGCTCCAGGGGCGGCTGCTCCAAGGGCGGCTGCTACAGGGGTGGCTGCTCCAGGGGCGGCTGCTGCAACGGCGGCTGCTCCAGGGGCGGCTGCTGTAGGGGCGGTTGCTCCAGGGGCGGCTGCTGCAGGGGTGGCTGCTCCAGGGGCGGCTGCTGCAACGGCGGCTGCTCCAGGGGCGGCTGCTTCAGGGGCGGCTGCTCCAGGGGCGGCTGCTGCAGGGGTGGCTGCTCCAGGGGCGGCTGCTGTAGTGGCGGCTGCTCCAGGGGCGGCTGCTTCAGAGGCGGCTGCTCCAGTGGCGGCTGCTGCAGGGGCGGCTGCTCCAGGGGCGGCTGCTGCAGTGGCAGCTGCTCCAAGGGCGGCTGCTGTAGGGGCGGCTGCTCCAGGGGCGGCTACTGCAGTGGCGGCTGCTCCAGGGGGCGTGTTAGGGCATGGCGCCGCGGCAGGCAGGGGTGACGCCACGCGGGTCTCGCAGGGGCGTCGCGACGCGTAGGAGCTGCGCCTCGTGGGTCCCGCAGGGGCGTCGCGACGAGGCAGGGGCGACGCGCGGGTCCTGTTGAGGCGTCACGACGAGGCAGGGGCAACGGGGCGGGGCCACGACTGGCGACGGGGCGGGGCCGCGAAGGGGCCGCAAAGGTAGCCGCGAGGGGGGCGCGAAGGGGCCGTGAAGGGCCGCGAAGGGGCCGCGAAGGGGCCGTGAAGGGGCCGCAAAGGGGCCGTGAAGGGGCCGCGAAGGGGCCGGGAAGGGGCCGTGAAGGGGCCACGAAGGGGCCACAAAGGTGCCGCTAAGGGGCCGCGAAGGCGCCGCTAAGGGGTCGTGAAGGGGCCGCGAAGGGGCCGCGAAGGGGCCGCTAAGGGGCTGAGAAGGGGCTGCGAAGAGGCCGCGAAGGGAGGCCGCTAAGGGGCCTCGAAGGGGCCGCAAAGGGGGGGCCGCGACGGGCCTCAGGAGCAGGGCAGGCCACTAAGGGGCCGCGAAAGGGTAGGGCAGGTCAGAGCGTGAGGCGCGCTTCGGGCAGGTTAGGAAAAAAAAAAAAAAATGGTGGGCCCTTAGGAAGAAACGGTCCCACTAGGGAACCTGCTCTATACCCTGTGAGAATAACAGGGAAGTGAATGCACTGGGAAACAGGTGGGTACAAGTAGGAAAACCTAAAAGTGTTGTACCTTATATTGTTTACCCCACTACAGCCTACACAGACTATAGCATATAAGTTTGACACACCATGCATCCCATGTGCTGTACTGTGCGGTTTCGTAGAACGAACTCTAGGTGACGACCGGACCCGTGAGCCCTTCCTCTTACGACTGTGGCTCGTGGGCGCGTGGCGACGTTACAATGACTCGCCACTAGTCCATGGCATGGCCCGGTAGCAACGAAACAACGTACCGTAACTTCGCTGCGTCCGACTCGACGTAATTCGCGTCGAAGAAGACGTTCATCGTGAAGACCTACGATTGAACCGTCGGATCTCCACATTGGCTAGGGTCGAAACAGGGCGGGCGCTGCGGCTTGAGCGGCATCAGTGTGATGATGACATTGTTGCCAATCGGCAAGAGAAATGAGAAATGTGACCCCTCATACGAGCAAAAATGTTTTGATCTTGGCGGAAACCAATCAGATGTGCTCGATATGCGCGCCTGCTTTGTTTGGTACAGTACGAACTTCACAGTTTGGTTGCAATTTCGTTCCGCCCAATTTCAAGATGGCTCCTCCATTTTTTTTGTTTTCTTGATTTCAATTGATTTGACCCCTGCCTAAGAGGGTGAGGCTGTCTGCTGGGTGCGGCCTTTGTCCCATTTTGCCGTGGTTGTATGCGGCTTGGAATAACGACATGCATGATAATCATTTCATTGTTGTAGTGTCCATCTTTATGCTGGCACCTCCTAGATTAGCAAGAGAACAGCAAATTTCTCCCTCCAATATGATAGGCACATTGGTTTGAGATTTTGATGGCTTCATCATTGTTTGAACACATTTCGATGAAATGCTATTTTACTGGTGTTGGACTTCAAGAAAGAATGGCACCGTAAATATTCTGTTTTGAAAAAATCACTTTTGTATTCCATAGTATAGAAGTTGATGCGTATAATTTCTTTAGGATACCGATGGGCTATTTGTGAACTGATCATATGTAGGTCCGAAGGTATGTTGTTCTATACTATCTATAGTGAACATGGACATGATCATGTGCTGTACATCCTAAACATTGGTGTATCGATTCAGCCATTGAACTGCTCGCTTGATCGCGTTCATTGTTGGGGCGAGAAGGCTGTGGGCGGATGAGCCGCTGAGGTAGAGCAAGAACGGGAGAGGAGGAACGCAGTTCGTCGAAATCAATGACGAAACGGACGGCCGGATCCTTGTAATCGTCTGATCGCGTTTCTCCTAGGCTACAAGCCATTTCCTTCTCTTTGCCCTCGCCCTTCGCGGGCAGCCAACCAAGCTCGCTCCATGCTGTTGGTTCCAATGCGACTCGGGCCCCTCTCTCGTTTCCATCATCGACGACAGCCATGCTTGGAATCAAACCGATGTCACTGGGATCGCGTTCCACCAAGCCACAGTTCCCTCCAACTACGCTCGGGCAGCGTCATTGTATTCAGCACAGCACGGCGCCAATCCGTTGTGTGGCATTGAAAATTAGATGCAGGCACCAACTCTTTTGCGACATTGCACATACGTTTCCCGCTAGGCACGAACTCTTTTGTGACATAGCACATACGTTAACCGCTAGTGTCTAGTTCTACAGACATGACCGGTAGGCTGGCGGGAGAGCTACAGCAAGTTCCCGCATCATATGAGATGCAGGGAACAAGCATGGCATCGTTTTCGCAGACGCCCAGAATCTCGGGATCGGTCATTCCTACTCCGCCTACGCCTGGCACGGCACAACCGCGGATTAGCCACATCCGCGGGCGCAAACGGAAGCAAGGGGCGCTCACATGCGAGCAAAGTCAACAGCAGCAAGGAGCAGCCTGTGCGGGAGTCGGGCAAGACTGCGAGCGTCAACATGCCACGAACGCTTCCTTTTGCAATCGCAACGGCCAGCCAATCGCGGCATCGACGAGCCAACCGAATGCACAAACTTTCGCTGGATGGAGCGGCGCGGACGACGTCGGATGGTTTACGCCGAGTGGTGCGGCCCCGATGGGTCAGAGCACCATGGCAGGGGACCAGAAGCACGATACCACAGGGACATTCCAAAAGGCCGCGAATCCACCTCCACATACGCCACCGCCACGCGCTACCGGCCCTGCCGCCCCCGCTGAAGCTGCCGGAGCATTGGGCACAGCCTCGGCCGCGCAGCGCGCGTCTACCTTCACCGCTGCGGGTCCCTGCACTCCTCGTCGCTCCGTGTCGCTCAGGTCCGTGCAACCCTGCACTCCGCGCGACGCCATCAGCGACAGCGTCGCCTCGCCCGTCCACGTGCCGCCGTCGCCCCTCGCTACCCCCGCCCCCGTGACGCCCACCGTCGCCTCCCATTCCGCCTCCGTCGCAGCGCCAGAAGCTTTGGCGGAGAAGATCGGTGCTGCAATGGGTGGTGGTGTGGCGGAGAAAGTGGTTTTCCAGGCGACTCAGACGGCCGCGGCCGCGGGTGCTGACGTGGGGGCGCGAGGCAAGGGGAGGAAGCGAAACGGGAAGTCGAGGCGTGCGACGGAGAAGAGAATCCAAGAGGAGTGCGCGGATGACGAGAAAAACGGCGCCGCAGCTGAAGCAGCGAAGATAGCACGGTCATCGGGCTCCGCCCCGCTGCGGCAGCCTCGCTCCGGAAAGGACGGCGGAGGTGGCAGCGGAAAGGCGAGCAGCAGCGGAGGCGACAGAGCGGGCGGTGGCACTCGCAGCGATCGCGACGGCGCGAGCGAGCGCGAGTTGAAACGGCCGCGATTCCAGGCGTGGCAGATCGACTTCCTGGAGGAGAGCTTCCTTGCGGACTACACGCTGGAGCCCGACCGCAAGCGCGCGCTGGCGGCGGAGCTGGGCGTGCAGCCGCGGCAGGTGGCGGTGTGGTTCCAGAACCGGCGCGTGCGGTGGAAGTCGCGACAGAAGGAGGCGGACCTGGACTCGCTGAAAGGCGCGTACGACGAGCTGGAGGACGACTGCGAGTCGCTGCGCTCCGAGTACGAACTGCTCAAGGGCGACTACGAGGAGCTTCTCGCCGAGAATTCCGGACTCTACTCCAAGGTACTATGCGCGCCGGGTGTGCTGCAGGGTGGTGCGTCCATGTTCAGTACTTTGGCTTCGAATTTTCTCGGAGAAGAGAAGGACGCAGCGGGTAATCCAGTTACTAATCCTGCCGTTCCTTTCTCTGTCTCTAATGTTTTTCGTTTACAGATTCTGTTGCTCACGCGGCTGGTGGCGATGCGGGATCAGGGCGTGGAGCAGGCGCAGAGCGAGCAGCGAGACGGCCACTCTGGGGCCGTGGCAGGCACGGCGGAGAGGAAGGCGCGCGAGAGTCGCGCAGAGGGCGGCGCGGGCGTGGCGGGCAGCGAGTGCGAGCGGTCACCCATGCATAGCAGCGGCGGCAGCAAGGCCATGCAACAGGCGCTGAGTGCGGGGAGCGCAGGGAGGGTGGAGTGGGAGAAGCAAGCATGGAATGAAGATGACGGCAAGGACGAGCGGGAGACTGGACGGAGCGGCACCCGTGCTGCCACCAACACTGCAAGCACGGGCATACGGACCAGGGAGGGTGGGATGCGCAGAGGTACGACACTATCCCCTCTTGTGCTTCCTCCGAGCGCCATGGACCTGCCCCTGCCGAGCCCGCTATCTGCTCTTCCTGCGGCGTTCCATGCAGACGCAGCAACCACACAGTCTGACGCCGCAGGCTTTGAGCCGGTCAGTGGAGGGAAGGACATCACCGGCCATGGCATGCAGGCTGACAGCCCCCCCAGTGGCGGTGTTGCGGTGCTGTGCGCGGACTTTCTCCCAGCTACACAGCACTCTGGTGAGCAAGCTGCAGGCATGGCGGCATTGTCACGGCAAGGCACACTGCCCATGGGCATGGAGGGCACGTTCGACGCCTTCACATCGCTCCTCACCGCTCCCGATGAACTCGCCTGCGAGCCCTACTGGCCTCATGCTGCCAGTCCAGGCACTCATACTGCCCATCCTGATCCATCGCCTCCTTCCGCTCACGCTCAAGGTGTTGGGCCTGCTGGGGCTGCTGGGCCTGCTGGATCATTCACTCCTTTGGCACCAGCACCTGCTGGAGAGGGTGATATGGCGCAGGCGTTTTACCCAGCAGCCGGCAATTTACAGATTGAAGAGAGGATCGGGGCGCAGCAGTGGGAGGGAGCACCTGCGCAGGAGGCCCCATTGATGGACAATGGTGAATCACGGAAAGCGGGAGATGGAGTTGCATTGACAATCAGCGACCCAGCTCTCCATGCAGACCCCAACGTCCACCTAACTTCACCATCTCTTCCTTCACCTCTGTCAGCATCAACACCTTTAGCCTACTTGCCCGAGCCTGAGCCTTTTTCGCTGCCCGCTTTGCCAGCAGCTGCCACCTCGCAGGCGTTCCAAGCCACAATAGCCATGCCTTTCACCAATGGCGAACCTGGCAGCCCAAGCCGTGGCATGCTGGCAATGGCTGCCGCTTATGCTTCCCCCACTCGAGACATCCCAGCTTCAGAGGGCCATCACCACGACCTGCAGCTGCCCCACAGCATGCCATCTGGTGACGGTTCAGCTCGTAAAGGTACTGGTATAGCTGCCTTTTCTCCTTGCACGGGCACACAGGGTAGTGGGAGCATGGCGTACCTGCCGTTGGGGATGCACGATGATGTGCTTACACCCGTGGACATGCTTCCCCATACCCGTTACACAAGCAATTCCGAGGCGGAAGGCGCTGGGCCGTCTCAATGGCACCAATCTTTCAACAGTCAAGGCATACCACCAATAAACCCCGTGAACGCCCACGGTGGGCCATATTTACCTGCTGTTATGAGCAAGCAGCAACAGCAACAGGAGGAGGCGGGGACTGAAATCCACTGCAGAGATGCAGCCATGCAACCATTGGCTAAAGGCCAGATGTGGGAGGCAATCGGACGTGCATCAAACTGCACCCCTTCAGTTGAAACCGTCCACAAGAACAACGCTGGTATGATGGAGGGGGGTCATGAGCAGATAATCCCACCAGCAACTGTGCAGATTATAGGTAGAGAAGAAGGCAATGGCTTCAGGGAGGGGATGGGTGAAGAGATGATGTTGAACAATTGGTGGGATGGCATTAGCAGCTAGTGGAACAATGATAATTACTGTATTTTAGCTTACAATAGGATTCTTGCTTGTTGACAACATAGCTTTGTGTGTAATGCTACAGGTAACTTCCCATTTCTCTGTTTGCAATGATCTCAAATCGTATCACCATTGAGAAATTTTACAAAATGCATTAACAGACCATGCACCTGTGTTTGCCTTGCTCCTTATCACGTGTGATTCATTCAAATCAAAGAAGCTACATATCTGATTTATGAATAATGGACTGTCATAATCTTCTTTGACTGTAGGCACGGATGTCAGAACCTTGGCGGTAACCCTTCTAGAGAATTGCTCCCCCACCTTGAACTTGTACTTTCACGGAAACAGTTGGATTTCATCTGACGGACCCTGTCGCGGCTCCAGCAGGAGTGCGTCACCGTTGGTACTTGAACACTCACCAGACACAGATCATTAGGGGTCTTTGATTGTGGAATTCCCACCTGTGATTGCCTTACTCCATTGCCTTTTGTCAGCAAGGCGTGAATCTCCACTCATCGAGTCCTAAGTCTCGCCGCCACCATCGCCTGACCTCTTCGATCATCAAGTTTGTTTCTCAGCGTTTTCGGAATTCAACTCTAACAGATCGGGACGAGAAGGCAGGATGACGCAGGGGGAGAGCTCCGATGCTGCGTAAGCGATGCCAGATCTGCATCTTGGTATAGTTGTTGCTGAATTGCGATTGTTAATATACACGGAAACCTGGTACCTTATGCTCTAATCGGTAGGGCTTCTTTTGCTGTCGGTTCTTCCGATCCCTAGAACTCGGTTTTGTTTTCTGTTTTTTGCTGCGTTGACTCTTAGAAGCCTTTGCGCAGCAACCGGGTATGCGTAGGCAATTCTCTTTTTCCTGCGAGGCACTGGCCTGCTATATTTTCTCATCCGATCTTCGGTGTCAGCTCTGGTTCCTGCAGCTGTCGCGCTCTTTCCTTTTTTTCCCCACTCCACTTTCTCTCAAACTCCTCCCCTGTTCATCTATTTTCTCCAGCGGCAAGGGTGGCAAGCGGGATTTCTCGACGGCGATTTTGGATCGGAAGAAGGCGTTGAACCGGCTGATCGTGGACGAGGCGGTGAACGATGACAACTCCGTGGTGGCGCTCAACATGAAGACCATGGAGGAGCTTCAGCTCTTCCGTGGCGACACTGTGCTGCTCAAGGTAAGTCGCTGAGTTCCGAGGTTAGATTTGAGTTTGTTGAGTCAAGGAGATTCAACAATTTTGTCGTCAACCTCCCGAGAAGCTCTAGCGATGCTGCGTGGTTAGTTTATGAAGCCGGATTGGCGAGAGGAGGTGACGTGGTGTGGTGTGGTGTGCGTGCTGGCAGGGCAAGAAGCGCAAGGACACGGTGTGCATCGTGCTGGCGGACGACACGGTGGAGGAGACGCGCATCCGCATGAACAAGGTGGTGCGCGCCAACCTGCGCGTGCGCCTGGGCGACGTGGTGTCCGTGCACCAGTGCGCGGACGTCAAGTACGGCAAGCGCATCCACGTGCTGCCCATCGACGACTCCGTCGAGGGCGTCTCTGGCAACCTCTTCGACGCCTATCTCAAACGTCCGTAGCGAACCGTACTGTCTGCTTCCGCCCTTTTGCACGTGTCGTGCTGCTGTCCAGTACCTCAACGCCTGGTTGTGCTTGCAGCGTTTCAACCTGCTCTCGCTCCATCCCCGTATGCTGCCGTCCTTGTGTCCGTCCAGCGTATTTCCTCGAGGCGTACCGGCCGGTGCGCAAGGGCGATCTGTTTCTGGTGCGCGGCGGCATGCGCAGCGTGGAGTTCAAGGTGGTGGAGACGGACCCGGCGGAGTACTGCATAGTGGCGCCCGACACGGAGATCTTCTGCGAGGGCGAGCCCATCAAGCGCGAGGACGAGGAGCGCCTCGACGAGGTGGGGTACGACGACGTAGGCGGCGTGCGCAAGCAGATGGCGCAGATCCGCGAGCTCGTCGAGCTGCCGCTGCGTCACCCGCAGCTGTTTAAGTCCATCGGCGTCAAGCCGCCCAAGGGTATCCTGCTCTTCGGCCCGCCCGGGTCCGGTAAGACGCTTATAGCGCGCGCTGTGGCGAACGAGACGGGCGCGTTTTTCTTCCTCATCAACGGGCCGGAGATCATGTCGAAGCTGGCGGGGGAGAGCGAGAGCAACCTGCGGAAGGCGTTCGAGGAGGCAGAGAAAAACTCCCCTGCAATTATTTTCATCGACGAGATTGACTCGATTGCGCCCAAGAGAGAGAAGACCCAGGGAGAGGTGGAGCGACGCATAGTGTCGCAGCTGCTGACGCTCATGGACGGGCTTAAGTCGCGCGCGCACGTGATTGTGATGGGCGCCACCAACCGGCCCAACAGCATCGACCCCGCGCTCAGGCGGTTCGGGCGGTTTGATCGCGAGATTGACATTGGCGTGCCGGACGAGGTGGGGCGGCTGGAGGTGCTGCGCATCCACACCAAGAACATGAAGCTCGCTGAAGACGTACGTGCCAAGGGGGGAGGGGGGATTTCGAGTGCTTGGGGGAAGGGAAGGAATGTTCGTTCACTGGAGGAAAGAGTTCGGGCGTATGTTGGCTTTGAAGCACTCGCTGTGAAGTGAGGATGAACTGAATGCCGGGACAGTGCATGTGGAGACAGAAACTCCAGGCTTCAGTAGCATTTGAATGAACCTATCAATAGCAAGTACCTCCTTTCCCCACCCTGCCCACGCCGCTGCTCCCCCACTACCCCCGCCCTTCTTTCTTCCTGTGCCCTTGCAGGTGGACCTGGAGAAGATATCATCCAACACGCACGGGTTTGTGGGCGCGGATCTGGCGGCGCTGTGCACGGAGGCGGCGCTGCAGTGCATTCGCGAGAAGATGGACGTGATCGACCTGGAGGACGACAGCATCGACGCCGAGGTCCTCAACTCCATGGCCGTCTCCAACGACCACTTCGCCACCGCTCTTGGCATCTCCAACCCCTCCGCGCTCAGGGAAACGGTCAGTGCCGTGCGCAAATTTGAGCCTCTTGTCACATGTGCTGCAAGTGGGAACTTGCCCCCTCACGTCTGTGCCGGTTGCATATTCGTTCACCCTCCTTCCCCTCCCAACCCGCCACTGACTCAACCTAACCAACCCACCCTGAAATTTACTAAATTTGTGTGTGTGTGTGTGTGTGTGTGTGTGTGTGTGTGTGTGTGTGTGTGTGTGTGTGTGAGTGCAGGTGGTGGAGGTACCCAACGTCACATGGGGGGACATTGGTGGGCTGGACAATGTCAAGAGGGAGCTGCAGGAGGTGAGCCCTCCGCCTGTGTTCCGATCACCATGCGCTCTGTGCCCTATGCCTGCTTTCTCTCTCATTCTCCCACAGCGCCGCCATTATAACTTCACATCCGCTTCTGGTGCAATATTCTTTTGCCGTATCCCGGCTATTTTGCTCTCTGGCCCACCTTTCCGGTCCAGCCACTTTCCTCAATTTTATCCCTCACTTTCTTTCTTGTAACCAACCCTCCCCCCACCTTACCCCCCTCTCCTTTTTGTGCTGGCAGACGGTGCAATACCCGGTGGAGCACCCGGAGAAGTTTGAGAAGTTTGGCATGTCGCCCAGCAAGGGCGTGCTGTTCTACGGGCCGCCGGGGTGCGGCAAGACGCTGCTGGCCAAGGCGATAGCCAACGAGTGCCAGGCCAACTTCATCAGCGTGAAGGGCCCTGAGCTGCTCACCATGTGGTTCGGCGAGAGTGAGGCCAACGTGCGCGAGATCTTTGACAAGGCGCGCCAGTCCGCCCCCTGCGTGCTCTTCTTTGACGAGCTCGACTCCATCGCCACTCAGGTGAGGCGTGCGAGCCGTGGGGCAGTTGCACATTGGATTACGGCAGGCTCGGAAAAGTTCTTTTCTACTGGGTTGGCGGGAAGGGATTGATGGTGGTCATGGGGCTTGCTTCCAACAGCTGAAGTGTGGTTCCGTTCTCCCCTCGAACATGCTTCAGTCTTGCTCCCTCCCCCCCCCTTTTCCTCCGTCCTTTCTCCCCTTTTCTCGCCGCTCGCAGCGTGGCAGCAGTGTGGGCGATGCAGGAGGAGCAGCAGACCGAGTGTTGAACCAGCTGCTGACGGAGATGGACGGCATGAACGCGAAGAAGACGGTGTTCATCATTGGCGCCACCAACCGCCCCGACATCATCGACCCCGCGCTGCTGCGCCCGGGCCGCCTGGACCAGCTCATCTACATCCCGCTGCCCGATGAGGCCTCGCGCCTCAAGATCTTTGAGGCTGTGCTGCGCAAGTCCCCCCTGGCTAAGGAGGTCGAGCTCACTGCTCTCGCGCGCTACACCCATGGCTTCAGCGGTGCTGATATCACTGAGATTTGCCAGCGCGCTTGCAAATATGCCATTCGGGAAAACATCGAGAAGGTGGGACCAGGGGGGACGGGAAAACAGGTTGGGAGGGCGGGGAAGAGAGGAGAGGAGGGAGAAGGTGTTAATGTGAGGGGAGTGGTGGTGTTGTGTGGATGTGGGGACCTGGCAGCAGCTGGCCTTGTTGAGGATGCAGTCTTGAATGTGTGCTAGTGGCGTTTCAATCGATGCTTCTGTGCATGCCCATGTTGCGCGGGCGTGCTTCACTCTGAGTTAACTGCTCTGCTGCATATCCGTGCTCACTCTTGCACCTGTGCGAATGTGACTGTGCGTGTGCGTGTGCGTGCGTGTGTGTGTGTGTGTGTGTGTGTGTGTTTATGCATTTGTACCTGCTGTGTGCGCACACATGGCTGCATGGTTCACACTGCAGGACATAGAGAGGGAGAAGCGGCGTGCAGCCAACCCGGATTCGATGGAGGAGGATGAGGCTGATGAGGTGGCTGAGATCACGGCAGCGCACTTCGAGGAGGCCATGAAATTTGCTCGCCGCTCCGTCAGTGATGCTGACATCCGCAAGTACGTGCTACGCTCTATGCTCTATGTCTGTATGCACTCCTTGTTCTTGGGTGATGCCTTCTCATCACCTGCTTTGCCTGCTACTGAAGTTCCTGTGCTGTACAGGGCTCTACACGAGTGTTAACTGCTGCCCGTACCCTCTGTCTCTCTGCGTGTCTGAATGCTCGGTGTGAGCAGGTACCAGGCCTTTGCACAGACGCTGCAGCAGTCACGTGGCTTTGGATCGGACTTCCGCTTCCCCGACAGACCCGCTTCTGCTGTGCCTGCAGCAACTGGTGCCGCGGGCACTGCAGAGGATGACGACGATCTCTACAACTGATCCCACACTTGATGCCTGCTCTTTGCTCCGTGTGCCATTTTGGTCCCATCCTTGGTTCTCAAGCCTACATCTGGCACAGCTTGCACAGGGGTTGGGGATATGAATAGTTTTGTTCAACTAGGGTAGGTGTACACACCACTTGAGCACTGGGAACACAGGTGTATGACTGAAGGAAGTGACAGTAAATGCTAGTATACTCCACCAATCTGAGCATCCCCGCTAGAGAATCACTAGAGAAAGTTGCATGCCTACTCCCTTTGAGACAGCAAATTGTTCTAGCAAAGGCCACTAGGGAAGCTGGGTAGCAATTACGGTACGAGCTGATGGTCAATAATCTCTCAGTAGTATTGATGCACTTATCGAAGTCATTACAGCGAGACAGAGTTTTGATTGTTGACCAGAAAGTACGACTAGGACGACGACGTCAACATTACCAGCGCACCCACGTCGGCCAACCTGCACTTGCCCTCCACAACGGCCTCTGCTCACAGCACGACAACCAGCACGATCGCCATACGAAGCTAGCCAAGGCAAGGCGTTAGGACGCGGCACATGTTTTCATTTTACAAGGATCGCGGCCTCACATCGATCCTCGCATATCGATCGGCACACCGATGTGCCCACACTGCAAATTTGCAGTGGGATAGACACATCGAGCTATAGGTGCCAGGTTCGAAATTGCAGGCTCGGGCAGGTTGGAGCTGCCATTACACTTAAACGCGCAGCCAATCAGGGCAGAGCGTGGATGGTCGTCCAGCAATTCCATTCGCAGCGACTCAAGAATTTCTGGCCTGCGACCGTGGGCGACGCCGACCGATCGAGGCTGTCACCTGTGGCGCGATATGCTCTCCCGCCAAACCTAACGCATGCACCACGGCACATCGATTGTGCGAGCTGCAGGTGCGACCAATTTAGGTACCCGTTTACTGTACCTTCTCGACGTTCAGCGAAAACCGGATACCAGCCATTGGCGAATTCGCCAATACACTGTACAAGCGGCACATCGATCCCCTCCCACGATCGATCCTGGCAAAATGAATACAGGTTCCCGGCCCTAGAACTTTGTGGGCGACGGGGAGGAAGTGAGCGGAGAAAATGGAAGTGGAGGTGGGGGCGGCACCTGCAGTTTCGGTTATAGGTAGAGGAGGTGGCAGGGAGATAAGGGTTGCTAAGCTAGCACGCGCGCGCGGTGCTCGTCGGCTGGTACCGCCCTGATTCCGTTTCGCCGTAGATACTTTTCGCGACTGCCCGAAGGTGAGCTTACGAAGGGTTGCACTGGCGCGCGCTTCTTGCTTTGGAACAATGCGCGCAAACGATTCAAGTACCATGCTTTTCGAGGGACGCCTTGTTAGAGGATTGGCCACTACTTTTATGGCGCTCAGGGGAATGAATGCGCGCAAGATTGAGAGCATGCGCACATCTCTTGCGCCTGCGCGGGCATCTCACCTTCCCCGCACCAATGCCCCCCGTGACTGCCTCCCCACGCCCCACTGTCAATCTCCCCACACCCGCAGCCGCAACTCCGCGCAGCGGGTCCGACTATACAGCGGGGCGGCATGGCGGCGAGCGGGCAGCACTCGCGGTGGGCGGCGGTGGGCGCGTGGGCGGGCAATGTGGGGAGCTCGGTGGCGCTGGTGATGGTGAACAAGGTCATCATGTCCAGATACGCCTTCCACTTCGGTCAGCCTCGCATCCCCATCCCCTCCTCGCCTGTATCCGCGCCCCCACCTCCACTTCCATTTTCTCCGCTCACTTCCTCCCCGTCGCCCACAAAGTTCTCCCCACATCCCCCTGATCCCCCTCTCGCTCTCTTGCAATTCCTCGTAATCTTCGTATGTTTCCTTTTCCAGCCTTTTCTTCCTTCCCTCGCCCCATCTCCCCTTTTGCGCCAGCCCCTCGCCCTCCACCATGCACCCCTGCACCACCACTGCACTTTCACTAATCAACCTCTTCGCACTCTGCTGCATTGCCGTTCCAACACTTCTCCCCCACTTCCATACCTGACCCCCACCCCACCACACACCCCTCCCCCCGACCCTCCCCGCGCCCCTCTCCGCACCCCTCCCCGCGCCCCCACCCGGCCCCCTCCCCATCCTCTGTGCGCGCTGGTGGGCTGTGCACGGCAGCAACGACGCTGACGGCGCTGCACTTCGCCATGACGGGCCTCGTGGGCTGGCTGGGAGGCAGCACTCGCAAGGGCGCGTCCAGTGTGCCGCTGGGGGAGCTGCTGGCGTTCAGCGTTGTAGCGAATGCGTCCATAGTGGGGATGAACTTCAGCCTCATGCTCAACACCGTTGGGTTCTACCAAGTGCGCTCCTCCCTCTCCCTTGCACCCACACCGCCACGTGCCTTTCTCCTTCCCGCTTTCTTGCCCTCTTCCCTCCCTCTTCCCACCCGTTTCCCCACCCTGCTGTGCACCCCTCATTGGCTTCATTCACCTGCGACTCCCACTACAACGCACCCAGTTTACTCACACCGCAAATCCTCCCCCACCTCATCCTTTCCCTGCATCACCCAAAACCCTACCTCTCATCCTGTCTCCCCGGCAATGCACGCCCTGCCCCACCACACGGTGCAGATCGCGAAGCTGAGTGTGCTGCCCACGGTGTGTGTGCTGGAGTGGGCGCTGCACGGGCGGCACTACTCGCGCTCGGTGCTGGGCGCCATCATGCTTGTGCTGGCGGGCGTGGCGGTCTGCACCGTCACTGACGTCTCCATCCGCCCCACTGGCCTCGCTGTCGCCGCCCTCGCCGTAGCGGCAACAGCCCTCCAACAAGTGGTGAGGGCATATCGTTGCAGCTGCTATTTGCTGTAACCTGGATAATGGATCAACTTATACCTGAAGGCAACTGCTCAATTGTTACATCCTTCTCCTGCTGCCCCTCCACATCACGACTGTCCCTCCCGCGCGTCCCTTCTCCCACCCATGCCTGTGTTGAGCGTGGCAGGGCATCGCCATGCTGCACTCACGGCATGCCATCAACTCCTTGAGCCTGCTCTCCCTCACCGCGCCCACCCAAGCGGCGTCACTACTACTACTAGGCCCCTCCACAGACTCGCTGCTGCTAGGAGGCCAGTCCCTGTGGCACTCTCACTTCGGCACAGCTGCCTGGGTGAGCCACTGCCAGGCCATGCTCAGTGCCAGGAGCATGTGTCTTTTAAGTTGTCTCAAATGCCAGGACTTGCTTAGTGTGGTGTGGGGAGCATGTGTTGCTGGTGGATGGGAACTGCCCTCACTTCCTTCTTTCATTTGCCGCTTGTTCCTTTTATCACAGCTGCACTCCTGGCCGTTCTTGCCTCATTTTGTGGAAATCTGTTTTTTCATGGTTGTGAGATGACTTTTGAGTCGACTCAAAAGTCACCTCTCTTTTGAGTCAATTAAAAAATCTGTGTTTCCATGGTTGTGAGATCATACCCCGTGTGTGTGCTGTGCCATGCGGTGCAGGCGTTCGTGCTGCTGTCATGTGTGCTCGCCATCTTCTGCAACCTCACCCAGTACCTCTGCATCAACATACTCTCTCCCACCTCCTTCCAGGCATGTCCCCTCTAACCCTCTCTTTTGAGCATATAATCCGTTATCCTCTGGTCAATGCATCCTTGGCCATTGATACCTGAAAGATGGAGCCTGAATTGATCGTTTCACTTTACCCAGACGCTGGAGGCTCTAGGTTGTTCGCTTCTTGTCCTGCATCCAACCTCAAGCTAACCATACTGAACCCGGTTAGCCAACTCCAAGGCAGCCCCACTTTGCCATGGCATTACCATACTAAGGGAACAAGCTTGCCCATGCGCCCAGCAGGTGCTAGGCAACATGAAGACGGTGCTGGTGCTGGTGCTGGGGTGGATGCTCTTTGACTCCTCCCTCTCGCCCGCTAACATCGTGGGCATGGCCATGGCTGTCTCAGGCATGGCCCTCTACTCCTACGCTGCCCATGGCGGGGGGAGTAAAGGTTCGACAAGAGTAGCCACTGCAGGTGCTGACTCATCCACTAAGAAGCACGCATGACTTGCGTTTGTGGCGCATGACACTGTATACACTTACTACAGTGCATTGGTTCGTTGGTACGGTGAAACACAGCACCCTGCAGCTCCAATGTGCACTGCACCTGCAGCCAATATTTATCACTACCATCAAATTTGCCATGGTTTTACACATGTTGAGGAACTTCTTATGTAGAGGGCCTCCTGCCTCAGTGGAGCACTAGGGACAGGATGTTACATCAGGACCCAGGTGTCTGGAGCAGACATGTTACACAAGTGTCATTGATATTGAGTCGGGACAGGATGGGTTGATAAGGCAGATTACAATGTTAATGAAATAATAGCTACCACAACCTTTTCTTGGCACCTTTGGAATTGTTACCCAGTAGCATAAGGGGGTCCACCAACCAATGCAGATGCACGTGGGCAAATGAAGGGTTTTGGGGTTTCGGGTTTAGGGTTTAGGGTTGGGGTTTAGGGTTTCGGGTTTAGTGTTGGGGTTTAAGGTTTAGGGTTTAGGGTTTAGGGTTTAGGGGTAATGGGGCAGGGTGATGGAAACCAGGAGAATGGGGCAGGGTGATGGAAACCAAAAGAATGGGGCAGGGTGATAGAAGGCTGGAGAATGGGGCGGGATGATGGACAGCGGGAGAATGGGGTAGAGTGATGGAAAGCGGGAGAATGGGGCGGGGTGATGGAAAGCGGGAGAATGAGGTGGGGCGATGGAAAGCAGGAGAATGGGGCAGGGTGATGGAAAGCGGGAGAATGGGGCCGGGTTCTGGAAAGCGGGAGAATGGAGCGAAGTGATGGAAAGCGGGAGAATGGGGCGGGGTGATGGAAAGCGGGAGAATGGGGTAGAGTGATGGAAAGCGGGAGAATGGGGCGGGGTGATGGAAAGCGGGAGAATGGGGCGGGGTGATGGAAAGCAGGAGAATGGGGCAGGGTGATAGAAAGCTAGAGAATGGGGCGGGGTGATGGAAAGCGGGAGAATGGGGTAGAAGGATGGAAAGCGGGAGAACGGGGCGGGGTGATGGAAAGCGGGAGAATGGGGCGGGGTGATGGAAAGCAGGAGAATGGGGCAGGGTGATGGAAAGCGGGAGAATGGGGCGGGGTCATGGAAAGCGGGAGAATGGGGCGAAGTGATGGAAAGCGGGAGAATGGGGCGGGGTGATGGAAAGCGGGAGAATGGAGCGGGGTGATGGAAAGCGGGAGAATGGGGCGGGGTGATGGAAAGCGGGAGAATGGGGCGGGGTGATGGAAAGCCTGAGAATGGGGCGCGGTGACGGAAATCGGGAGAACGGGGCAGGGTGATGGAATGCGGGAGAATGGGGAGGGGTGATGGAAGGCGGTAGCATGGGGCGAGGTGATGGAAAGCGGGAGAACGCAACGGGGTGATGGAGGCGGGAGAATGGGGCGGGGTGATAGAGGCGGGAGAATGGGGCGGGGTGATGGAAAGCAGGAGAATTGGACGGGGTGATGGAAAGCGTGAGAATGGGGCGGGGTAATGGAAAGCGGGAGAATGGGGCGGGGTGATGGAAAGCGGGAGAATGGGGCGGGGTGATGGAAAGCGGGAGAATGGGGCGGGGTGATGGAAAGCGGGAAAATGGGGCGGGGTGATGGAAAGCGGGAGAATGGGGCGGGGTGATGGAAAGCGGGAGAATGGGGCGGGGTGATGGAAAGCGGGAGAATGGGGCGGGGTGATGGAAAGCGCAAGAATGGGGCAGGGTGATGGAAGGAGGGAGAATGGGGTGGGGTGATGGAAGGAGGGAGAATGGGGCAGGGTGATGGAAACCAGGAGAATGGGGTGGAATGATAGAAAGCTGGAGAATGGGGCGGGGTGATTGAAAGCTGGAGAATGGGGCGGGGGGATGGAAAGTGGGAGAATGGGGCGGGGTGATGGAAAGCGGGAAAATGGGGCGGGGTGATGGAAAGCGGGAGAATTGGGCGGGGTGATGGAAAGCGGGACAATGGGGCGGGGTGATGGAAGGAGGGAGAATGGGGTGGGGAGATGGAAGGAGAGATAATGGGGCAGGGTGATGGAAACCAGAAGAATGGGGTGGGGTGATAGAAAGCTGGAGAATGGGGCGGGGTGATGGAAAGCGGGAGAATGGGGCGGGGTGATGGAAAGCGGGAGAATGGGGTGGGGTGATGGAAAGCGGGAGAATGGGGCGGGCTGATGGAAAGCTGGAGATTGGGGCGGGGTGATGGAAAACTAGAGAAAGGGGCGGGGTGATGGAAGTCGGGAGAATGGGGCGGGGTGATGGAAAGTGGGAGGATGGGGCGGGGTGATGGAAAGCAGGAGAATGGGGCAGGGTGATAGAAGGCGGGAGAATGGGGCTGGGTGATGGAAAGCGGGAGAATGGGGCGGGGTGATGGAAAGCGGGAGAATGGGGCGGAGTGATCGAAAGCGGGAGAATGTGGCGGGTGATGGAAAGCGGGAGAATGGGGCGGGGTGATGGAGACACGCTATTTTTAACACGCTAGGCCCTTGTTCTTGCAATTTTGCGCACGCTAGGCCCTTGTTCTTGCTATTCTGCACACATTAGACCCTTGTTCTTGCAATTTTGCACATGCTAGGCCCTTGTTCTTGCTATTTTGCACACGCTAGACCCTTGTTCTTGCAATTTTGCACATGCTATGCCCTTCTTCTTGCTACTTTGCACACGCTAGGCCCTTGTTCTTGCTATTTTGCACACACTAGACCCTTGTTCTTGCAATTTTGAACACGCTAGGCCATTGTTTTTGCAATTTTGCACACGCTAGGCCCTTTTTCTTGCAATTTTGCACACGCTAGGCCCTTGTTTTTGCAATTTTGCACACGCTAGGCCCTTGTTCTTGCAATTTTGCGCACGCTAGGCCCTTGTTCTTGCTATTTTGCACACGTTAGACCCTTGTTCTTGCAATTTCGCACACGCTAGGCCCTTGTTCTTGCTATTTTGCACACGCTAGACCCTTGTTCTTACAATTTTGCACAGGCTATGCCCTTGTTCTTGCTACTTTGCACACGCTAGACCCTTGTTCTTGCAATTTTGCACACGCTAGGCCCTTGTTCTTGCAATTTTGCACACGCTAGGCCCTTGTTCGTGCTATTTTGCACACACTAGACCCTTTTTCGTACAATTTTGCACACGCTAGGCCCTTCTTTTTGCAATTTTGCACACGCTAGGCCCTTTTTCTTGCAATTTTGCACACGCTAGGCCCTTGTTCTTGCAATTTTGCACACGCTAGGCCCTTGTTCTTGCAATTTTGCACACGCTATTTTGCACACGCTAGACCCTTGTTCTTGCAATTTTGCACACGCTAGGCCCTTGTTCTTGCAATTTTGCACACGCTAGGCCCTTGTTCTTGCAATTTTGCACACGCTAAACCCTAGTTCTTGCAATTTTGCACACGCTATGTCCTTGTTCTTGCTATTTTGCACACGCTAGACCCTTGTTCTTGCAATTTTGCACACGCTAGGCCCTTGTTTTTGCAATTTTGCACACGCTAGGCCTTTGTTCTTGCAATTTTGCACACGCTAGGCCCTTGTTCTTGCTATTTTGCACACGCTATGCTATTGTTCTTGCTATTTTGAACAAGCTAGACCCTTGTTCTTGCAATTTTGCACACGCTATGCCCTTGTTCTTGCTATTTTGCACAGGGTAGACTCTTGTTCTTGCAAGTTTGCACATGCTAGGCCTTGTTCTTGCAATTTTGCACACGCTAGGCCCTTGTTCTTGCAATTTTGCACACGCTAGGCCCTTGTTCTTGCTATTTGCTCACGCTAGACCCTTGTTCTTGCTATTTTGCACACGCTATGCCCTTGTTCTTGCTATTTTGCACATGCTAGACCCTTGTTCTTGCAATTTTACAGATGCTAGGCCCTTGTTCTTGCAATTTTGCACACGCTAGGCCCTTGTTCTTGCTATTTTGCCCACGCTAGACCCTTGTTCTTGCAATTCTGCACACGCTAGGCCCTTGTTCTTGCTATTTTGCACACACTAGACCCTTGTTCTTGCAATTTTGCAGACTCTAGGCTCTTGTTCTTGCTATTTTGCACACGCTAGATCCTTGTTCTTGCAATTTTGCACACGCTAGGCCCTTGTTCTTGCTATTTTGCACACGCTAGACCCTTGTTCTTGCAATTTTGCACACGCTAGGACCTTGTTCTTGCAATTTTGCACACGCTATGCCCTTGTTCTTGTTATTTTGCACACGCTAGACCCTTGTTCTTGCAATTTTGCACATTGTAGACCCTTGTTCTTGCAATTTTGCACACACTAGGCCCTTGTTCTTGCAATTTTGCACACGTTAGGCCCTTGGTCTCCAATTTTGCACACGCTAGGCCCTTGTTCTTGCTATTTTGCACACGCAAGACCCTTGTTCTTGCAATTTTGGACACGCTAGGCCCTTGTTCTTGCTATTTCGCACACGCTAGGCCCTTGCTCTTGCAATTTTGCACACGCTAGCCCCTTGTTCTTGCAATTTTGCACACGCTATGCCCTTGTTCTTGCAATTTTGGACACGCTAGGCCCTTGTTCTTGCAATTTTGCACACGCTAGGCCCTTGCTCTTGCAATTTTGCACACGCTAGGCCCTTGTTGTTGCAATTTTGCACACGCTAGGCCCTTGTTCTTGCTATTTTGCAAACGCTTAGCCCTTGTTCTTGCTATTTTGCACACGCTAGGCCCTTGTTCTTGCTATTTTGCACACGCTACGCCCTTGTTCTTGCTATTTTGCACATGCTAGACCCTTGTTCTTTCAATTTTGCACACGCTAGGCCCTTGTTCTTGCTATTTTGTACACGCTAGGCCCTTGCTCTTGCAATTTTGCACACGCTAGCCTCTTGTTCTTGCAATTTTGCACACGCTATTTTGCACACGCTAGACCCTTGTTCTTGCAATTTTGCAGACGCTAGGCCCTTGTTCTTGCAATTTTGCACACGCTAGGCCCTTGTTCTTGCAATTTTGCACATGCTAGGCCCTTGTTCTTGCAAGTTTGCACACGCTAGACCCTTGTTCTTGCAATTTGTCCCACCCTAGACCCTTGTTCTTGCAATTTTTCACACGCTAGGCCCTTGTTCTTGCAATTTTGCACACTCCAGGCCCTTATTCTTGCAATTTTGCACACACTAGGCTCTTGTTCTTGCAATTTTGAACAGGCTAGGCCCTTGTTCTTGCAATTTTGCACACGCTATTCCCTTGTTCTTGCAATTTTGCACACGCTAGGCCCTTCGTCTTGCAATTTTGCACACGCTAGGCCCTTGTTCTTGCGATTTTGCACACGCTAGACCCTTTTTCTTTCAATTTTGCACACGCTAGGCCATTGTTCTTAAAATTTTGCTCACACTAGGCCCTTGTTCTTGCCATTTTGCACCCACTAGGCCCTTGTTCTTGCAATTTTGCACACGCTAGGCCCTTGCTCTTGCAATTTTGCACACGCTAGGCCCTTGTTCTTGCAATTTTGCACACGCTAGGCCCTTGTTCTTGCAATTTTGCACTCGCTAGGCCCTTGTTGTTGCAATTTTGCACACGCTAGGCCATTGTTCTTGCAATTTTGAACATGCTAGGCCCTTTTTCTTGCGATTTTGCACACGCTAGACCCTTGTTCTTTCAATTTAGCACACGCTAGGCCCTTGTTCTTACAATTTTGCTCACACTAGGCCCTTGTTCTTGCCATTTTGCACACGCTAGGCCCTTGTTTTTGCAATTTCGCACACGCTAGGCCCTTGTTCTTGCAATTTTGCACACGCTAGGCCCTTGTTCTTGCAATTTTGCATAGGCTAGGCCCTTGTTCTTGCAATTTTGCACATGCTAGGCCCTTGTTCTTGCAATTTTGCACACCCTAGGCCCTTGTTCTTGCAATTTTGCACACGCTAGCCCATTGTTCTTGCAATTTTGCACATGCTAGGCCCTTGTTCTTGCAATTTTGCACAAACTAGGCCCTCGTTCTTGCAATTTTGCACACGCTAGGCCCTTGTTCTTGAAATTTTGCGCACGCTATTTTGCACACGCTAGGCCCTTGTTCTTGCAATTTTGCACACGCTATACCCTTGTTCTTGCTATTTTCACACGCTAGGCCCTTGTTCTTGCAATTTTGCACATGCTAGACCTTTGTTCTTGCAATTTTGCACACGCTAGGCCCTTCCTCTTGCTATTTTGCGAACGCTAGGCCCTTTTTCTTGATTTTTTCCACACGCTAGGCCTTTGCTCTTGCTATTTTACACTCGCTAGGCCCTTGTTCTTGCAATTTTGCACATTCTAGGCCCTTGTTCATTTTATTTTGCACATGCTAGGCCCTTGTTCTTTTTTTTTTTGCACACGCTATGCCCTTGTTCTTTTTATTTTGCAAACGCTAGGCCCTTGTTCTTTTTATTTTGCACACGCTAGGCCCTTGTTCTTTTTATTTTGCACACGCTAGGCCCTTGCTCTTGCTATTTTGCACACGCTAGGCCCTTGTTCTTGCAATTTTGGACATGCTAGACCCTTGTTCTTTTAATTTTGCACACGCTAGGCCTTTGTTCTTGCTATTTCGCGAATGCTAGGCCCTTGTTCTTGATTTTTTGCACACGCTAGGCCCTTGCTCTTGCTATTTTGCATTCGCTAGGCCCTTGTTCTTGCAATTTTGCACACGCTAGGTTCTTGTTCTTGCAATTTTGCACACGCTAGGCCCTTGTTCTTGCAATTTTGCACATGCTAGACCCTTGTTCTGTTTATTTTGCACACGCTAGGCCCTTGCTCTTGCTATTTTGCGAACGCTAGGCCCTTATTCTTGATTTTTTGCACACGCTAGGCCCTTGCTCTTGCTATTTTGCACTCGCTAGGCCCTTTTTCTTGCAATTTTGCACACGCTAGGCCCTTGTTCTTGCAATTTTGCACAAGCTAGGCCCTTGTTCTTTTTATTTTGCACACGCTAGGCCCTTGTTCTTTTTATTTTGCATACGCTAGGCCCTTGTTCTTGCTATTTTGCACGCGGTATGCCTTTGTTCTTTTTATTTTGCACACGCTAGGCCCTTGTTCTTGCAATTTTGCACATGCTAGGCCCTTGTTCTTGTAATTTTGCACAAGCTAGGCCCTTGTTCTTGCAATTTTGCACATGCTAGGCCCCTGTTCTTGCAATTTTGCACAAACTAGGCCCTTGTTCTTGCAATTTTGCACACGCTAGGCCCTTGTTCTTGAAATTTTGCGCACGCTATTTTGCACACGCTAGGCCCTTGTTCTTGCAATTTTGCACACGCTATACCCTTGTTCTTGCTATTTTTACCTGCTAGGCCCTTGTTCTTGCAATTTTGCACATGCTAGACCTTTGTTCTTGCAATTTTGCACACGCTAGGCCCTTGCTCTTGCTATTTTGCGAACGCTAGACCCTTGTTCTTGATTTTTTCCACACGCTAGGCCCTTGCTCTTGCTATTTTACAATCGCTAGGCCCTTGTTCTTGCAATTTTGCACATGCTAGGCCCCTGTTCATTTTATTTTGCACATGCTAGGCCCTTGTTCTTTTTATTTTGCACACGCTATGCACTTGTTCTTTTTATTTTGCAAACCCTAGGCCCTTGTTCTTTTTATTTTGCACACGCTAGGCCCTTGTTCTTTTTTTTTTTGCACATGCTAGGCCCTTGCTCTTGCTATTTTGCACACGCTATGCCCTTGTTTTTTCATTTTGCACACGCTAGGCCCTTGTTCTTGCAATTTTGGACATGCTAGACCCTTGTTCTTTTTATTTTGCACACGCTAGGCCCTTGTTCTTGCTATTTCGCGAACGCTAGGCCCTTGTTCTTGATTTTTTGCACATGCTAGGCCCTTGCTCTTGCTATTTTCCACTCGCTAGGCCCTTGTTCTTGCAATTTTGCACACGCTAGGCCCTTGTTCTTGCAATTTTGCAGACGCTAGGTCCTTGTTCTTGCAATTTTGCACATGCTAGACCCTTGTTCTGTTTATTTTGCACACGCTAGGCCCTTGCTCTTGCTATTTCGTGAACGCTAGGCCCTTATTCTTGATTTTTTGCACACGCTAGGCCCTTGCTCTTGCTATTTTGCACTCGCCAGGCCCTTGTTCTTGCAATTTTGCACAAGCTAGGCCCTTGTTCTTTTTATTTTGCACACGCTAGGCCCTTGTTCTTTTTATTTTGCATACGCTAGGCCCTTGTTCTTGCTATTTTGCACGCGGTATGCCTTTGTTCTTTTTATTTTGCACACGCTAGGCCCTTGTTCTTGCAATTTTGCACATGCTAGGCCCTTGTTCTTGCAATTTTGCACAAGCTAGGCCCTTGTTCTTGCAATTTTGCACTTGCTAGGCCCCTGTTCTTGCAATTTTGCACAAACTAGGCCCTTGTTCTTGCAATTTTGCACACGCTAGGCCCTTGTTCTTGAAATTTTGCGCACGCTATTTTGCACACGCTAGGCCCTTGTTCTTGCAATTTTGCACACGCTATACCCTTGTTCTTGCTATTTTTACCTGCTAGGCCCTTGTTCTTGCAATTTTGCACATGCTAGACCTTTGTTCTTGCAATTTTGCACACGCTAGGCCCTTGCTCTTGCTATTTTGCGAACGCTAGACCCTTGTTCTTGATTTTTTCCACACGCTAGGCCCTTGCTCTTGCTATTTTATAATCGCTAGGCCCTTGTTCTTGCAATTTTGCACATGCTAGGCCCCTGTTCATTTTATTTTGCACATGCTAGGCCCTTGTTCTTTTTATTTTGCACACGCTATGCACTTGTTCTTTTTATTTTGCAAACGCTAGGCCCTTGTTCTTTTTATTTTGCACACGCTAGGCCCTTGTTCTTTTTTTTTTGCACACGCTAGGCCCTTGCTCTTGCTATTTTGCACACGCTATGCCCTTGTTTTTTCATTTTGCACACGCTAGGCCCTTGTTCTTGCAATTTTGGACATGCTAGACCCTTGTTCTTTTTATTTTGCACACGCTAGGCCCTTGTTCTTGCTATTTCGCGAACGCTAGGCCCTTGTTCTTGATTTTTTGCACATGCTAGGCCCTTGCTCTTGCTATTTTCCACTCGCTAGGCCCTTGTTCTTGCAATTTTGCACACGCTAGGCCCTTGTTCTTGCAATTTTGCACACGCTAGGTCCTTGTTCTTGCAATTTTGCACATGCTAGACCCTTGTTCTGTTTATTTTGCACACGCTAGGCCCTTGCTCTTGCTATTTCGTGAACGCTAGGCCCTTATTCTTGATTTTTTGCACACGCTAGGCCCTTGCTCTTGCTATTTTGCACTCGCCAGGCCCTTGTTCTTGCAATTTTGCACAAGCTAGGCCCTTGTTTTTTTTATTTTGCACACGCTAGGCCCTTGTTCTTTTTATTTTGCATACGCTAGGCCCTTGTTCTTGCTATTTTGCACGCGGTATGCCTTTGTTCTTTTTATTTTGCACACGTTGGGCCCTTGTTCTTGCAATTTTGCACATGCTAGACCCTTGTTCTTTTTATTTTGCACACGCTAGGCCCTTGCTCTTGCTATTTCGCGAATGCTAGGCCCTTGTTCTTGATTTTTTGCACACGTTAGGCCCCTGCTCTTGCTATTTTGCACTCGCTACGCCCTTGTTCTTGCGATTTTGCACACGCTAGGCCCTTGTTCTTGCAATTTTGCACACGCTAGGCCCTTGTTCTTTTTATTTTTCACACGCTAGGCCCTTGTTCTTTTTATTTTGCACACGCCATGCCCTTGTTCTTTTTATTTTGCACACGCTAGGCCCTTGTTCTTGCAATTTTGCACATGCTAGACCCTTGTTCTTTTTCTTTTGCACACTCTAGGCCCCTGTTCTTGCTATTTCGCGAACGCTAGGCCCTTGTTCTTGTTTTTTTGCACACACTAGGCCATTGCTCTTGCTATTTTGCACACGCTAGGCCCCTGTTCTTGCAATTTTGCACACGCTAGACCCTTGTTCTTGCTATTTCGCGAACGCTAGGCCCGTGTTCTTGCTTTTTTGCACACGCTAGGCCCTTGCTCTTGCTATTTTGCACTCGCTAGGCCCTTGTTCTTGCAATTTTGCACACGCTAGACCCTTGTTCTTGCAATTTTGCACACGCTAGGCCCTTGTTCTTGCAATTTTGTACACGCTAGACCCTTGTTCTTTTTATTTTGCACACGCTAGGCCCTTGTTCTTGCAATTTTGCACACGCTAGACCCTTGTTCTTGCTATTTCGCGAACGCTAGGCCCTTGTTTCTGATTTTTTGCACACGCTAGGCCCTTGCTCTTGCTATTTTGCATTCGCTAGGCCCTTGTTCTTGCAATTTTGTCACACGCTAGGCCCTTGTTCTTGCAATTTTGTACACGCTAGGCCCTTGTTCTTTTTTTTTTGCACACGCTAGGCCCTTGTTCTTTTTATTTTGCACACGCTATGCCCTTGTTCTTTTTATTTTGCATACGCTAGGCCCTTGTTCTTGCAATTTTGCACATGCTAGACCCTTGTTCTTTTTATTTTGCACACACTAGGCCCTTGCTCTTGCTATTTCGCGAACGCTAGGCCCTTGTTCTTGATTTTTTACACACGCTAGGCCCTTGCTCTTGCTATTTTGCACTCGCTAGGCCCTTGTTCTTGCAATTTTGCACACGCTAGGCCCTTGTTCTTTTTATTTTGCACACGTTAGGCCCTTGTTCTTGCTATTTTGCACACGCTTTGCCCTAGTTCTTTTTATTTTGCACACGCTAGGCCCTTGTTCTTGATTTTTTGCACACGCTAGGCCCTTTCTCTTGCAATTTTGCACTCGCTAGGCCCTTGTTCTTGCAATTCTGCACACTTTAGGCCCTTGTTCTTGCTAGTTTGCACACGCTAGGCCCTTGTTCTTTTTTATTTTGCACACGCTAGGCCCTTGTTCTTTTTATTTTGCACACGCTAGGCCCTTGTTCTTGCTATTTTGCACACGCTATGCCCTTGTTCTTTTTATTTTGCACACGCTAGGTCCTTGTTCTTGCAATTTTGCACTCGCTAAACCCTTGTTCTTGCGAGTTTGCACATGCTAGGCCCTTGTTCTTGCTATTTTGCACATACTAGGCCCTTGTTATGCAATCGCAAACGCTAGGCCCTTGTTTTTGCTACAGTGAACCAAAAAAATCGTCCTTATGTTTTCGTAATCTACATTAAATGACGCTTTTCACTAATATAGTTGAGTGCTTTTGTGTTTCTTTTCCGTGCATGTATCGCGTCACGGTGTTACCAGTTTGTGTTGGTGACCACTAGCCCCCAGTCCCGCGATATCTCTTTGCAGTGCAATTTCCCTCTCGACACCCCACATGGACAGTTTCTTCCAAAACCCCCCGAGCGTCATTTCGTTAGTAGTTAGTTCTTCTCTAGTTAGTTTTTTAGCACATCTCGACCTCTGTCGACGCCCCACGCGTAGCAAAACGACCCCCGCAGCATGAGGCTGTCGAAATATGTTTGTCATATTTTATAACTGCTTGTAGTTGTAGTGTAGTTATTGTACTTTGTAGGTGGTGCACCAACTATGTTTCCTATGCTATATGTTTCTTGAAACCTATAGTGAAACCCATTCTCCAACTTTTCTTCTCTCCAACTCACTCGATACCTCGCCTAGGAGAAACCCGCTCGACACTAAGTTAGGGCCTAGGCTTCTAAGCCTAGGCCCCATGTTTCTATTCTCTATTACCTACTATTTTGACATGTTATCAGAGCGACGTTCGATCTGGCCTCACGTTTCCGCTGCTACGATTTTCTGGTCGCGCGCCTAGGGCGCGTGACGATTTTTTCCTTGTCCCGCCCCCGGTTGGCGTGTGACGCCTTTTCTGCCCGTCGCGCGCCCCGTGGCACGCGACGGTGCCCTTAACCTGCCCATCGTGCGCCCCGTGACACACGATGGTGCCCTGCTCGTCGTGCGCCCCGAGGCACACGATCGGGCCCTTGCTCTTATCTTACCCGTCGTGCGCCCCGTGGCACTGGCACGCGACGGGCCTTTCCGCCCCTGCACTCCCTGAAGCCGCCCCTGACACCACTGCACCGACACCTTTTCGCCGCTCTGCGGCTTTCTTCCTTCCCACCCCCCTCCTCCTTTGTCTCCCTGCAGCCGCGGGGAGGAGGGTATGGGGGTGGAGGGTGTTGGAGTGTGGCGTCACCTCTCTCCCTTCCCCTCCTCCTTCTTTCAGTCCCACCGCTGCAGCTGCCGCTGGGGGGAGAAGGTGTGAGGATGTGGGGGAGCAGGGGGAGTGGTACCGGGGTGGCGGGTGTGAGGCAACATACAGCCATCCCTCCACCTCTCCTCTCTTCCCCCCTTCTCTGCTGCTCTTGCAGCAGTGTGGGGGAGGGGAAGGAGGAGGGTGAGGAGATGGAGGGGGTAACTCTTTAATGTTAGCCCGCCTGCATTACCTGCTGTTGCTTGTGATTATTTTGCATGGTGTACCCCCTCAGGGGGGCGTAACTACTTTTCTACCTACAAGCATTATGGGGGCGTGTCGAAATATGTTTGTCATATTTTATAACTGCTTGTAGTTGTAGTGTAGTTATTGTACTTTGTAGGTGGTGCACCAACTATGTTTCCTATGCTATATGTTTCTTGAAACCTATAGTGAAACCCATTCTCCAACTTTTCTTCTCTCCAACTCACTCGATACCTCGCCTAGAAAAAAACCGCTCGACACCTAAAGCTCGGGCCTAGGCTACTAAGCCTAGGCCCCACCTTTCTACCTCTCAACTTACCTATTCGTATTACTCTCGACAGAGGCGCCTTAGTGTCGAGAAACAGAGGCAGATCATGACGCGTATTGCAGAGGGGCGAAGCTTTCGTAGTATCGCGAAAGAGTTAGGCGTATCGAAATCCGCCGTCCACGACGAGCTCCTACGTCACCTCAACAAGAATACATACGAGGAATTAGTACCTTTCCCGGCGAAACCAGGTCGTCCGCGCAAGCTGCCAGAGACAATCGAGCGGATAGTTGTTAGATCGATAGTTTGTGGCGAGTCGAAATCCGCCGAGGCGGCCGCGGAAATGCTAGCTTCGACTCACGGCATTAGCGTCACTGGCGCGACCGTTCGAAACACCCTCAAGCGGCATAGCATTAAGGCGATAGAGAAGCCCTCGAAGCCTCGTTTATCCGAAAAAAACGTTAAGGACCGGCGGCAGTGGGCCAGGGACCATCATCATTGGATGGTTGATGACTGGAAACGGGTGATATTTAGTGACGAAACGAAGATTTGCCGCTTTAGTAGCGACGGCCGTAGTTGGGCGTGGATTCGCGGTGATTGTCCTATGGAGCCGCACCATGTGAAATAGACTGTAAAACATGGTGGCGGCTCCATCATGATTTGGGGCTGCATGACGTACGAGGGCGCGGGTTTCATGTGTAAGATAGAGGGGAGGATGAACGGGGAGTTATACCGTTCAATCCTCAAGGACGAATTGCAGCAGACTATCGAGCATTACGAGCTAGACCCCGAGGCAGTAGTTTTCCAGCATGACAACGACCCGAAGCATACATGCAAGATGGTGCAATCCTACCTAGCCGACCAGCCCTACGCAGTCCTCCCATGGCCAGCAAGCAATCCTGACGTGAACCCCATTGAGCACCTATGGGTTTACTTGAAGAAGCAGCTTCTTACCTACCTTTGTCCCCCTGCAGGCATTCTCGAGCTATGGGATAGGGTTCAAGCCGAATGGGAGAAAATCCCTACATCCTGGTGCAGTGAGCTGATTGAAAGTATGCCTAGGCGTGTGCGCGCAGTGCTCAAGGCAAAGGGTCGCTGGACCAAGTACTAGATTCTGAGGCGTATGAGTGTAAAACAGATTTTCGAAAAAAATGTCCAGATAGTACTATTTGCTTATTTCTGTATCTAATGCTTGTTCACCAGTTATTATGACCTTGAACCCTTATCAGACGATGTATAACCCACTATGCTTTAACCCTCAACAGGCCATTTATTAAGGCTTAATCCCTGTAGAGAGTAATGCACATTTTTGTTCAACAACAAAAACATGTGGACAATTTTTTTGTTCAGTGAATTTCGCGAACGCTGGGCCCTTGTTCTTGATTTTTTGCACACGCTAGGCCCTTGTTCTTGCTATTTTGCACACGCTATGCCCTAGTTATTTTTATTTTGCACACGCTAGGCCCTTGTTCTTGCAATTTTGCACATGCTAGACCCTTGTTCGTTTTGTTTTGCACACGCTAGGCCCTTGCTCTTGCTATTTCGCGAATGCTAGGCCCTTGTTCTTGATTTTTTGAACACGCTAGGCCCTTGCTCTTGCTATTTTGCACTCGCTAGACCCTTGTTCTTGCAATTTTGCACACGCTAGGCCCTTGTTCTTTCAAATTTGCACACACTAGGCCCTTGTTATTTTTATTTTGCACACGCTAGGCCCTTGTTCTTTTTAATTTGCACACGCTATGCCCTTGTTCTTTTTATTTTGCATAGGCAATGCCCTTGTTCTTTTTGTTTTGCATACGCTAGGCCCTTGTTCTTGCAATGTTGCACATGCTAGACCCTTGTTCTTTTTATTTTGCACACGCTAGGCCCTTGTTCTTGCTATTTCGCGAACGCTAGGCCCTTGTTCTTGATTTTTTGCACACACTAGGCCCTTGCTCTTGCTATTTTGCACTCGCTAGGCCCTTGTTCTTGCAATTTTGCACACGCTAGGCCCTTGTTCTTGCAATTTTGCACACGCTAGGCCCTTGTTCTTTTTATTTTGCACACGCTAGGCCCTTGTTCTTTTTATTTTGCACACGCTAGGCCCTTGTTCTTGCTATTTTGCACACGCTATGCACTTGTTCTTTTTATTTTGCACACGCTAGGCCCTTGTTCTTGCAATTTTGCACATGCTAGACCCTTGTTATTTTTATGTTGCACACGCTAGGCCCTTGATCTTGCAATTTTGCGAACGCTAGGCCCTTGTTCTTGATTTTTTGCACACGCTAGGCCCTTGCTCTTGCAATTTTGCACTCGCTAGGCCCTTGTTCTTGCAATTTTGCACACTCTAGGCCCTTGTTCTTGCTATTTTGCATATGCTAGGCCCTTGTTCTTGCTATTTTGCACACGCTATGCCCTTGTTCTTTTTATTTTGCACACGCTAGGCCCTTGTTCTTGCAATTTTGAACTCGCTAGACCCTTGTTCCTGTGATTTTGCACATGCTAGGCCCTTGTTCTTGCCATTTTGCACATACTAGGCCCTTGTTCTTGCAATTTTGAAAACGCTAGGCCCTTGTTCTTGATATTTCGCGAACGCTAGGCCCTTGTTCTTACTAATTTGCACACGCTAGGCCCTTGTTCTTGCTATTTTGCACACGCTAGGCCCTTGTTCTTGCAATTTTGCACACGCTAGGCCCTTGTTCTTGCAATTTTCCACATGCTAGACCCTTGTTCTTTTTATTTTGCACACGCTAGGTTCTTCCTCTTGCTATTTCGCGAACGCTAGGCCCTTGTTCTTGACTTTTTGCACACGCTAGGCCCTTGCTCTTGCTATTTTGCACTCGCTAGGCCGTTGTTCTTGAAATTTTGCACACGCTAGGCCCTTGTTCTTTCAATTTTGCACACGCTAGGCCCTTGTTCTTTTTATTTTTCACACGCTAGGCCCTTGTTCTTTTTTTTTTTTGCACACGCTAGGCCCTTGTTCTTGCTATTTTGCACACGCTATGCCCTAGTTCTTTTTATTTTGCACACGCTAGGCCCTTGTTCTTGCAATTTTGCACATGCTAGACCCTTGTTCTTTTTATTTTGCACACGTGAGGCCCTTGTTCTTGCTACTTCGCGAACGCTAGGCCCTTGTTCTTGATTTTTTGCACACGCTAGGCCCTTGCTCTTGCTATTTTGCACACGCTAGGCCCTTGTTCTTGCAATTTTGCACATGCTAGACCCTTGTTCGTTTTGTTTTGCACACGCTAGGCCCTTGCTCTTGCTATTTCGCGAATGCTAGGCCCTTGTTCTTGATTTTTTGAACACGCTAGGCCCTTGCTCTTGCTATTTTGCACTCGCTAGACCCTTGTTCTTGCAATTTTGCACACGCTAGGCCCTTGTTCTTTCAAATTTGCACACACTAGGCCCTTGTTATTTTTATTTTGCACACGCTAGGCCCTTGTTCTTTTTAATTTGCACACGCTATGCCCTTGTTCTTTTTATTTTGCATAGGCTATGCCCTTGTTCTTTTTGTTTTGCATACGCTAGGCCCTTGTTCTTGCAATGTTGCACATGCTAGACCCTTGTTCTTTTTATTTTGCACACGCTAGGCCCTTGTTCTTGCTATTTCGCGAACGCTAGGCCCTTGTTCTTGATTTTTTGCACACACTAGGCCCTTGCTCTTGCTATTTTGCACTCGCTAGGCCCTTGTTCTTGCAATTTTGCACACGCTAGGCCCTTGTTCTTGCAATTTTGCACACGCTAGGCCCTTGTTCTTTTTATTTTGCACACGCTAGGCCCTTGTTCTTTTTATTTTGCACACGCTAGGCCCTTGTTCTTGCTATTTTGCACACGCTATGCACTTGTTCTTTTTATTTTGCACACGCTAGGCCCTTGTTCTTGCAATTTTGCACATGCTAGACCCTTGTTATTTTTATGTTGCACACGCTAGGCCCTTGTTCTTGCAATTTTGCGAACGCTAGGCCCTTGTTCTTGATTTTTTGCACACGCTAGGCCCTTGCTCTTGCAATTTTGCACTTGCTAGGCCCTTGTTCTTGCAATTTTGCACACTCTAGGCCCTTGTTCTTGCTATTTTGCATATGCTAGGCCCTTGTTCTTGCTATTTTGCACACGCTATGCCCTTGTTCTTTTTATTTTGCACACGCTAGGCCCTTGTTCTTGCAATTTTGAACTCGCTAGACCCTTGTTCCTGTGATTTTGCACATGCTAGGCCCTTGTTCTTGCCATTTTGCACATACTAGGCCCTTGTTCTTGCAATTGTGAAAACGCTAGGCCCTTGTTCTTGATATTTCGCGAACGCTAGGCCCTTGTTCTTGCTATTTTGCACACGCTAGGCCCTTGTTCTTGCTATTTTGCACACGCTAGGCCCTTGTTCTTGCAATTTTCCACATGCTAGACCCTTGTTCTTTTTATTTTGCACACGCTAGGTTCTTCCTCTTGCTATTTCGCGAACGCTAGGCCCTTGTTCTTGACTTTTTGCACACGCTAGGCCCTTGCTCTTGCTATTTTGCACTCGCTAGGCCGTTGTTCTTGAAATTTTGCACACGCTAGGCCCTTGTTCTTTCAATTTTGCACACGCTAGGCCCTTGTTCTTTTTATTTTTCACACGCTAGGCCCTTGTTCTTTTTTTTTTTTGCACACGCTAGGCCCTTGTTCTTGCTATTTTGCACACGCTATGCCCTAGTTCTTTTTATTTTGCACACACTAGGCCCTTGTTCTTGCAATTTTGCACATGCTAGACCCTTGTTCTTTTTATTTTGCACACGTGAGGCCCTTGTTCTTGCTACTTCGCGAACGCTAGGCCCTTGTTCTTGATTTTTTGCACACGCTAGGCCCTTGCTCTTGCTATTTTGCACTCGCTAGGCCCTTGTTCTTGCAATTTTGCACACGCTAGGTCCTTGTTCTTTCAATTTTGCACAAGCTAGGCCCTTGTTCTTTTTATTTTGCACATGCTAGGCCCTTGTTCTTTTTATTTTGCACACGCTATGCCCTTGTTCTTTTTATTTTGCACACGCTATGCCCTTGTTCTTTTTATTTTGCACACGCTAGGCCCTTGTTCTTTTTTTTTTTTGCACACGCTAGGCCCTTGTTCTTGCTATTTTGCACATGCTAGACCCTTGTTCTTTCAATTTTGCACACGCTAGGCCCTTGTTCTTGCTATTTTGTACACGCTAGGCCCTTGCTCTTGCAATTTTGCACACGCTAGCCCCTTGTTCTTGCAATTTTGCACACGCTATTTTGCACACGCTAGACCCTTGTTCTTGCAATTTTGCACACGCTATGCCCTTCTTCTTGCTTCTTTGCACACGCTAGACGCTTGTTCTTGCAATTTTGCAGACGCTAGGCCCTTGTTCTTGCAATTTTGCACACGCTAGGCCCTTGTTCTTGCAATTTTGCACATGCTAGGCCCTTGTTCTTGCAAGTTTGCACACGCTAGACCCTTGTTCTTGCAATTTGTCCCACCCTAGACCCTTGTTCTTGCAATTTTCCACACGCTAGGCCCTTGTTCTTGCAATTTTGCACACTCCAGGCCCTTATTCTTGCAATTTTGCACACACTAGGCCCTTGTTCTTGCAATTTTGAACAGGCTAGGCCCTTGTTCTTGCAATTTTGCACACGCTATGCCGTTGTTCTTGCAATTTTGCACACGCTAGGCCCTTGTTCTTTCAATTTTGCACACGCTAGGCCCTTGTTCTTTTTATTTTTCACACGCTAGGCCCTTGTTCTTTTTTTTTTTTGCACACGCTAGGCCCTTGTTCTTGCTATTTTGCACACGCTATGCCCTAGTTCTTTTTATTTTGCACACACTAGGCCCTTGTTCTTGCAATTTTGCACATGCTAGACCCTTGTTCTTTTTATTTTGCACACGTGAGGCCCTTGTTCTTGCTACTTCGCGAACGCTAGGCCCTTGTTCTTGATTTTTTGCACACGCTAGGCCCTTGCTCTTGCTATTTTGCACTCGCTAGGCCCTTGTTCTTGCAATTTTGCACACGCTAGGTCCTTGTTCTTTCAATTTTGCACAAGCTAGGCCCTTGTTCTTTTTATTTTGCACATGCTAGGCCCTTGTTCTTTTTATTTTGCACACGCTATGCCCTTGTTCTTTTTATTTTGCACACGCTATGCCCTTGTTCTTTTTATTTTGCACACGCTAGGCCCTTGTTCTTTTTTTTTTTTGCACACGCTAGGCCCTTGTTCTTGCTATTTTGCACATGCTAGACCCTTGTTCTTTCAATTTTGCACACGCTAGGCCCTTGTTCTTGCTATTTTGTACACGCTAGGCCCTTGCTCTTGCAATTTTGCACACGCTAGCCCCTTGTTCTTGCAATTTTGCACACGCTATTTTGCACACGCTAGACCCTTGTTCTTGCAATTTTGCACACGCTATGCCCTTCTTCTTGCTTCTTTGCACACGCTAGACGCTTGTTCTTGCAATTTTGCAGACGCTAGGCCCTTGTTCTTGCAATTTTGCACACGCTAGGCCCTTGTTCTTGCAATTTTGCACATGCTAGGCCCTTGTTCTTGCAAGTTTGCACACGCTAGACCCTTGTTCTTGCAATTTGTCCCACCCTAGACCCTTGTTCTTGCAATTTTCCACACGCTAGGCCCTTGTTCTTGCAATTTTGCACACTCCAGGCCCTTATTCTTGCAATTTTGCACACACTAGGCCCTTGTTCTTGCAATTTTGAACAGGCTAGGCCCTTGTTCTTGCAATTTTGCACACGCTATGCCCTTGTTCTTGCAATTTTGCACACGCTAGGCCCTTCGTCTTGCAACTTTGCACACGCTAGGCCCTTGTTCTTGCGATTTTGCACACGCTAGACCCTTGTTCTTTCAATTTTGCACACGCTAGGCCATTGTTCTTAAACTTTTGCTCACACTAGGCCCTTGTTCTTGCCATTTTGCACACACTAGGCCCTTGTTCTTGCAGTTTTGCACACGCTAGGCCCTTGCTCTTGCAATTTTGCACACGCTAGGCCCTTGTTCTTGCAATTTTGCACACGCTAGGCCCTTGTTCTTGCAATTTTGCACACGCTAGGCCCTTGTTGTTGCAATTTTGCACACGCTAGGCCCTTGTTCTTGCAATTTTGAACATGCTAGGCCCTTTTTCTTGCGATTTTGCACACGCTAGACCCTTGTTCTTTCAATTTAGCACACGCTAGGCCCTTGTTCTTACGATTTTGCTCACACTAGGCCCTTGTTCTTGCCATTTTGCACACGCTAGGCCCTTGTTCTTGCAATTTTGCACACGCTAGGCCCTTGTTCTTGCAATTTTGCATAGGCTAGGCCCTTGTTCTTGCAATTTTGCACACGCTAGGCCCTTGTTCTTGCAATTTTGCACACGCTAGGCCCTTGTTCTTTTTATTTTGCACACGCTAGGCCCTTGTTCTTGCAATTTTGCACACGCTAGGCCCTTGTTCTTGCAATTTTGCACATGCTCGGCCCTTGTTTTTGCAAGTTTGCACACGCTAGACCCTTATTCTTGCAATTTTGCACACGCTAGACCCTTGTTCTTGCAATTTTGCACACGCTAAGCCCTTGTTCTTGGAATTTTGCACACGCTAGGCCCTTGTTCTTGGAATTTTGCACACGCTAGGCCCTTGTTGTTGCAATTTTGCACACGCTAGGCCCTTGTTCTTGCAATTTTGAACATGCTAGGCCCTTGTTCTTGCGATTTTGCACACGCCAGACCCTTGTTCTTTCAATTTTGCACACGCTAGGCCCTTGTTCTTACAATTTTGCTCACACTAGGCCCTTGTTCTTGCCATTTTGCACACGCTAGGCCCTTGTTCTTGCAATTTTGCACACGCTAGGCCCTTGTTCTTGCAATTTTGCACACGCTAGGCCCTTGTTCTTGCAATTTTGCATAGGCTAGGCCCTTGTTGTTGCAATTTTGCACACGCTAGGCCCTTGTTCTTGCAATTTTGCACACGCTAGGCCCTTGTTCTTGCAATTTTGCATATGCTAGGCCCTTGTTTTCGCAAGTTTGCACACGCTAGACCCTTATTCTTGCAATTTTGCACACGCTAGACCCTTGTTCTTGCAATTTTGCACACGCTAAGACCTTGTTCTTGGAATTTTGCACACGCTAGGCCCTTGTTCTTGCAATTCTGCACATGCTAGGCCCTTGTTCTTGCAATTTTGCACACGCTAGGCCCTTGTTCTTGCAATTTTGCACATGCTAGGCCCTTGTTCTTGCAATTTTGCACAAACTAGGCCCTCGTTCTTGCAATTTTGCACACGCTAGGCCCTTGTTCTTGAAATTTTGCGCACGCTATTTTGCACACGCTAGGCCCTTGTTCTTGCAATTTTGCACACGCTATACCCTTGTTCTTGCTATTTTCACACGCTAGGCCCTTGTTCTTGCAATTTTGCACATGCTAGACCTTTGTTCTTGCAATTTTGCACACGCTAGGCCCTTGCTCTTGCTATTTTGCGAACGCTAGGCCCTTGTTCTTGTTTTTTTCCACACGCTAGGCCTTTGCTCTTGCTATTTTACACTCGCTAGGCCCTTGTTCTTGCAATTTTGCACATGCTAGGCCCTTGTTCTTTTTATTTTGCACACGCTAGGCCCTTGTTCTTTTTATTTTGCACACGCTAGGCCCTTGCTCTTGCTATTTTGCACACGCTATGCCCTTGTTTTTTCATTTTGCACACGCTAGGCCCTTGTTCTTGCAATTTTGGACATGCTAGACCCTTGTTCCTTTAATTTTGCACACGCTAGGCTTTTGTTCTTGCTATTTCGCGAACGCTAGGCCCTTGTTCCTGATTTTTTGCACACGCTAGGCCCTTGCTCTTGCTATTTTGCACTCGCTAGGCCCTTGTTCTTGCAATTTTGCACACGCTAGGCCCTTGTTCTTGCAGTTTTGCACACGCTAGGCCCTTGTTCTTGCAATTTTGCACATGCTAGACCCTTGTTCTGTTTATTTTGCACACGCTAGGCCCTTGCTCTTGCTATTTTGCGAACGCTAGGCCCTTTTTCTTGATTTTTTGCACACGCTAGGCCCTTGCTCTTGCTATTTTGCACTCGCTAGGCCCTTTTTCTTGCAATTTTGCACACGCTAGGCCCTTCTTCTTGCAATTTTGCACAAGCAAGGCCCTTGTTCTTTTTATTTTGCACACGCTAGGCCCTTGTTCTTTTTATTTTGCATACGCTAGGCCCTTGTTCTTGCTATTTTGCACGCGGTATGCCTTTGTTCTTTTTATTTTGCACACGCTAGGCCCTTGTTCTTGCAATTTTGCACATGCTAGGCCCTTGTTCTTGCAATTTTGCACAAGCTAGGCCCATGTTCTTGCAATTTTGCACATGCTAGGCCCTTGTTCTTGCAATTTTGCACAAACTAGGCCCTTGTTCTTGCAATTTTGCACACGCTAGGCCCTTGTTCTTGAAATTTTGCGCACGCTATTTTGCACACGCTAGGCCCTTGTTCTTGCAATTTTGCACACGCTATACCCTTGTTCTTGCTATTTTTACACGCTAGGCCCTTGTTCTTGCAATTTTGCACATGCTAGACCTTTGTTCTTGCAATTTTGCACACGCTAGGCCCTTGCTCTTGCTATTTTGCGAACGCTAGGCCCTTGTTCTTGATTTTTTCCACACGCTAGGCCCTTGCTCTTGCTATTTTACAATCGCTAGGCCCTTGTTCTTGCAATTTTGCACATGCTAGGCCCCTGTTCATTTTTTTTTGCACATGCTAGGCCCTTGTTCTTTTTTTTTTGCACACGCTATGCACTTGTTCTTTTTATTTTGCAAACGCTAGGCCCTTGTTCTTTTTATTTTGCACACGCTAGGCCCTTGTTCTTGCTATTTCGCGAACGCTAGGCCCTTGTTCTTGATTTTTTGCACATGCTAGGCCCTTGCTCTTGCTATTTTGCACTCGCTAGGCCCTTGTTCTTGCAATTTTGCACACGCTAGGCCCTTGTTCTTGCAATTTTGCACACGCTAGGCCCTTGTTCTTGCAAGTTTGCACACGCTAGACCCTTATTCTTGCAATTTTGCACACGCTAGACCCTTGTTCTTGCAATTTTGCACACGCTAAGACCTTGTTCTTGGAATTTTGCACACGCTAGGCCCTTGTTCTTGCAATTCTGCACATGCTAGGCCCTTGTTCTTTTTATTTTGCACACGCTAGGCCCTTGTTCTTGCAATTTTGCACATGTTAGGCCCTTGTTCTTGCAATTTTGCACAAACTAGGCCCTCGTTCTTGCAATTTTGCACACGCTAGGCCCTTGTTCTTGAAATTTTGCGCACGCTATTTTGCACACGCTAGGCCCTTGTTCTTGCAATTTTGTACACGCTATACCCTTGTTCTTGCTATTTTCACACGCTAGGCCCTTGTTCTTGCAATTTTGCACATGCTAGACCTTTGTTCTTGCAATTTTGCACACGCTAGGCCCTTGCTGTTGCTATTTTGCGAACGCTAGGCCCTTGTTCTTGCTATTTCGCGAACGCTAGGCCCTTGTTCTTGATTTTTTGCACATGCTAGGCCCTTGCTCTTGCTATTTTGCACTCGCTAGGCCCTTGTTCTTGCAATTTTGCACACGCTAGGCCCTTGTTCTTGCAATTTTGCACACGCTAGGCCCTTGTTCTTGCAATTTTGCATAGGCTTGGCCCTTGTTCTTGCAATTTTGCACACGCTAGGCCCTTGTTCTTGCAATTTTGCACACGCTAGGCCCTTGTTCTTGCAATTTTGCACATGCTAGGCCCTTGTTCTTGCAATTTTGCACACGCTAGGCCCTTGTTCTTGCAATTTTGCATATGCTAGGCCCTTGTTTTTGCAAGTTTGCACACGCTAGACCCTTATTCTTGCAATTTTGCACACGCTAGACCCTTGTTCTTGCAATTTTGCACACGCTAAGACCTTGTTCTTGGAATTTTGCACACGCTAGGCCCTTGTTCTTGCAATTCTGCACATGCTAGGCCCTTGTTCTTTTTATTTTGCACACGCTAGGCCCTTGTTGTTGCAATTTTGCACATGTTAGGCCCTTGTTCTTGCAATTTTGCACAAACTAGGCCCTCGTTCTTGCAATTTTGCACACGCTAGGCCCTTGTTCTTGAAATTTTGCGCACGCTATTTTGCACACGCTAGGCCCTTGTTCTTGTAATTTTGCACACGCTATACCCTTGTTCTTGCTATTTTCACACGCTAGGCCCTTGTTCTTGCAATTTTGCACATGCTAGACCTTTGTTCTTGCAATTTTGCACACGCTAGGCCCTTGCTCTTGCTATTTTGCGAACGCTAGGCCCTTGTTCTTGTTATTTTCCACACGCTAGACCTTTGCTCTTGCTATTTTACACTCGCTAGGCCCTTGTTCTTGCAATTTTGCACATGCTAGGCCCTTGTTCATTTTATTTTGCACATGCTAGGCCCTTGTTCTTTTTTTTTTTGCACACGCTATGCCCTTGTTCTTTTTATTTTGCAAACGCTAGGCCCTTGTTCTTTTTATTTTGCACACGCTAGGCCCTTGTTCTTTTTATTTTGCACACGCTAGGCCCTTGCTCTTGCTATTTTGCACACGCTATGCCCTTGTTTTTTCATTTTGCACACGCTAGGCCCTTGTTCTTGCAATTTTGGACATGCTAGACCCTTGTTCTTTTAATTTTGCACACGCTAGGCCTTTGTTCTTGCTATTTCGCGAACGCTAGGCCCTTGTTCTTGATTTTTTGCACACGCTAGGCCCTTGCTCTTGCTATTTTGCACTCGCTAGGCCCTTGTTCTTGCAATTTTGCACACGCTAGGCCCTTGTTCTTGCAGTTTTGCACACGCTAGGCCCTTGTTCTTGCAATTTTGCACATGCTAGACCCTTGTTCTGTTTATTTTGCACACGCTAGGCCCTTGCTCTTGCTATTTTGCGAACGCTAGGCCCTTATTCTTGATTTTTTGCACACGCTAGGCCCTTGCTCTTGCTATTTTGCACTCGCTAGGCCCTTTTTCTTGCAATTTTGCACACGCTAGGCCCTTGTTCTTGCAATTTTGCACAAGCTAGGCCCTTGTTCTTTTTATTTTGCACACGCTAGGCCCTTGTTCTTCTTATCTTGCATACGCTAGGCCCTTGTTCTTGCTATTTTGCACGCAGTATGCCTTTGTTCTTTTTATTTTGCACACGCTAGGCCCTTGTTCTTGCAATTTTGCACATGCTAGGCCCTTGTTCTTGCAATTTTGCACAAGCTAGGCCCATGTTCTTGCAATTTTGCACATGCTAGGCCCTTGTTCTTGCAATTTTGCACAAACTAGGCCCTTGTTCTTGCAATTTTGCACACGCTAGGCCCTTGTTCTTGAAATTTTGCGCACGCTATTTTGCACACGCTAGGCCCTTGTTCTTGCAATTTTGCACACGCTATACCCTTGTTCTTGCTATTTTTACACGCTAGGCCCTTGTTCTTGCAATTTTGCACATGCTAGACCTTTGTTCTTGCAATTTTGCACACGCTAGGCCCTTGCTCTTGCTATTTTGCGAACGCTAGGCCCTTGTTCTTGATTTTTTCCACACGCTAGGCCCTTGCTCTTGCTATTTTACAATCGCTAGGCCCTTGTTCTTGCAATTTTGCACATGCTAGGCCCCTGTTCATTTTTTTTTGCACATGCTAGGCCCTTGTTCTTTTTTTTTTTGCACACGCTATGCACTTGTTCTTTTTATTTTGCAAACGCTAGGCCCTTGTTCTTTTTATTTTGCACACGCTAGGCCCTTGTTCTTGCTATTTCGCGAACGCTAGGCCCTTGTTCTTGATTTTTTGCACATGCTAGGCCCTTGCTCTTGCTATTTTGCACTCGCTAGGCCCTTGTTCTTGCAATTTTGCACACGCTAGGCCCTTGTTCTTGCAATTTTGCACACGCTAGGCCCTTGTTCTTGCAATTTTGCACATGCTAGACCCTTGTTCTGTTTATTTTGCACACGCTAGGCCCTTGCTCTTGCTATTTCGTGAACGCTAGGCCCTTATTCTTGATTTTTTGCACACGCTAGGCCCTTGCTCTTGCTATTTTGCACTCGCCAGGCCCTTGTTCTTGCAATTTTGCACAAGCTAGGCCCTTGTTCTTTTTATTTTGCACACGCTAGGCCCTTGTTCTTTTTATTTTGCATACCCTAGGCCCTTGTTCTTGCTATTTTGCACGCGGTATGCCTTTGTTCTTTTTATTTTGCACACGTTGGGCCCTTGTTCTTGCAATTTTGCACATGCTAGACCCTTGTTCTATTTTTTTTGCACACGCTAGGCCCTTGCTCTTGCTATTTCGCGAATGCTAGGCCCTTGTTCTTGATTTTTTGCACACGCTAGGCCCCTGCTCTTGCTATTTTGCACTCGCTACGCCCTTGTTCTTGCGATTTTGCACACGCTAGGCCCTTGTTCTTGCAATTTTGCACACGCTAGGCCCTTGTTCTTTTTATTTTTCACACGCTAGGCCCTTGTTCTTTTTATTTCGCACACGCCATGCCCTTGTTCTTTTTATTTTGCACACCCTAGGCCCTTGTTCTTGCAATTTTGCACATGCTAGACCCTTGTTCTTTTTATTTTGCACACTCTAGGCCCCTGTTCTTGCTATTTCGCGAACGCTAGGCCCTTGTTCTTGTATTTTTGCACACACTAGGCCATTGCTCTTGCTATTTTGCACACGCTAGGCCCTTGTTCTTGCAATTTTGCACACGCTAGACCCTTGTTCTTGCTATTTCGCGAACGCTAGGCCCGTGTTCTTGCTTTTTTGCACACGCTAGGCCCTTGCTCTTGCTATTTTGCACTCGCTAGGCCCTTGTTCTTGCAATTTTGCACACGCTAGACCCTTGTTCTTGCAATTTTGCACACGCTAGGCCCTTGTTCTTGCAATTTTGTACACGCTAGACCCTTGTTCTTTTTATTTTGCACACGCTAGGCCCTTGTTCTTGCAATTTTGCACACGCTAGACCCTTGTTCTTGCTATTTCGCGAACGCTAGGCCCTTGTTTCTGATTTTTTGCACACGCTAGGCCCTTGCTCTTGCTATTTTGCATTCGCTAGGCCCTTGTTCTTGCAATTTTGTCACACGCTAGGCCCTTGTTCTTGCAATTTTGTACACGCTAGGCCCTTGTTCTTTTTTTTTTTGCACACACTAGGCCCTTGTTCTTTTTATTTTGCACACGCTATGCCCTTGTTCTTTTTATTTTGCACACGCTAGGCCCTTGTTCTTGCAATTTTGCACATGCTAGACCCTTGTTCTTTTTATTTTGCACACACTAGGCCTTTGCTCTTGCTATTTCGCGAACGCTAGGCCCTTGTTCTTGTTTTTTTGCACACGCTAGGCCCTTGCTCTTGCTATTTTGCACTCGCTAGGCCCTTGTTCTTGCAATTTTGCACACGCTAGGCCCTTGTTCTTTTTATTTTGCACACGCTAGGCCCTTGTTCTTGCTATTTTGCACACGCTTTGCCCTAGTTCTTTTTATTTTGCACACGCTAGGCTCTTGTTCTTGATTTTTTTGCACACGCTAGGCCCTTTCTCTTGCAATTTTGCACTCGCTAGGCCCTTGTTCTTGCAATTCTGCACACTTTAGGCCCTTGTTCTTGCTAGTTTGCACACGCTAGGCCCTTGTTCTTTTTTATTTTGCACACGCTAGGCCCTTGTTCTTTTTATTTTGCACACGCTAGGCCCTTGTTCTTGCTTTTTTGCACACGCTATGCCCTTGTTCTTTTTATTTTGCACACGCTAGGTCCTTGTTCTTGCAATTTTGCACTCGCTAGACCCTTGTTCTTGCGATTTTGCACATGCTAGGCCCTTGTTCTTGCTATTTTGCACATACTAGGCCCTTGTTATGCAATCACAAACGCTAGGCCCTTGTTTTTGCTTCAGTGAACAAAAAAATCGTCCTTATGTTTTCGTAATCTACGTTAAACGACGCTTTTCACTAATATAGTTGAGTGCTTTTGTGTTTCTTTTCCGTGCATGTATCGCGTCACGGTGTTACCAGTTTGTGTTGGTGACCACTAGCCCCCAGTCCCGCGATATCTCTTTGCAGTGCAATTTCCCTCTCGACACCCCACACGGACAGTTTCTTCCGAAACCCCCTGAGCGTCATTTCGTTAGTAGTTAGTTCTTCTCTAGTTAGTTTTTTAGCACATCTCGACCTCTGTCGACGCCCCACGCGTAGCAAAACGACCCCCGCAGCATGAGGCGCCTTAGTGTCGAGAAACAGAGGCAGATCATGACGCGTATTGCAGAGGGGCGAAGCTTTCGTAGTATCGCGAAAGAGTTAGGCGTATCGAAATCCGCCGTCCACGACGAGCTCCTACGTCACCTCAACAAGAATACATACGAGGAATTAGTACCTTTCCCGGCGAAACCAGGTCGTCCGCGCAAGCTGCCAGAGAAAATCGAGCGGATAGTTGTTAGATCGATAGTTTGTGGCGAGTCGAAATCCGCCGAGGCGGCCGCGGAAATGCTAGCTTCGACTCACGGCATTAGCGTCACTGGCGCGACCGTTCGAAACACTCTCAAGCGACATAGCATTAAGGCGATAGAGAAGCCCTCGAAGCCTCGTTTATCCGAAAAAAACGTTAAGGACCGGCGGCAGTGGGCCAGGGACCATCAACATTGGATGGTTGATGACTGGAAACGGGTGATATTTAGTGACGAAACGAAGATTTGCCGCTTTAGTAGCGACGGCCGTAGTTGGGCGTGGATTCGCGGTGATTGTCCTATGGAGCCGCACCATGTGAAATAGACTGTAAAACATGGTGGCGGCTCCATCATGATTTGGGGCTGCATGACGTACGAGGGCGCGGGTTTCATGTGTAAGATAGAGGGGAGGATGAACGGGGAGTTATACCGTTCAATCCTCAAGGACGAATTGCAGCAGACTATCGAGCATTACGAGCTAGACCCCGAGGCAGTAGTTTTCCAGCATGACAACGACCCGAAGCATACATGCAAGATGGTGCAATCCTACCTAGCCGACCAGCCCTACGCAGTCCTCCCATGGCCAGCAAGCAATCCTGACGTGAACCCCATTGAGCACCTATGGGTTTACTTGAAGAAGCAGCTTCTTACCTACCTTTGTCCCCCTGCAGGCATTCTCGAGCTATGGGATAGGGTTCAAGCCGAATGGGAGAAAATCCCTACATCCTGGTGCAGTGAGCTGATTGAAAGTATGCCTAGGCGTGTGCGCGCAGTGCTCAAGGCCAAGGGTCGCTGGACCAAGTACTAGATTCTGAGGCGTATGACTGTAAAACAGATTTTCGAAAAAAATGTCCAGATGGTACTATTTGCTAATTTCTGTATCTAATGCTTGTTCACCATTTATTATGACCTTGAACCCTTATCAGACGATGTATAACCCACTATGCTTTAACCCTCAACAGGCCATTTATTAAGGCTTAATCCCTGTAGAGAGTAATGCACATTTTTGTTCAACAACAAAAACATGTGGACAATTTTTTTGTTCAGTGTATTTCGCGAACGCTGGGCCCTTGTTCTTGATTTTTTGCACACGCTAGGCCCTTGTTCTTGCTATTTTGCACACGCTATGCCCTAGTTATTTTTATTTTGCACACGCTAGGCCCTTGTTCTTGCAATTTTGCACATGCTAGACCCTTGTTCTTTTTTTTTTGCACACGTTAGGCCCTTGCTCTTGCTATTTCGCGAATGCTAGGCCCTTGTTCTTGATTTTTTGAACACGCTAGGCCCTTGCTCTTACTATTTTGCACTCGCTAGACCCTTGTTCTTGCAATTTTGCACACGCTAGGCCCTTGTTCTTTCAATTTTGCACACACTAGGCCCTTGTTATTTTTATTTTGCACACGCTAGGCCCTTGTTCTTTTTAATTTGCACACGCTATGCCCTTGTTCTTTTTATTTTGCACAGGCTATGCCCTTGTTCTTTTTGTTTTGCATACGCTAGGCCCTTGTTCTTGCAATGTTGCATATGCTAGACCCTTGTTCTTTTTATTTTGCACACGCTAGGCCCTTGTTCTTGCTATTTCGCCAACGCTAGGCCCTTGTTCTTGATTTTTTGCACACACTAGGCCCTTGCTCTTGCTATTTTGCACTTGCTAGGCCCTTGTTCTTGCAATTTTGCACAC